>VXBZ01000595.1:23370-44671 GCA_013399135.1 Heliornis fulica
AACAACCCAGTTGGACCAGTGCAGTGATGTATATCAACTCATTTGCTCTGCTGAGAACTAAACCTAAACTGCTGTCATTGTACTGTACAACACAAACTTACTGAATTTATAACTTTTCATCAATGTTTGGAGATTCAGAAGGGATCTCTGTACCATGCCCCATTGCAGGATGTCTGGCAATTGCAAAGAGCATTCCCAGAAAGATCAGGACAAAGAAACAATAATTAAATGTCAGTATGTCATAGGAGTCTTTCAGTGAAAGGCGAAGAAAGAAAATTTGGGGTTTTTTTAAAGGCATTTTGGTGTATAGTGAGTATACTCATCTGACAGAATACAAGAATTTAGCAGTGACTATATGTACATGGAACATGACAATTTGCAGTGGTTAATCTATTGAAAAGACAATCTTACAAAGACATGAACTAAATTAGAACTTGAGAAAGAGGAACTTTTCTTCCACAGGGCAGGCTTAAGTCATGATCAACTGCTACAATTTCTTTATAAATCTCTTTCTAAAGAAGAATGATTAAAAAAAAATCACCTAATTATCATCACAAAGTAAACAGCTACATAAATAGAAAATACATTTCTTTCAGGAGATTATTTTTACAGAAAGGTTTGCAGCTAGCTTGTCTCAGCATTTGAGAAGAGCATCATGATGATATTAATATTGAAAACTACAGCTGTGCAGATGAACAGGGATTTTTCTTTATGCAATTGAAGAGGTGAAGTCACAGTCCCAAATTTTTGTATCACTATTTTTGCTATAAAAATTTCCAGTGTATACTGTGAATTGAACTTAGACTAAGAAACCATATAGTAATTAGGAATGTGAAAGATCTATTGTAAGGGAATGTAGTAATTTTGTGTATGAGATAGGGAAACAATCTGCAAAAGAACAAGTAGAAGCTGGGTACTTAAACAGATTGCTCCTGTGAATAGTTTGACTTTTGCTGACTTTTAAAATCTCTAAAAAAAAAATAAAATCTGGCTAGTATGTTTTAGCATACGTATTATGAATTGTTAGCAGCTATGAGGAAAATATGCTCTATTTCATGCTACAGCTTGTGCTTCTGAAGTTCAACATGATCAGCTCCAGAGACTCAATTTGGGCTTCCTGCAGTCGAGTGAGTTTAGTTATTTCTGCTTTGAAGCCATCAGACTGATTTTGATTATGAATAACAGTACAGGAAGTGCAATTGAAGGAATCAGCACTGAAAAGGGCCCTAATTTAACTCATATTTACTTACTTCTTTTGCTTATCAGCTTGTAAACCAAGTTATATTTTTTCTCTTTATTTTTTATGTAGATTGAGGTGTGCACCCACTTATTTTGCTGACGAGCAGCCTGACAGTGAACTGCAGTATTTACTAACTCGAATGAATGTACAGGAATCAGCAGCATATGCTTTGAGTATCTTGTCAACACTGGGAACCTGTACTCTGACAACCAAAACATGGCAAAAAATGCATTTTTCAGCAGAAGATATTTTCATTTGAAAATGGAATTTCATTAAACCCAAACCTTTTTTTAGGAACTCCATTTGCTTTAACATTTACAACAGGTGATAGTTCTAAAAGTGTAATTTTATTGGTTTCCTTCCAGTATGATGATAGCAAATAAAAGGTCTGTTTGGCTCAGCTTTCTTCTAGACTGCACATCAATATAAAAATGTGAATGTAGTCAGAGTGTGTTTGCAAATGCCACATGGCATTGTTAGTGTTTAGTCTGAAAAAATGTTCATATTCTGTACTTTTACATGAAAAAGCTGAAATCTTTTCAAAAGGCCTATTTGTCATTGTAGGTGTTGAGAATTTTGATGGCAAAAAATTCCAGTTTTAGTTTTCAGAAGTATTAAGTGGCAGTGTTTCACACTGAATTAAATCTGTTTTCTAAATAGCTTTTTATCTATTAATTTTTCTAAAATATCTCCTCAGCTTTCATCGTATTGTGTCTCAATACAAGTTTTGCTAGTCAGGTTTTTGAGATTTTATTAAATTTGCAGTTTACCTATTTTTTCTTTGTTTCAGTACTGTAAGATGGTGATCATTCTCATAATTTTACTTACCATCTTTCCCTGACTGCATAGCAGTCAGCTATCATTTCCAAGGTGAACTACTGCTACTAAAAAGTCCTATTCCAACATGTCTCTCTTATACAATTACCTTGATGATCAAAGGAAGTTAAAAGTGAATGTGATATGATACATTTTCTTTTCTCTACAACTATATTTGGGCTTTTTTATATAAATATTTTTTAAAGGATATATTTGTCGAGATATGTACTGAACTCCTTCATGGGATGTGATTTCCAGCTCTTGCAACTGCTTTGAATTCTGGTTTCAGTCCAGGGTTGTTTCTGTTTTGTGTAAAAGGAAATGAAATAACCTTTTCTCCTTGCACTTATAATGTATGAAATCAAATCAGCGTTACCCTTTCTCTAGGCCCTGATTTTGATTCCTGTGATGTAAGGAGCCTCACATTAATTCACTTTAAAGCAAGGACTGCCACATTAGCCAGAATAAGACGGTGTGAAGCTGTTTTATTTTCACTGAGGTGAAACTGTCACTTAGCATAACTGTAGGGTGAATTTCAAACATTGCAGGAGCTCCATCTGCCTGGATATTAGATTTCTGACAATTACACTTAGCCAAAAGATGATAGGTCATGGAAAGGGGGTGATGAGGACAGTATGCCTTCATGATTACAGGTCTAGAAGCAGAGAGCAAAGAATTCACAAGCACAACCTTTAAAAAATAAATATATAGTTTACTTTATTAATTAGCTATAATGGAAGAAATCAAGAAGTTGTTAAGAATCTGGATTTCATGAAACACAAAACTTTGTGGCTTGCCATGATATGAAATGATTTAGATGGGGATGAAGAGTCTGTGTAACTCCAGGTTCATGGGGAGGTGGGGTGACTGTGTTCTAGACATACTGAGACTGTAAGGTGTTCACCTTTCTTAATTATGTTGAAAATCAAATCAACACATACACTCACATATAAATATACATAAATAATCTATTTATCTGTTTTTAAAATTGGCTTTATGTCCATTAACTTTGTACAGAAATCAGTGCAGCTATGCAGAAAAAAGATAATTAAAAATATTGCTTCATTAGAAGTTTCAATGTGAAGAACACAGAACATGCTGAACCTATTGCAATCAACTATGACACCTAATTAATAAATTGAAGCAGTTCAACAAACTCTTAATGTTCCTCATTAAATTTTCAACTATCCATGCACACATATTTAAAACATTGTTCCATAGAATGAGATTTAAATCAAGCTGTGTTTAAAATTTTTTGAGAATAAAACATCATCAGATATTTTTTATGAGAAATTGGACTTGATTTTACAATTTTTTTTTACAAATTCCAATTGCAAGCCCAGAGAAAATCCTTTCTGCTAAACTGTTTCCTGTGGCAGGACAAGAGGCAATGAGAAGTGAAACAGAAGAGTTTCCATCCTGACTTCCCAAAAACCCATTTTACAGCGAGGGTGCCTGAGCACTGGCCCAAGTTGCCCAGGAGCTTGTGGAGGCTCCATCCTTGGACATATTAAAAAGCAGCCTGGGCCATGGTCCTGGGCAACTGGCTCTAGATGACCACTTGATCAAAGATGATGAACAAGATGACTTGCAACTTCAGGCATTCCTTATGTGATCCTAGCCTCCTTTTATCCAGGTCTACAACAGGACAGATGCCCATTCCTTTTATGTTTTCTTTGGTTTAAATTTACTTTCAAGTTTCCTGTTTTGCTCAAATATTAGGATTATTTGGCAAGAATCTTTCTCTTTGAATAATCATCTCAAACAAGAATGGCTTTATGGTAAAGTGGATTACTTTACTCTGCATGTACCACACTGAGATGCACTGACTCACTTTTTTTTAACCTAAGAAATAAACAGATTGGCCAAGGTGAAAAGACACCCAAATATCCTTACACTTCCAAAGGAGTTGCAAGTTAAGTACATCTTGAACAAGTATTTTCTAGAAATCTGTAGAAGTTTTTCAAATTCTGACTGCTATTCTTCAATCAGAGTTGATAGAGTTTTAATGCCATGATTTTGTTAATCAAGGGAAAAATGGCAACTTGCCATTGTCTTCAGCCTGCCAGTCGGGAATTGAAACCAGATTGTGGGCTTGGAGCTTGATCTAACTCCATGTTGGTACCTTCCAGTTGGAAGGTTACAGCAGAAGTTGTGCTGTGTCACTGTGAATGTGAGGCAAAGAAAACAAATAAAAGCTGCTATCTAATTTGGGTGAAATTTAATGCTATTTACACATTCTTAAAATATTCTTTTCCATTGGTGATGTAAGACTATTGCTTAGGAAAAGGAAGCTTTTGCTAACTTGAAATATTTGTCTTGTTGAGGACTTTGTCAATCACAGTCCACTTTTTGACTTCTTAATATTCTAATAGTCATAATACTTAATGTGTGAACACAGTTTTCCAGTCAACTCCAGAGTATGACTGCTATACCAAGCATTTCTTCTCGATCTTTACATTGTATTGACCCTTATATTAATTTATGTGTTCGATAAAATCATCAGTCTTGTCTTCCATGGTTTATAGTGAAATATTAAGATATTTTTATTTCTTCTGTTTTGAAAAAAAAAACAAAACTCTAGAGAACACCTTAGCAAAAATTATTTTGTTTTATTTATAGATCCTTTTTTTCCTCCTTTAATGATTCAGCACACTTTGAAGTGGAAAATTCCACAATTTTCAGAAAACCTTTTTCAGATACATTTGGTTTTAGAAGTGACTGTACGTAGGCAAAACTTCACATTTTCTTATCCTCTTTTCTTTTAACCTCCTACATTTTTGAAACGTAAATAACCTCTTATTGTGAGAGACTTATCTCTCACTAAATGTCTTATTTTTGTAATGGAGAGTCAGATTTTCTAAAAGGCTTCTGCTACAGCCAAGCCATTTTGCTTAATTTACAACAATTTGAATTGAAAATTATGTACTTGATTCCTTCTTTCTGATATGAAAGTAAGGAGAGGAGAGAGATTTAATTTCTGGAATTTGTAGAGGGGGAGTTTTGATGCTCAATCGCATGAGGCTCTAAATGCATAGATGTGTCTCACTGTGCAACATTTCCATTCAGGGAATGTTTTGTGGTCAGATCCAAAGCTCATTAAGATGATTTAGTAGATAAATCCTGCATTTTCCATTGATGTAAATTCAGATTAGGTATTTCAACCCTTTTCCTTCTAGAAGTACAAATCTTTTGCATCAGAAGGAGATGCAGGAATGGCCTGCATACTTGACGTGGGGTAAAATGGTAACAGAATTTCTGTTTAATGCAAGAAATTAAAAATACATGGAGCTATTCCCTGTAGATAGTTAGGAAAAAAATGTTTGGATGTGGCAGCAAGCAGAGCAAAGACAGGCAGCTGTCAGATACATAACACATCTTCCATCAACTTTCAGAGTTTTTCTTCATTAAAACATTTCTCAAGAATTATCTTCTGGTGACTTGCTGTCGTTGAGGGAAGCTTCTGGAGATTTTTGGTTTTGTCAGCCCCAATAGGAAAAATTTTCTAGAGAGATTAAAGGCCTTGCAGTGTCTTCAACACACAGTGTGTCAAGCACCTATAAGGCAGTCCCCTGGGGATCCACCCTCGGACTGGTAGCAGAAACCCCTGCAATGGAAAACCAGTCATTGAGCAGCACCCAGAAACAGCTCAAGATTGTGTGAAACTTCTAGTGGCCACACAACAATGGTGTCCATGAACATGGACAGAGCTGACTGGAAGAAATATTGCTGGCATATGTGAAGTTTCAGTGCAGGCAGAGCTGCACAAATCTGTGGGTCTTGGGCTGCAAGACCCTGTCACCTCTCCCTTACGCTGGGGACAGAAATTACCTCACCTGTGGGAGGGAGTTGGGGTTGTTCAGCCTGGAGAGGAGAAGTCTCCAAGGAGATCTTTTAGCTGCCTTCCAGTCCTTGAAGGGGCCTACAAGAGAGAGGGACTTTTTAGAAGGACATGTAGTGACAGGATGAGGGGTAATGCCTTTAAATTGGAAGGGGGTAGATTTAGATTGGATCTTAGGAAGAAATTCTTCCCTGTGAGGGTGGTGAGGCCCTGGCACAGGCTGCCCAGAGAGGTGATGGGTGCCCCCACCTTGGAGGTGTTCAAGGCCAGGTTGGATGGAGCCTTGAGCAGCCTGGACTGGTGAATGTGTCCCTGCCTTGGAGGGGGTGTTGGAATTGATGATAAATAAGGGTACTTTCAGTCCTACCCATTCTGTGATTCTGTGATTATTATGATACAGTTCTTAACCCTTGGCTTCTGCTCGCCACACTTCACACTGCCCTACATGAGTGTGTTTTCAGGGCATGGCAGGGCAGTGCAGGGCAGCTGCCTCACCTTGTTACTGAGATGTTTGTTTGTGGTCTCTCTTAGCTGCTGTTCTGGGGGTACATGCTTAAGAAGCAATCTTTTGTAATTCTCAAGATTGCATTTCTTCAGTTCAACCCAGTAATGGACCTGATTCCAGTTCTGGGCTTCTGTTCTGACTTTGTGCCTGTATTTTTAGAGTTCTTGCTGTTGTCCCACAGTTAAGCTGCATGCTGCCACAAGAGACATGATAACAAGCTCTGTTTCACACTACAAGTTGATAACAAACCTAACAGGCCAGGACTGGAGCCGTGCACAGTTAGTGTTACTCATAGTTAATATAAAACCTGAGGCCATTTCCAAGCAATGGCAGTAATATAATTACCAGACCACTGGGTGAAACCAAAAAGCCTAAGCACTGTTCACCAGTTATGCTGTATGTGTGTGCTTGAGTTAAAAACAAGCTTGTATTACTCTAGTAATTACTATTACAAGCTAATATTTTTAATCATGCTTAATGTGCTTCTGTGTTTATGAGTGAAACAGCCCTCTGCTTTGGTAAATCATGTGCACAGTTCCAGGCATCTGCTGTTGTGTCTTACAGCTCCGAGGGGTGTCCTTATCTGTTCAACCACTGCAGGCCCCACCTGCTGGGATTCTCAATTATTTTCTTTAAACTCACTATGGAAAAGGGCAACATCTAGTAATTCACCTAAGGCTGGCTCCTTAGTTTTATGGCTTACAGGCTAACTATGTCCTGGAGTTATCCAGAAGTAGCAGCCTTGGATTTAAAAAAAAAGAAAAAAAACCCACGTTACTCATGTTTTTTTACCACCTAGAGATGTATAAAACTGAATAAAATGCACAATGATTGTGTAAAAAAAAAGGGTATTTCCAGTAGCAACAATTTTTCATGGTGGTTTGAATTTAATCCCCTTTTTAGTGGAATCCAGAGCTAGTGATTGTGACAAAAAAAACCCATATGCAATAAAAACCCTAAAACCAATAAAGAGACAAAGAAACCCCAACTACACATTTAACCATCTAAAGTAGAGCTCAACAGAAGCATCTGTGAAATACACTGATTAAAGAACTTCACACATATTCATGAGTAAGAAATATGCTGCTGAGCTCAGAGGATGTGTTATTCCCTAAACAGCATTTTGAATTTCTGGGTATCATCTCATGAAACGTTTTGCTTTTTCTTCAAGAAGTAAATTGCCACCAATGTTAAGACATGGGAACAGTTTTCTGACAAAAATAATCAGAAGAGATTTGTGATTCATTTATTCCTAAGAAATCTGCACTGAACTTCTTCATGAAATAAAAGGTCAAAGATTATGCTACTGAACTGCTGAAACCCTAAGAGGGATGCCTTCTTTCAATTTGCTCCAAGAAAAACTTTCAACACTGTTCCTTACTGAACTTAAGGAAAAACATAACAGAGTTTCTGACTCTTAAGAAACTTCCAACTTTCAGCTCTCCTTTAGGAAGTTTGGGTAAAAAACTGCTATGAGTCTGAGGAGACACCTGTGGTTGATGGTTTCTAGATCGTTACTGAATTGCTGAATTGCACTGACACAAAGAAGAGCCACCTCTGGGCTTGGAAAAAAAAAATATTAAGTGGTTTAAAACTATGATTTCCTGAGCCACAAGGAATTTTTATTCTAGGAAAATACATTACTTCAAAAATCTCCTTAGGAAGGTCAGTCTGGGAATTTAATAAATGTTTATTTTAACTTTCTTGAATGAGCAAGATTTTGCCATGACTCACTGTTAGCTCACACACCCCTCCAGAGCAATATTTCTCTGCACATCACATGAAGTGTGGGATATCCTACTGGACCCTGAAAGACTTGGTAATGCTGTGCTTCAGCCTGCAGCACCGAAACAAGAATCACTCAAAGCCCATTCCAGCCCTGAGTCTTCAGGGGGTTTCACTTCCTAAAGTTAGTGCTAACACTACAACAGAACTTCACTGATTTTGACTCTTTATTGGAAATTCTGGGAGCGCTGAACTTTCTGAGGCAACTGGTGTCTTGGGATTGTTTTACAAAAAAGCAACTGGGAGTTTATCAGATGCAGTGGCAAGGAACTCTGTGCTTGACCTTGCCTGTTTGGCAGTGGTTGGTGTAAAAAAAAAACCCATTTTCCAGGAATGCTTTAGGATTTCAGGGACCACTTCCTTTCCACAAGGGAGTTTTATCAAAACATTACCTCCTGATTCTAGTAGTACAATAGCTTGATTAATTTGCTCTAACAGTAAGAAATATATTCCAGCCCATGAGGTCTTTTATCAGAGTTTAAATTCAGTATAGTCTCACAATGCTGTACTGGGGAAGAGAAGTATTGCAGTGATGGAGAAGCCACACCAATAGCAATGAGATTGTCACAAGAAAGCAATGTAAGACACAATAAAGTGTTCAATTTTTCCAGTATTGATACACAACAGATGCTTGGTTTGTAGTGAAAACCTAAGAAATATTTACATGTATCTTCACATTGAACTGACATGCTGATCACCTATAGCATGTAATTTTTTGTTTTCTTTATTCCACACTGATGTAGATTTTGATAACAGAAGCCATAAGTGTTCAAAGTCTTATAATGCTAAGGAAGAATTTTTATATCCATGTTTTGGGGCCCTTGCTGAAACATATATGTGTGTTTAACATACTGGAATTAAAAAAAAAAATGAAGCTTCCTAGATATGCCTTTATTATCTCTGCTATTCTGTAGCTAGAGAACAGTGCAGTTTCATAATTTCTAATGCTTTCTAGATTCTTCAAAAGATAAATACATTTCTCAGCAAAAATGATGACTCATCATTTAAATCTTTTGCTTAGCCGAAAATTATCAAAGGGAGAGTCAATTTTACTGTTGTCTTTCATTGTGATGACTAACTCTTTTATGATTGCTCCTTACTGTTCTGCATCTGCTGTTTGTCCTCACCTATACTATCTTTGAGTACAGATTAATCTTTATGTGTAATTTTCACCTTTCTGTGCCCATATTTACTTTTTTTTTTATTGTTCAATTCAATACTCTCTCAAGATCAGGGAAAAAATGCTGGCCAATAATGTTGGTATTTTGCATAAGCTGTGTCTATTCCACACAATGCCCAGCTCACTTCCTTGGCATAACTGTGATGAGAGGACATTGTTTCATTGCAAAAATACCCAACAGGTAAAAGAAGACAATTGGCATATTTAGATCCTTTAATGTGTGTTATTATTTGAAAGCCATGTAGAAGAAGATTGGTGAAAGACCAACAGCTGATGACTTCAGTGTGGATGTACCTCCAATTCTGACCCTGAAGTAGAGAGCAATGGATTGCTTTCCCTGCAAAGCCTCCCAAAAATCAGAACCTGTGTAATGCATCTTCTGCTGGCTCTGCAGTGCTATCCTTCTCCTTTTGTCTCATGTCTATGCAATGTCTCACTCTATTACTGTTACAGATTTCTCTCCACAATATTTTCATAAGTCATAGCATGTTCATATCAGGACAGTGCCTCCAAAGATACTATTTTGAAGGAGCTTGTCCATTACTAAGGGGAATTCCTGCACAATCCTTTTTTCACTGCATGGCAAGTGTGTTAGCTTTTTTCACTTCAAAGGTAAGCTTGAGCAGCATACAGAGTCATTAACCTCTTGAGTCTACAGATTTGGCACCAATGTAGTTATAAATGGTCAGTTAAAGCAATGAATTGATATTGATCAGAGATTTTAAGTTAGAAAAAACATCTTCTGGATGATTTTTAACTTCAGTTTGAATGCTGGAATAAAATCCAGCACTACCATGGAGGAGGATTAGGAGGATTACTAGTTCCTTGGCAATGAGTTAGAGAGCAAATTAAAGAAAAAATAAATTAATGAGTATTAATAAGAATGCTATTTCTTGTCAGTGGCTGCATTTGCTGAATATATTTTGTACAGGTTTTCCAGCTGCTTTGTACAAAACAGAAAGGGAAAAAAGTAAAAAGATGCAAAGTGCATAAAAATATATTATCATTAATGCACTAGACTTACATGAGAGGTTTTAGAAGCAATTAATTGTGCTATATGTTCAGCTGATACACAGCAAAGACACTTCAACTTAGATCCACATTATCTATCTCAATTTGTAAACACAGACAGCTTTACAGTTCTTTTATGAGTTCACAAAACTCATCTATCCTTTCAACTAAGTCCATTCTAAACCCACCCTTACAAAACAAATGATTTCCTACATAAAACCTGTGCATGGGTAATTCTCCTTAAGATAATATCCTAATAAAAATGCAGAAGGAATCAGTATTTGAATTCCTGCCCTCGTGGCCAAGACCAGGCTGTGGTAAACGGGTGGGGTTTTGTATCACAGTAAATTCATGATATGTTGCTCTTGTTTTTCTCGATATAGTTGTGTTTTTCACGTCTTCAGCCCTGATTTATAATTCATTCTTTATTTCTGAAA
The DNA here is from genome assembly GCA_013399135.1 of Heliornis fulica. Classification (NCBI taxonomy): domain Eukaryota; kingdom Metazoa; phylum Chordata; class Aves; order Gruiformes; family Heliornithidae; genus Heliornis; species Heliornis fulica. Next base: position 34,186 of record VXBZ01000595.1, read on the forward strand.
ATGCCTGCTTAATCAATTTCAGTTTAAATACAAATACATGGATTAATTTTATCATAGAATTATAGAATGGTTCATGCTGGAAGGGACCTTAAAGACCATCTAGTGCCACCCCCCCTGCCATGGGCAGAGACACCTCTCACCAGACCAGGCTGCTCAAGGCCCCGTCCAACCTGGCCTTGAACACCTCCAAGGTGGGGGCAGCCACCACTTCCCTGGGCAACCTCTGCCAGGGCCTCACCCCCCTCAGAGGGAAGAACTTCTTAAGATCCAATCTAATTCTACCCCCTTCCAGTTTAAAACATTCCCCCTCATGACTACAGGCCCTTCTAAAATGTCCCTCCCCAGCTGTCTTATACGCTCCCTTCATGGACTGGGAGGCTGTTAGAAGATCTCCTTGGAGTCATCTTTTCTCCAGGCTGAACAGCCCCAACTCTCTCAGCCTGTCTTCACAGGAGAGGTGTTTGAACGCTCTGATCATCTTTGTGGCCTCCTCTGGACCTGTTCCAACAGTTACATGTCTGTCTTATTCTGGGGAGTCCAGAACTGGACACACTACTCATGGTGGACTCTCACAAGAGCATGGAGTAGAGGTGGAGAATCCCCCCCTTGACCTGCTGGCCACTCTCCTGTGGATGCAGCCTGGGATGCAGTTGGTCTTCTGGGCTGCAAATGCACACTGTCAGCTCATGTAAAGCTCCTCATCCACCAGCACCCCCAAGTCCTTCTCCACAGGGCTGCTCTCTACCTCATCATCTCCCAGCCTGTACTGGTGACAGTACTTTCCCTGACTCAGGTGCAGCACCTTACACTTAGACTTTTTCAAGCAGTTTGCAAGTAATTCTTCTTCAGGGTATACCTTTATTCATTTAAGAGCTTGTCACATTAAAATATTTAGAGAAGCTGCTATTCCCACCCCCCCATCCCCCCAGTAGAAGACAGATGTAGTTAAAAGACATCAAGATTTTACCTCCTACTTGTTTTGCAAACAGGAACTCAAGGAACATATGCAAAAGACAGACGTAATTCCTTAGCTTGTGGAAATAGAAGTAATCTCATTATGTGCCTAATGAGGTTATAGAAATGAGAGCTAATCTCATTTCCTCTGAAGGACATTTAAAACTAAATTTCATGCCATAAGCTGAAGATAAATATTACCTAACAGGTGATGTGACTAAGATTATGGCTAGTTTCTTGTGTTTTGCTTCATCCTTGTTTCTTTTTCCTCAAAACACTTTTGACTTAATCCTGCTGAAAAATAATTTAGGTCACTGCATTTTTAAAATTCTAAATCACATGAGCTGTAGTTTTCTACTCATTCAGGAATAAAAGAGAAGACAAAGGGTACCATGACCAAACTGAAGTCATTTTCAGAGCCCAGAAGGACCTCCTGTGACAGCAGGTGCCATGGTCCGACTCGTGTCACACACATACAGTAGATCTCAAAAGCACTCAGCCATCATTTCAATGGGTATGGAGACAAAGTAGGGTGAGCTTGAGGAACCTGATGCCTTTGACATCCTTTGTCAGTGAAGGATCAAAGGAAGGTTCTGGTGGTTAATGCATTGGTCTTGAATGCTGGTAAGTGGTTCCAATGCTTGTAAAATAGCCATCTTTTATGTATATATAATAGTTAACTCTAAAAAATATATCATGCTATGATGCAAGCTAGTAACCTGAAGAAAAGATGATCAACTGATTTGCTAGGTAACTTTTTTTTTTTCATTTTAATCTTGGAAGACTAGAAAAAAGCAGCTAGCATCCCAGGTGAAATAGTAAGCACTTCCAATGAGCTAAATATCAACAACACTGAAATAGCCAAGCTTTTGTATAGAAAGAAATCTTACACAAAAAAGTGATCATTGGATTTTGCACTTTAAAACTTTCTGGCAGTATTGTGGTAGTCTTTGTTTCTTTTAGGCTGAGGAAAATTACTCCTGAATATGTTTTAATTACTGCTTCTCAGCTATAACCATGTCAGGCTATTTTATTTTTTCAGGTTGAGATGTCTGTGGATGAACTTGGTTCCCCATTTTATCACATCCATCCTGTAAAAATCCTAAGACATTGCCATTGCTTAGAATTGATAATGGGCTACCAAAATAATGCAGTTTTGTCATCCTCTCTAGTCATGCTAAGAACATTTAGCTGAAAAATAATAAAAATAAAGAAAAAGATGAGTGCTGCTTCAACAAACTGTGCTGTGCTAGCAAAGCCTCTAGCCTTGTAAGCAATTCAGTTCCCTCTTCCTACGTCTGTTTATCTGAGCATCCTCAAAATTATAAATAATCCTAAGCCTTTTGAAACCTCCACAGCCATCTAAATCCTATTGTCAAGTATGACTGCAGAATTTAAGCATCATTAGAGCTTAGTTTGTTCAAGTCCCAGTATCACCTTTGAAAATGAGTATCATAACATTTTGTCTTCATAAAATTTGTCTCTAGGCTTGTCTTTTACTATTATTATCATTACTATTCTTTACTTTCAAGCAGGGAGCAATATTGATTCTGAGGTTAAAAAGAAGCATTAATAAATGTGAGATGCTCAGATGCTGTAGTAGTAGTATTTTTGACTTACACAGGCTTATCCTCCCTTGCTTCTTGGATGGTTGGCAGAGAGAGCACACGCTGGCCAGCCATGCTACTTGTCACATGGTTTAATTGACTAACACTCACAAAAGTAGCAGAAACTCTCCTAAATACATTGCTCTAATGCAATGTGACCCCTTATTTGCATTGTTTTTCCAATAGGGCAAATTGAATTTGTATTCTAATCCATTGTTGCTCTGAAAAAATATTTAAGTACATTGATTGACGCTCTAATAGAGCAAGTGCTCAAGCATCATGTAGCTTTGCTAAATTCCCACTGTGAAAATTGTTCTGGGTTTCTACTGAAAAAGGTAAAAGTTGCACAAAAATGGTGATGCATTTTCTTTTCCACAAAATCATAATATTTTTTTACCAGTGTTTTGTCATACATTGTCATTAGGTGTCTCTGCTCCTGCAGTACGTGACAGAAAAATTTATGCATGTTCAATACTACGACCATCTTTATAGGAAAAAAAAGCTTTATTCAAAAAATTGAAAATTAAATATAGGTTAGCCTAGCATATCTTACTTGTTCTAAAAAACTTCAAATAAATCACGCTTACCTATCATCAAAGCTTTGCCCAGATGTTTTTCCCTTGGTGACAGGAGTATAGTAATGAATATGAAATAATAGCTCAGTGTTTATGTTATTTCTGGTTTGCTTTATGTTGCTTTTCTTATTTGTTTTCCTTTTTTATCTTTTCCAACAAGGCCATATTCACATATTTATTCTTTTTAATTTCTGAATTAGGAAAAATTGTCTTGAAAGGGAATTTTTTGAGAATTGGATGTTACAAGTTAAGATTGGGCATCAACAAGCTTTTAGGTTACTTGACAAATTACTAAGAAGTGCAAAGTATTAATAATAAAGAATCAAATACTACAGCCCACATGTACCCTTCTCTGTATTGAATTTATCTCATGTTAAATGTTGATTTGTTTTTTTCTTCATAAGGAGGGAAAGCTTTTATTCTCCATTTATGTGGAAATATTAACTTATGTCTTATGTTCTACATGTAACTCATATATATGAATTTCACTGAGACTTTCCATTGACTCCTCTTTTTGGGAAGCTTTCTTATATTAGTCTAAACATAAAAGATCTTTGCAGATTTTCCCCATATAAATTATTCTGCTCATGATCATTCTTCCTTTACTGAGACATAATTAACAGAGGAACTGGAAAGTGAGTTGTTAGATTGAACCTTGTTTTAAGTTTACTTTACTTTTATTTTAATAAAGTGGTTTGTATTTTTACTTAAAAAAGATACTATAAAGTAGCACTAACATAAAAAATCCACATAGAAAACAGAGTTTTCCTATGGATAGAACTAAATTTTAATTTTATTTTCTTAATGCAGCAACCTCACTTCTCACAGAGCCTAGGAAAAGATTATACTAATGGCATTTTCAACTGAGACTGAGATGGTAAGGTCTATTACTGTTCATTGTCAGTATCTTATCCAAAAGCAACGGGATGAACTCTGCCTGCCACTAATGCTCAATTTATGTCTCTTTGTATCTTTATTTCAGCAGGAGAATGTGCTAGATGAGAAACTGAAAACAGATGTACGACACCAGCTGAAAAAAATGCTGCGTCGTGTTGAATTTCTGTGGGCAGCTGGTATTACACCTTTTAAATGTCTCTTTATGTTTGCAAGAATAGCATAATAGTCAATTCACTCCTGCATAACAAGCTGGCTGTTCTTGGTAAATAGAAAGGTGTTACATCTATTTCTTTTTCCATAACAGAGGCTTTCAAGTTCATCCATTACTTTCACACTTGAATTAAAATCTAAACAAGTGAAGGAAAAAAAAGGAAACATCCAAAGTTGTTGTACCCAAGTACTGAGAAGGAGAAAGGTTGAAGGTACAATTCCTGTTTGTGGAACATTAAACAGATTGCAGTTGTTTGTTTGTTTTCTTGAATTACTTTGTGTACTTATACTAGAGCATTCTTTCAGGGACACTTTTCATTGGAAATGCCTTAATACCATGCACACATAATGCAGTAGCACCCTGGGTTAGATGGGCATTGTATTTCTTCTGATATTCCTCAAGACATAGAATAAACAGTCTAACACAAAAAAGAATTAGAATTTATAGTGAAGTGTCTTTAATTATATGTCACACTTTTCCACTTTTTCTTTCTGAGCATCTCTCTACCTTGTAACTTCAGGAAATCATTAAGAACGAATCACTGCAATCTCAAGTTGATTCCTGAAGCTTTAGTCATATCAAGTAGCATTTCAATCCTTATGTTACTACATCAGGATCAACTACAAGATCACAGAGGGACATGTGATTTCACATTCTTAAGGAAATTAGAACCTAACCCCAAATGAGGTAGCAGTCACTTTGTGAAGCTTGAACCACTGGACAATCCCAAGCAGAAAGTTAATAATCATTTAGACTTGACCTAAAACTGGTACTGTGAAAACATTGTTTATCATGCATGGCACTGTGTTTGTTGATAAAATCTGGGCCTTAAGTATACTGCATGGAAATATATCCTGGAACATACAATATGTTCACATCTGTCTTATTTTTGTTGATTCCTACTGGAATAGCATGTACATGGTGAATACACATGGTGAGGCACTTTTTATATTTAAAGTCTTTTGTTACTGATTCCACTCGTAGCCCGAACAGGCCTTGAATGGCAGCTAATGGCAGGTGGCTGACCACACCTGCCAGCAGCCAAGGAGACTGGTCTGGTCTGGCTCAACTGGTCTTTGCTGAGAGGTCAGGTCTCTGCAGCTACCATCCTAGAAACCACCTCCATCCATCTCTAATAGTAGTAGCAGAAGAATGCCTCTTCCCCTGTGCTGTTTTCTGCAGACTTTCTTGTGTTTTCCTTTGCTCGTGGGGACAGCCATAGATGTGGCTCCTTCACCTCCCTACTTCTCACAAGGAAATGAATAGAAGCTCTTTAAAAAGAAAAGAGAAACAGCTGATGCCCTTTGTGGGTACTGGCTAGGAAGAGGACTGCATTGGTGATAACCTCTAGATCCAGTGCAGGGACATCAACTGCTACAAGGCCTCTAGGAGTCAGGAAGGAGGAAAGATGTGATTCAGAGGGAAATTCAGCTGTCACCATCCTGGTGTGACTCCACTCCACTTTAACATGCCTTCTGAACTCCCCTCTTTACACAGACTGTTTGCTGTGGAGAGCAACTTGCTTTTCTGGTCTGGCTGAGAACCCTCAAGTTGCCTATAATAACTCTGAGCTAGAAGGAAATAATTAATTATATTAAAAATACTGTCTCAAGTGTTATGAGGTACACAGAACATGTTAACTGTGGAAGAGTAGAATGTAATATTGCATATACCTACTTATATGTCTATTTGATTTTTATTTTTTTTTATTTAAATAATATCTCAATGGATTTTTCACTTTGTACTTACACCATGAATTTTTAGATACATTTGTAACCCTGTAGCCTAAGCCATTTTCACCATTTTGGTATTTCATTTGCACTATTTCTAATGAGCTAAGGATCTGCATAATATGGTGTCTGCTTTCCTTCTCCTCAGGGATATGAGAGATGAGAGGAAACGACTGTGGTGCAATCTACTGGGTTGGCTTGGAACCATGACTCTAAAAGCATCTGCTCTCCTCCTTTGTCACCTTTCTTGCAAATGCTCCTGATTTATTTTCAGTGCCAGCCCATGCTACGTGATGGGGTGAACACAAAAGGTGTCCTCTGCAGAACTGCTGGCATTCACTCTAGAGGCTGTCATAGATGACACAGTTGTGCAGGGGTTCAAGAAGCAGCTGAAGAAAATAATGGATGAAAGGTCCTCTGAGAAACATCAATTTTGTGAACAACACGTAGAGCTCAGGAGGTTTCTGAGCCCTAAATTAGTGCCATCTTGAAGATTGGTCAAAGGTGTGTAACTGAAACTGGTGTAATGTATGCTGGTCCCTTCCTTACAGCTTTCATCTGAGCATTAGCTTTTGGCCACCATTTGCATGTCATCAGGAACACCAAACACATGTAAAAGTGGTTTAAGTGACAAGCATAAAAAATGAGTAAAGCCTCAGCCACAAGGTCACTCCCTTGTGATGCCTTCCTGAGGTATGACTTAGAAAACAAAGCTGAAAGTATTTTTTTTAAATCTTTTGGGGAATTTGAAGGATTAAAATACACCCTGAATAACACCTTTTGAAACAATATTCAATAGTGTTGGCTTTGATTTAGATATTTAAACATATTTTGTATAATTAAAATTTGTCCACAAATATTTTAACTGCTTTCCTTGACCTAAACACATAAACCTTAGTTTAAGTCAAGCAGAAAGCCATTTATAAAATTAGTGAATGCTATTCATTTTGCATTTCAGGTAATTAAAATTTGCTTGTGTAGATCTATGCTGATCTGCACACAGGACAAAGTTAAAAACCTGGTTTAATGCTACCAAAGCATATGAAATTATTTTGCTTCTTGGTTTAACCTAGATTTTGGTGGGGAGTGAGGAATAGCCAACAGACACAGAGATATTTTCCATAATAAACCTTTTCATGTCTTTTGGTAATACTTTGAGGATGCATTAACTTTTTAGCTAGCTAGCTATATATTTATTATTTTATATAGCTAGCTATATTTATTTAGCTAGCTATAATAAAAAGCATAATCTTTAATTTTCCTGAACCTGAAAAGTTCAGCTTTGTTTAATGTCTTCATAATTGTTTAAATATAGAAACATTTTACATACATGCAGCAGCAAATAGGCATCAACTATAACTTCATTTACCATGCAGGCAAAACCACAGAGTGAGGATGAGTGAGGAGCACCTGTGTCCCCAAGGTGAGGTGGAGGTGGAAGAGGAGCAGGGAATGGAGAAGTGAAGTTAAGCCAGGAGAAGGGAAAAGGGTGGGGTGGGTAGAAGGTATTTTTATTTTTGGCTTTGTTTTTCACTATCCAAAACTCAAAAAATTAAATTATTTTTTGCCTAAGTCTGCCTGGCTGGTGAAGGTAATTGGTTGATGATCTCCCTGTCTTTATCTCAACCTACAAACTTTTTCATCCTATTTCATCCTATTTTCTCCCCCTGTCCTAAATGCAAGGAGTGAGAAAGTAGCTGGGTGAGCATATGAAAGCTGGCCAAGGTCAATCATCCACCCTAAGTCCTACAAAGCAAAAAATTCTATTCCTAAGTATGGAGACCAAGAGTAAGTATTGTTGCTTGTTTGCTGTTTAAAAGTGGAAAGTGAGCAATATGTACAAAATAACTTTTTCTGAGATTTTTCATATTTGAATTTATCTGCTTAATTTAGCAACATTTTACTTTGGGATATGGTGTAAAAGTGGTGAAGGCAATCAAAGTAAAATAGTTCAGAAAGTTGTTATATATTTTTTTTTGCTGGAAGCAGGAAGACCCTCGGATTTGTAATTAATTAAAGCTTCTTTGACAGACCTGATTATTCCTGAAAAGTTTATAATAATTAAGAGCTAATTTGTCTTGCCTCCACTGGTAGTGTTTTGAATAATCATAAAGAGGTTATTATGTACTGTCCATGACAGGTTTAAGCATTTTCATAATGTTGCTGTTTCCTTTGTTTTACTCCCTGCTTTTGACCCCATTATCTTGAAAAGCAAGTAGAAAAATAAATATTCCTTACAGATATGTTTGCAGAATTTTAAAATATTATTTACCAAAACCTTCCCAGAACTAATTAACCCTTAGCATTTATATTATTTTTTTTAAATGCTCAATTTTCTAATTTAAGACAGGACTTTTACTATACATTTTTCCTTCCAAGAACACCTGAAATCTTGTGTCTGTGCACAATGCTGTTTTTTACAATTTCATGCAGTATTTCACCTTCCCATGCTAACTGCACTAATCCTGTGCCTAGTGGACTAATGCACATGGGTGTATGGTGAAATGAAATAAAGGCCAGATTCAAGGAAGAATTCCAGTTTATTTCAGTGGGATATAAATATATGATTATTTCTTATTTACCCAAGATGGCACTGACATTAATCAGATTATTTAAAGAACGTTAGAGGCAGAAATAATGGAGTACATGTATCATCCTTGCTAATAGCTCATCTTTGCTTCCTGGTATCCCAAATTTCTTTATGAGGGACTAGCAAGCAGGAAGATGAAGGAGTAGGCCTCCAGATGTATGCAACCATGACCCATGGATTATTTTTTTTGGTCAAGTATAAATGATTAGATAGCTTCTGCTTCTGTATTTGAGGTAGGAGTAATGCTAAGTGCACAGATCACAGAAGTATAAACAAACATTCACATTAAAGAGCCTTAAATATTACAAAGCTGAGTCTACAACTGACTGTCATGGGTGACTGTAGTTTGCACTAACACTTAGAGATGTGTGCATAATGCATGCATCATTCTGGATTCTGTAATCTCTGCAGCACAATACCAGCAGTCCAATGACTTCATCCACCTTTATCTTCAATTCTGGGTTAATAATGCTTCTCCCCTGTATGAAAGATGCAGTTGGAAAAGGTTAGTGTTAAAATAACTAAGAAAAGTTTATCATAATTGTAAATAAATATTAATTCTATGTTGGAACACTAAGATGTCTTAATGAATATTTATAGTTGTCACTTTCAGGGGTTTTATTGATATTGTAACCTTTGGAGGAGAGGACTTTACTGCTCATCTTTATGATTTATGGCTATGCATTGTTTCCTTATAGTCTTGGACCAGACATTCAGTACCCATATTAATGTATAATGACTAAATGCTTATTTTTCAAAAAACCACTGTAAGAACTGCAATTGCTAAGAGCTCCAGTGCTGACCAAGTGCAAGACTTTTAAATGGAGCTGGAATATAAATTTTTTTACCATCATAAATTCCTACCAGGCTCCAGTCTCACTGCCTTCAGAAGGAAGTGCAAGACTTGTCTGCACGTTTTTGTTTTTATAGTAACAAAATGTGTGAATAGTGTTCAGCAGCACATCCTTAAGATAAGTAACAGGAATGATCTAAAAGAGAAATGAGATACCAGTACAGTAATGCAGGTTGGAGAATCTAGTGAACTTTATGTAATTTGTTGGCAAGAAGATTCAGAAGTGATGGGTGTCTTGTAATTACTGAGAGGAATGTGAAATATATTTTGCAGGTGTAGACACTACTTAACTGATGTCATTCCTAAATTTCACTTAAAAGTTCCACTGATTTAATGGTTTGTGGACCAGGAGCTCTCACCCTTGAAAGAACATCTGTTGTGAATGTGCTCATATTTTAAAATTCACTTTGATGCTTATTTCACTGTAAATCATTCCACTTATTAATTTGAAAGAATTGCTGTTAATGGAAGCATTGGACACTCACAGATGCTTTCATCGAAATATTAAAAACACTCACATGCTTTTAGCATTCAAGGGTTATTATCAGGCATTTTATAGCTCTTTATAGGAAAATGCTTGGTCCTCCACCTAAAAAAATTCTGCACAGTCAGGGTTTTTTTTCCACAATGGATGCTACTTTGCAAGTTAATTTGACAGAGAATAGCATTACAGAGTGATGGGATCATAGAATAGTTGAGGGTGGAAAGGACCTCTTTGGTTTGTCTAGTCTACCCCTTCTTCCCTGAAGCAGGATCAAATAAAGTCCTTTGCTGGACTCTGCCCAGTAATTCCATGTCCCTCTTATCTTTCAGAGCCCAGCACTGGACACATCACTCCAGCTATGTCTTCACCAGTGCTGCTGCATAAAGGGGAAAGATCACTTCTCCTCACCTTCTGGCTATGCTCCACCGAGTGGAGCCCAGGACACTACTGGCTCCTCTGCTATGGGGTCATGTTTCCTGCTCACGTTCAGTTTTGGAGTCCAGAAGGGCCAACCTTTTGGCAAAGCTATTTTTGCTGGCCTTTTTTCAGGTGGCTCCTGTCTCTTACATGCAGTTGCCAGTTTTA
>VXBZ01000596.1:0-29245 GCA_013399135.1 Heliornis fulica
TTTTTTTTTTTTCTGCTGTTAAATACAGTGTATCACTCCACTGCTTTTATATCAACCTCATGGCTCTGGGGAATGCTGCAGACTTTATTTGCAGGGTGATCAACTGTATCAGTCGTTTGCCCATGAAAGACAGTTTGATTATGATTGCGCATTGCATGAAACTCTGGGTTATTTCAGAGAAGATTGCAGGTACAGAGAACTTTCAATCACACCTCAGGGCTGGTTCAGAACGCACATCCAGCCTTCCCTCTGTTTTGTGCTGACCACTAGCTTTGCTTGTGCCTTGCACTTCAGAAAACTTGCACTAAAAGCAGAGATTATGGTAGTATCTTAACATGAGATGTAATTTTTCAGAAGCCTGAGGATTCTTGTCACCATTCAGATATGCTTTTTGAGTAGCATTTTGCATCTACAGGGGAAAGAATCCTTCCTTTTTTAAAATCCATTGGTAATTTCTATGCTGTTTCCATGGCAGAACTTGCTACGGAGACATCTAATATTTTAACAGCAGTTTGTTTATTGTGCAAAGAACTCCATCAGTTTCCCATAAAAAAGTGGTTTACTGCTTTCTGACAAGTCCATATGTTACTCAAGTGTACAGTTTATTTTGTCCCAGGACAGCCACGTCATCTCAAATAATATTTCAGGTGAACTGAAAGGTGCTACTGTGGGTGCACGGTTGTGTATAGTTCAGTACTTTTCCATTGTACTACCTTGTATCGTAGGGATGTTCTTCCCTACAGGACTCATCTTACATCCCAGTGTTGTGTAATGGATTACTTTTTGTAGATACAGCAATTGCTGCTTTCCCAAACACTGAAACCAATCTGGTCTTTATTTTATTTTTTTTTTTTGTCTGGTTTTGTTAAAGATTCAACTCCAGTTGAGAACAGGGAGAAAAGGATTGGGCTTTGCTGAAATTCTCCTTGTGCTCCACTGAAATACAGGTGAGGGGTTTACTCAGTCCGGTGAGTTTCAACCGATGGTCCATAGAAGCCTGTAAGCCTATGTACTCTTTAAAAATAACTACTGCAAAAGCTAAGAAAAGCAAGCCTATTGCTGGTGGACCTATGTTTTCTGGTTGGAAAAGTGGGGTGTGCCTTGGTGGGCAGAAAAGGAGTCTAAATTATTTTCTGTGAGGCCACAAACATCTGTCTAGTTTAATGCCAGTTCAGCCTTTATTTGCAAGCACTGCACATAGAGTTTTAACAAACCCATAATACATTAATTCACACAGTGGTTTTAGTTGTTTGAGCAGCTGAACAAAAGCATTGATTTGCCCACTTCATAGACCAGTGTAATGAATTATCTGCCTACCTTCTTTGTCCAGTCTATTAATATATGTAGTGGATAGAATCTTTGGATCAATCTGACTTCTTAACAAGCATCCTTTGAGTGAACTCCCACCCAAAAAGCCCCACCAAACTAAGTGGTCCATGGGAATACATTTATTAAGTTTCACTGGGTTTCTCACTGTTTCCAGTACAAAATGATGACAGAGAAAGAATATATGGTTATGAAATAGATACTTTAAAGGAAGTTAAAACACCAGTTCAATAGTTGTAGAATTGTCAGTGGTGAACTAATAATGCTGGTTACAAGGAGGTGCATAGTCAAGTATATAGGCTTAGGGGAAAAAAAAAAAGAAGTGCAAGGATAAACCAAAATTACATAAAATTGCCACAGCTAATTAATTTGGGAGTGTGAACAGTGCAACAGATAACACTGTCTATCAGTGTTGTGCTTCCTGAAACTGTTAATCCTGCGTTAATTTTCATGTGAGATCAATGACATTATGATATGCATCTGAAAATGGGTGGGACCTTGATTGCAAGGAACTATTGTAATTAACTCTGATTTTAGTACACTCTGTAAGTACCTTTTTAAGCCATGAAAATTAAAATATTATTCAAAAGCCCTTTTGGGATCTAGAGTGTTTTTTCAGATTTTAATTGAGAAGTGAAGAAAAGCAAGCTGCTTGCCAAGCATATAGACACATGAGGTTCAATTTAATCTTAAATATTATCTGAAATCATTGATTACTTGACAAAGCTACATAGATAGCCAGGTTTGTCAATCTGAGAATTAAAAAGTACCAATGAAACAGAGACAAATAAAAACCTGGCAACTTGGAGAAAAAGTGTTGCAACTAAAATAAAACTCAGCAGTATTTCTGATTTAGTCCTGCTTTTTATAAAAAATATATATATATATATATATAAATTCTAGCTTTCAGAAGACAGATAATGAGATAATGATAGTACTGAAGCTTTCTTCTGTGTTTTTAGTGACATGCTCACAAGAGATGACAGTATTTAAGTACTGCTGCGGACCGGAGTGTCAGGGCTACTGATGATTGTTGTTGAGAATATACTTTGTCTTCAGATGGAAAAAGATCCAAGGGGAAATATGATTAGGTTGTTTTGGTCTAAGAAGCAGTTTAATGGTCATCCCTGCATCTCCAATCAACATCACTTCACAGCTGATCCGTGTGACATTGTGAACAATTAAATCACATCTGGTCACTGCAATGCAGTCACGCTCACTTGCCAAGTTGTTCTGTTTCCTTGTGCATCCCAAAGGCAAAAACAGCTTCAGGGCATGTGTGGGTTTTAGATGCATACAGATGCTGATACAGCTGTGTGTAGTCACAGTATTTTATTAACTTGTTCGTCTAGAGGCAGTTTCAAGTCTTAGTTCCTGAGCCTGCAGTACTAATCCTGTAAACATCTGGGCATACACTGTCTTTGTTCTCATGGCAAACTTCCTTGCTTCAGTGCAGTTAACTAATGAGAGAACATGTGCCTGAATGTGTTCGGAATCTCATTAAATGACATACAGTATTTTCCTGGTGGAGGGCTTTCGGGGAAGTCTGAAATGCACAGATTTAAGGTTCTTGGCTGATTTTTTGGGATAACTAATTTTTTATATTCAGAGGAACATTCCTCTTGACACTGTGCTAACAGTATTCTCCAACACATGCTGTTGTCCATCTGCTCAGAGCCCTCAGATGACACCATTCTGGTAAATTTGATCTGCATTCACATTCAAAGCCATCAAATTTGCCTTCAAGTTGACCCATGTTCCGTTCCAGGCCAGAGAACAAATTCTCATTTTTTTCCACTCTAATGGCTGCAGCACTGTCGACAGTTTGTATCTGTATAAACTTTTAAAAGAAAAACTATTTAAAGAAATAAGCAAATACTGCTGGGATTAACACCAGGTCATGGGATTCTTCTGCTTTGCTTTCTCCACAGCTGCTGCTGCTGAACAAGGCCCACTGTGACAGCTCTCCTGTGACATTTACAGCTATCATTAAACAGTGAGCCTGCAGGTTTTCTCCAGGTCTGTCTTAGTCACTGCAGTGATGGTCAGACATGACTATCACACCTAGTCGGGAAGCCTCAAAATGCTTCAAACTGAAGCTCTGTTTGATGGTAGTACTGTCTACCTGCATTGACAAAAGAAGCCTCCTTCTGGTGCAAATGTTTCAAGCAAATTCCCACCATGGATGTACAGTCAATCGTGCCCTATGAGCAGCCCTTGGAAACAGTGGCTCTGAGCATGGTGACCACTGGACTGTTGACAGCTTGTTCTCGATGATAATTCGTGCGAGGGCATTCCAGGCTGCACACCATGCAACACACTTGTTCTGGCACTGATTCACAGGCTTCTGTAGCATCTTCCCAGTAATGTCCTTCTGCTGTGACCTCCTGTGAGATGCCAGATTCCTGACAGTACCTATATTGAGACACAGGAGACAAGGAAATCACTCCTAAGTTCATGAGTATTAGGTGAGGTGGACAATTGGATTGGGCTCATGCATGGGCATGGGCACTGACTTCCCTTACCTTGTCTGTCTTGCATTAGTGCAGGAACACAAGAATATCTTTGCCAAAGAGTGAGGTGGCAGGATAGAGGGAGAGAAATTATCAGAGAGAAATCATGTCGTGACTTGATTCTGCCTGAATCCAGCTTTGTTTTTTGACTTAAATAACCCTTTCCTTTTCTTTTTTTTTTTTTTGGTACAATCTTTACCGTGGCCAGTGTGTGCACTTCCTGTACTGAATTGCTCTAGATGCAATTAGGATCTGCTCTGACTGGTTGATTACATATGACATTATACACAGGTAGCTGGGCCTACTTCTGCTAGTCCAGTCATGAAGGTAATAAAATTAGTTAATAAAATCAGCCAAGGACCAGCACTGATTATATGCTAGGGGAATGGATCCTTACAGTCAAAGGATTTATTTGAGGAAAAGCAGAAATGCTACTGATCTTTATTTTCACCTTGTCTTTACCTGGACAAATTCATACCCTGAGAGCAAGCCTTTCATATCTAGCTCTTGTCCAGTACCCTCCCTGCAGTCACATTTGTATTTCACTCATCTGCAGTGGCAGAATACATGCAGTTTCCCTGTCCTGTAGCTTCTCTACTAGATAAACCCTCTGCTACCTGCCAGTGAGTACTTGAGATGACTGCCAAAAATGTGGGAGGATGAGGCCCTATATGCAATGACCTGCAGCTGCAAAACACCTGGACCAGTCTAATACTGTTGTTATAACCTATTACTGCAGTTCCACCTACTGTCAGGTGAGCTGCTCCTTCCATTACATGATATCTCATGTGCTAGGAGAGAGGGAAGAACTTGTTAAGTCTGGGTGATCATTATAATTTTGGGTCTGTCAGCTCTACCTCCTGTCTCCATATACAGTTTGGCCATGCCAGATGGGGAGTGTCTTCTGACATACCTCTCTGTTCTGAGCTACTAACTCAGAATGGAGCATGAGACCTGTATGTCTGTCATCTACTAAGACTGAACTAATAAGCTTTGCTGAACCCAAGAGGATTTCATAGGTTGAATGTCTCTGTGTCGCACTCTCCAGTGCTGTGTGTGAAGCCTGTGTGGGCAGTTAGGGTTTGGCTTGGTTATGCATCACTAAGGCAATGTCACTGGATTTCAGATGGGGAGACCTGGGTATCAGAACACTGGACAGCCCAGACACTACTACACAAGGACAACAGCAAGAGAGGGCACTGCTGTGGGATGGGAATTTGCTGGACTTGCCATTCTGCCTTTTGCTCTCTGCCCACCAAAGGTCGCAGTTTTGCAGTTTATTCAGTTTTTCCCCTCCTGAAGTGAGACTGAACAGACTATTTTGAGCTTGAGTTCTCTGGCAGCAAGAAGGGAAACTATCTCACAGCTGGGCCAGTGAGAGACTTAGTCTGTTTTCTTTTTTCACTCCAGAGATACCTGTGGATTCCTAGTATCCATACAAAAGAGAAGCTGTGTCTGTTTTTCTTGCTTGTGAGGGATTTTGGAACTGTCTTTATGTAAAACTGCTGAACCTGGCTGTACTCCAGGGTATTTTCCAAGAGAACAAGACTATTATGAACAGATAACAATTTCAGAAGAGCAGGGGATTTCAGGATCTTGATTCAGATTCATTTTCTGGTGCAGGATTAGAACCATAAGGTGTGGAGCTGGAAGGATTTCTCCCTCTATATCCAGACCTTGCAATGCCATCTCCCATGAATTATGTGTGCTTTACATTTTCACTCTGTGTAGATGTTGAAAGAAAAGCTTTTCCCATAACACATTGTTCATCTCCAGGTCGATAAAGTAGAAGGAGAGCTAGCTTCAAGCATGACCAACATGGGCAATAAAATAAAGAGAGCTGCACACAGTGTATTCTTGTCTTACGGCTGCCTTTCCAAACCCTGCCATCATACCACACATGGGCACTCCCTGCTTACATGGAACACTGCTCTGCAGCAAGAAACAGCAGTCCTGATGGGGCTCTGACATTCTCTATCTGCATTATGTGACAAAATTCTGTCTGCTGGCAGGGTAGATCCTAAAAATAAAGGAGAATGTCCCTAAAAATAACCATGAGAGCCTACAGAAATAATGAAGCCAGCTAAACTTCTGTGTCACAGATCATAGAAGCTCCACGGCTGGTCCTGTCTGAGGAGCCCAAGATGTAGTAATACCTTTTTGCACTATCAGGTGACAACTTTTCACCCCCTGAGGCCATGCCACTCAAAATTAATGTGTTAACTGACTTTCCTCTTTGAAAGGAATTCCCACCTGGAAGGAAGATGACTATTTGCTGTCTCCTCCTCTTTCTGGTGAACCATGTTTCTGGGCTGAGGTGTAGAATGGTCTACAGCTTGTCTAGGCATTTGATAAAAGAATTAAAAAGGGTACATGTAAAACCTTGAAACATTTTGAAGTTTGGGAAGTGGCTATGGTTCAAAAGGCCTGGCAACAAGAATTTAGCTTAAAGCCCAACACTTTCTTATAAAAAAGTAAATTTTTAATCTATTTTTTGTCACAGTAAATATCTCTTGGTTAGCTCTGTCACGTCTGATGACTTGATGCAGTAAGACTGTCTCTCTGGAGACACACTGTGAAAGTTTGATCTCCCCCTGCCAGTTTCTTTGAAAGACATGATATTATTCCTTGCTCCCCCCACTTCAGCTAAAATACCATGTTTGATATAGCTCGAGGTCCCGACGCTGCTGCTCTCAATGCCTGTGTTAGTATTTCCGATTAAATCTAAAAGGTATTTACATCTCTAAGTCTGCTACAGTGTATTCAATAGAGTATTTAAGTGGATTTTGTGCTGTGAGACTGGCTTGCTAAGGGACTTAGCTAATAACAAGTACAGAAAATGCTTTTAAAACATGTACCTATGGCATTCAACCCCTGAGAAATGTCTAAAACCACTTTCAGCAATACATGCAGGAACTGAGTCTCTGTACATGCACAGTCGCCATATGAATTGCAGCAAGGCATGAAGGATATTTCAGGATCCAGTGCTGCAAGATACCGAGCTCTGCTAATTCCCTGGGAAATTGAGTAGGGGAAAGCTTCCATGGAGAACTCTTGGGCTTTTGAACTTGCATTATTCAAAGCACTCCTCCTGTTCCCTCGTGCAAACACAAATTACATGGCGTGTAGCTGGAGAAGACACAATGGGCATTATCTTACAGGCTAGCTAAACAAACCAGCTCTGTGAACAGCCAGGGAACAGTTAGCCTTTATGCTGAGCATAGCAAGTTCACTTTGAGACATAATTTATGAATTGCATTCATCAGTTTATGGGTTGGTGTTATCAGGCATGGATTAGATTATTAGCATCTGCGAGGATGGAAGAACTGAAGAAATCCAAAGCTAAGATGTGTTTTGCCCATTAGTGAGTCGGTTCATATTTCGCTATAGAGATAGCCAGTACCCCAAGGCAAAGCAGAACTGCAGGTGTTGAGAATCTCCTGAGCAAGGCCTCTGTCACCAGCTGTTCGGCATTTTAATGGCATTACTTCATTTTCCACTAACCCCAAAACAAAATGTAGCTGGCACTGAAAGGCATTTTAGCTTTGCATCACTGAGAATTAAAAAAAAAAAAGAGAGAGAGAGAGAAAAAAATGATTGTTTTGTTTGTACCAAAATGAATGTTGTGGAGCCCACTTAAGCCAAGCTTCAATTATCTCAAAAAATGGGAATTTAAACATTTCTACCAGTGCTGTGTCAGGACACTGCAGGCATTAAACAATATGCATTAGGGACTTGGTTTCAGTAATACAGAACAGCATAAACAAAGATGGGCACATTCCAGATGTTAGATGTAGCAATTTAAAAGGGAAAGGATTTCCACCCCCATTTTTAAAGACTACTTTCCTAATATAATGAAGTAATTTCAGGGAGTGGGATTATGAGTTAGCTACAAAGCTGGCCTTGTTGCTTAGATATGTGAAGAATATAAATACTGTAAAGCTTTAGAGAGCAGATGGCCAGAGGTTTCAGATGCTTTCTGATTTAGACTGGCCAATGTTAGGCCTAGAGCTCCCATCTGAGCTGCTGGGAGTCTTCCTCCAATGTTTGGCTCTAGCGCGGCTCCTCTCTCATAGGGCTTCCTGTAAGGATCCGTCCTTGGTCACCCTGCAATCCAGTGGTGTGCCATGAGTGACTGGTTACAGGAAAGCACTGCTGCAAAGGACTCCAGCATATCACTAACAAAGGAATGAGACGGCTGTACTGAGATGGATTTTGCTTCCTTTGGACTTTTGTTTCTATCTGGATTGCAGGAGTGAGCCTTGGTTAGCTCGACTGTCTGCATCACTGTGTGTGTGGATCACACTTGATTACAACCTTCTGATTACTCACACTTTTTTTTTCATTTCCTTACTGATATTTGGGGGTCAAGAAACGTTGAAAATTCCAAATAATTTTTTGGGTGGAGATAGACTTCAAATATGACAGGAGACATCATCAGTACTGGAGGATGTTTCAATGGAAGCAAATTTCCTCTTCTTTTACTCCTCTGCAAACACAGCAGAGCTTCAGCTTTAGCCAACCTGCAGTAACATTTGAGACTGTCAGACTGTAGGAATAATCAAGAAATATGAATTGTACCTCTGTCATCACATAGCTTATGAGAGGCAAGGAATAGGTACGAAACTCCTGTGTATTTCATCCTGTCAGCAGTCTGACTAGGTTCCAAAGATGTGGAACTGGTTGGAAGGAAGTTGAGCAAAGACTTAGGAAACTCTGCAGATGAGAGCTTTGGAGGTGAAGGGTTGGTTCAGTCAGGATTCCGTCTGAAAGGAACTGAGTAATTTCTGAAGTCTCCCAGGGGAAAAAAGGGGAGATGTATCTTGTGCCTTATATAAAAAATTGCAAGGAAATGCTTGTGGGGCTTTCTCTAATTATCTTTGGAGTGTCTATTAGCAACACACATATGCTCATAATCTCAGGCAATAGTAGACTGACTGGGTATGTGCACCTATAAAGCATATTTCATGTTTGGAGCCTTTTATCACTGGATGATGTCATCTTATATGCAGCTTGTGACAGCAGCTACCTGAATTGGTGTGTTTCCTTTCATGTTCTGTCTGTTTTCCACAGGCAAGAGAGATTCATCATAATTAGAAATTTAAGTCACTGCTCTCACTAACGACTCACAGGATTAGAAAAGACAGCAACAAAGACATCAATTACTTACCATAATTTACTTTATTGTGTCCAGAATAACTGACTACAAAGAAAATGCCATTTATTTTCAGTAACACACAGAATAATTTACACATTGCATTTGAAGTATGTGAACTGCAGTGATAAGTTAACATAAATATTCAGCATTTGAGGAGCCAGGAATCTCAGCAAAGGAACAAACTTCTTGTCCTTACCTCACTGCCTGTAATCGGTTCTCTGTGCTGGGTCACTGCTGCTATTCTTGGTGATTGGCAGAGCAGACCGTGAGGCTGACTATCAGCAAAATGACATGAAATATATTATCACCTCTTCTTTCTTACAGATCCTTTCATCATTTATATCTTAGTTTTTAATGTTATTAGGCCTGATCTTATCTTCTCAAGATCTTGAAGAAAAGGGTACTTGCTACTTTAGCACACTGTATAACAATGTCTTTGCACTTTGTATATGTATAAAGATAAATATATTAAAAAATCTGTATATTTCTATAAGTAAAAAGTTATTTTTAAGTTTAAAAATAACACCTAAACTTTTAATGTGTGATGGTGTATTGATGCAATTTATCTTTCTTCCAGTCATTGACCCCTTTGCAGTCTCAAACTCTCTCAATCTCTTTGCAGTCTATTGCGTCTGAGCTACAGAAGAGGGCTTGAAGTCCCACCAACTAGTTGCACTCAAAATCTTATTATGGGGAAAAGGGAGGGCCTCATAGACAATGCCAAGAAGAACTTATTGTTCATGTAATGGAAGTCTTAACAGACTAGTCAGCAGGTGACAGCATCCCTGGTCTTTTCATAGGAATATTATGGTGAGGAAGTTAATGATTTCTTTCTTCTCTCTCCTGGGCTCATTTTCATGTGTTCGCTAGCACCTTGCTTTTTCTTCATTAATCTGCAATGTGGCATTACTCCTGATTTTCAATATATGCTGTGGCTGGTCGTATAAGCTTTGTTAAGCCTAACACTGGTTTTGCACAAGTCCCAAGGTTGTATTCCTTCAGTAATCAGTAGTTGACTGCTGGCAAGTTGATATAGCCTGGGGGCTCCAGGATTATCTCCCGCCTACACCTTCAAGGTTCCTGCTGCCATTTTATGCTTGTACTCCTGCATGCAATGTTATTTTAATATAAAAAAAGTAACTATTTGTTATTATCATCTATTAGTTTAAAAATATATGAGAAACATGTGAGAGTATTTAATCACAGACTGTACAACTGTTGCACCCCAGGAGGTTTAGATTGGATATTAGAAAAAAATTCTTCACCCTAAGGGTGGCCAAGCACTGAAACAAGCTGTCCATGGAAGCAATTGAGTCACCATACCTGGAGGTATTTGAAAGACATGTCGATGTGGTGCTTAGGGACATGGTTTAGTGACAGACTTGGCAGTGTTGGGTTTGCAGTTGGACTTGAGGATCCTTAAAGGTCTTTTCCAACCTAAGTGATTCTACAAAATCTTAGCGAAAACTAAAATAGCAGTCACCTGGTTGTTCAATAATTGCTGTTACAGATAAACAAACTAAAACATAGCTCCAGATGGTTCAGGACAAGACCTAAGCCTCCTAAGACCAGAGGTCAGTGTTAGTAGTTTAGCATGATGACTGAGGTCTACAAGCAGGGGAATTCCATATTTCATGGACTACAAGATTGCAGTTCTGCTTCCAGAAGTTGAGAATAAAGCCACAAGGAAATCATATACTATTCCAAGAAAGTAAAAGGGGTATGTGAACAACATGGAATCCTCAAAGTCCCAGGTCTTTTGAACTTCTCAGGTGCCCAAGCCTCTGCTAGTTATCCTGAACATGGTTGTTGGTATTTTGCTGTATGTTTGCTGGTGCTGCCTGGATGCTCAGAACATGTCTGAGACCTGACAGTGATCTCAAATCTGGTGTGGGTCAACCTCTCACTTTTCGGGGTCCAGTTCTGCACATGTGTTTTGAGACTATGTACCAGATTGAGTGTCGAGCCAAAGACAGGTGTGAAAATCAAGTTTAGGATGTGGGGATGGCTGACTGAATAGTGCTCTCTGTATGTCACATGATTGTATATATGTAACCAATTCCTATATGGTTTTAAGCCCCATTTAATCTGCCATTTGTAAGCTTCTTCCCTGATTGTAGAGTCTTTTATAACAAAGAACACAGATAATGTAAAAAGCTTGTATCATAAAATTACTGGATTTCTTGCACAGTGTGTTGGGGTATTATTTTATAGTGTAAGGTGGATCTTGCATGTGGTTGTACATAGTATATTAATTAGTGTTGTGAAGGTTAATGTGTTCTTTCTCAAGTGATAAAGCTAAGTACAAAAGACTTATTCATTCTAATTTTCTTTCATTCTAAAATTCATTCTAATTTTCTTTCAAATGTAATTTTTAAAATTAATATATAAATTTATTAAAATTAGCATGGTATTGGTATTAAACTGTTTAATTTTTAATGCTTGATAGCTATTCCTCAGCATTCAGTATGACTTACATTTAGGATCAAAATTGTTGTTTTTCCTTTTACTGTAAATTCCAGAAATAAAAGTTTGGTAATTATATCTTTTCTGTATTCATTGAGTATGGGTTCCTCTAACTGAGATTGAGTTCTTGTTATGAAGGAGCAAAATGTCGTTTCCTTATTGGTTCTATTTATATTTCATAATAAATTTTTATAGCTTCATATCAAGAAGTTGCATTAATTATTATGGTGTTTTTAATTTTGGGTATTTCAAATTACCAAAGTATTTATTTTTTTTAAAGGAACTTGTGATATGAAACCTCTATGCTGTTTCTGCTTAATATTCAGACCTTGCCCGATCATTTCCTGGCAGAATGTATTATAATATTAAAAACAAACGCATTTAAAATTATTTTATTAATATAATCAAAATAAAGTAGCAAACATCTGAAGTAAACCTTTTGATAACAGGGAATGTTCAGATAAAAGGATGGGTCCTATGTATGTTTGTGTGGCCCTGAAAACAATATTAATAAATTGCTAGTAAGCTTGTCTCTTGAATATATATAATTTTTCTGTTCCATCATCTATTTGTCTTGTGTAGAACTGATGTAATAAAGAACATCAGTTTACCACAGACAGGTTGATGCAGTATGTATTTAAATATTAGACACTGACAGCTGTAATCTGAAAAACATCAAACTCTAATTTTACCGATTGCTATGTTTTCTGACACATTGCTGATAAAGTTTTATCTTGGTGATCTAAATGTGATAAAAATCAGCAAAGCATTACTGAGAGTTCTGAAGGTATCTGTCAGCTTGAATGTTTGCAGATGGCAGGAGGATATTGAAACCCTTATTCATCATTTGAGGATGGTGCACATGGAGACCATTTGCCTGGGCACTTACTAGATGACATAGACACCTGACAGCAGTCTTCAAAGCAAAAGGTCCCAGCGTTGGTTTTTCAGATCACTTCTTTAGAACTGCCTAACACTCACGGGGGTTCCTTTGGTGGTTCTGTGTGGCAAGGGGTAAGCTTTCTTTGGACACAAGACATATTATTTTACACTGTGTCCAAGAATTACTAAGGCAACTCTGCTGGGCTAGGCAGGCGTGAAAGGGAAGATATTCAAACTCAAGTACATGATTTTCTGGATCAGCAGAAAAAAAATAATCTTACAGTCCTCTGATCTGATAGACCATCCCTTGAAGTTCAAGAAGCATGGTTAAATAGAAATAGCTGCTGGAAGATGTATATACCTGAAAATGATTTAAGTAGTTACTGGCATGAATCTTCTCTAAAATTAAGAAATCCAAGAGGCAAATGTCAGGAAAAATGTCTTTACAGAAGGAGAGACAAGGGAAATGATATGCATGGTTGGCATGAGCACTGGGCAAGAAAATAAAATTACTTCTCCAGATAAGAAGAGAGTTACAAGGACCATAGCTGTCTGTCAGATGAGAACCTAATAGCAGCATAAATGAAAGTTCCAACAGTAAAAAATACAGTGTTGAATTATTCAACAAAGACTTATGGTAACACAGAGCAAGCTGAAACTGGATAAAGTGATACTAAATTCAACATAACTGGGGTCTTCTGAATATCTCTTTTTTGTATGAAATATAGATATTTATATATACATAGAGTTACATATTATAGGTGAATACACCACACTGTCTGTTTTATTAAAATTATTGCTGGCTGTGTATCTAGTAGAGCAATTGAAAAAGAAAGTTAGAAATACTAGTCTGAAAACCTGGAAATACGAAAACAACTTCTTTCTTATTTTACTTCTGCTCTGCAGCAAGTGCTGGTATGTATTTGAAGTGTGTAGTATTGTAAAGTGGCAAATTTCTACTCTACTTAGCACTGGTGAAGCCACACCTGGAGTACTGTGTCCAGTTCTGGGCTCCCCAGTTCAAGAGAGACAGGAAACTACTGGGGGGATAGTCCAGTGAAGGGCCACTAAGATGATTAAGGGCCTGGAACATCTCCCATGAAGGAAAGGATGAGGCTGTTCATCCTGGAGAAGAGGTGTCTCAGAGGGATCTCATCATGAAGGGAGGGTGTAAATAAGATGGAGCTGGGCCCTGTTCCATGGTACCCACTGACAGGGCCAGAGGTACACTGAAACACAGGAGATTCCCTCTGAACATCAGGAAACACTCTCTTACTGTGAGGGTGTGTGCTGGTTTTGGCTGGGATAGTGTGAACTCTCAACATAGTTGTTAGCATGGGGCCTTGTTTTGGATTTTTGCTGAAAACAGGATTGATAATACAGAGATCTTTTTGTTATTGCTGGGCAGTGCTTACACAGAGCCAAGGCCTTTTCTGCTTCTCACGCCACCAGTGAGTAGCCTGAGGGTACACAAGAATTTTTGAGGCAACATAGCAGTGGCAGCTGACCCCTGTCAGGCCAAAGGGATATTCCATATCATAAGACATCATGCTCAGCATATAAAACTTGTGGAAGAAGAATGAAGGCGGGCATCATTTGGAGTTATGGTGTTTGTGAGTGCTACGTGTGATGGAGCTGAGCTGTCCTGGGTTAAACCATGGAGATGGGGTTAAACCATAATAAAGCAATGGAGCGCTGTCACAGGTTGCCCAGAGAGGTTGTGGAGGGATTCGTCCTTGGAGACATTCAAACATGGTTCTGAGCCACTAGTTCTAGGTGGCCCTTGATTGAGCAGGAGCATTGAACCAGATGCCCACCAGAGATCCCTTCCAATCTCCACCAGCCTGTGATTCTACCAGTTAAGCATAGCTGTAGGTCCATATCTGTTTGTGAATTTGCATATATTCCCCCACAGGGTATGTTAATAGTATGGCTAATGCCAATTTGACTAGTTTTGCACTGTTGAAGACACAAAGAACATTCAAATGAAGATTTCATAACTGGTAGACTTTAATTACGAAGAGGACGCAGTGTAATTTAATACATACACTAGGAGTGTTTTGAAGGAGATTTATATGTGATTACATGAGAGAACAAGAGGAGAGACGTCTGATTAAAAAAAAAAAAAAATCCAAAGAAGGCAAACCAAGATATTATATTAGAAGATGAAAATAAAATTGCATTAGAAGACATCCATCTGAAGAAAAAAGAGATTATTCATGCAGTCAACTGTCTTACTGATTGGTCATCTGACCTTTAAATAGCTAGATTATGTGTATTTAAGCAATGAGATTCTGAAGTCCATAAGGCCTTCAGAAACCATGGTAATTCTCCTGAACTGAGACACACCTGCCTTCGTTATTAACAACAAGCATTTGCATGCCTAATCTGTCTTGCACTGTGTTGATATTTCACTCTACTGGAGTGTCAAAGTGTGAAAATGGCATTTTGGAAGAAAGATTCGAAGGTTGGTCTGGTAACTCAACTAAATTCTCAGCTTCTGAGTAATAGGCTCAGCCTGATCCCAAAGGCTGCATTTCAATCTTTTGATTAGCAGAGCTCGAGAGCACTTCTTGGCTGGCAAATTAAGTCACCATGGAGCAAACTTTGCGTTCTGACTCATAAATGCTCTTTGCAAATATCATTAACAGGCTTTGGAATAAATCCTGCTTTCCCTTTTTTGTTAATTTTTTTTTA
Organism: Heliornis fulica; assembly: GCA_013399135.1. Classification (NCBI taxonomy): domain Eukaryota; kingdom Metazoa; phylum Chordata; class Aves; order Gruiformes; family Heliornithidae; genus Heliornis; species Heliornis fulica. The sequence goes on from VXBZ01000596.1 coordinate 15,043, forward strand.
ACCCCAAAAAGGATTTATCATAAGACATTTTGTACATGTTATCTGTTGTTTGATATGGATAATTTCTTATGGGACATAACTGTCATGTCATATCAGGTCAGCTTTTTGTAATAACGTTCTAAATTTAGGAAAATTAGGTTAGTTTTCAATGTCATTTTTCATTTATGGTACAGGACAACTGCAAATCTGCTGACCTGAGTACTGCTGGGAGACCTGAATACTGCACAGGAGACCTGCGCCATGGGCAACACTATTTACGGCACATACTAAGTTTAGAAACACAACAGTATCAGACACAATCAAACTGTAATGGACACAGTTGAAGGTGAATGCTGTAGGACTGGCAGACTGGTAGTGTTAATTAAATACATGCAAATCTCTGCCTGCTTCATTATGTTCTATACAACTCATAAGTAATATAGTGAAAACCAATTCTGTTTAAAAGCACTCCTCATCATCGCAAATCGAAAGGTAACTTTGCAAAGTCTGAGAAAGAAGCACTTGTATAGATAAACACCATAATTAATATTTATTATAGAGAAGGAGTAAAGTAGTAAATGAAAAAAAGCTACTGCTGAAAATAAAGTGCTAGTTTTGTGCTGGGAGTTATGAATTTCATTAATTCCCTGTCAGGATTTTATTTTTTTAGTAGTCATTTTACTTATGTGTGGGTGGCTCTTTAGATGAATAGCTGAAACAATTTAACTGAGAACCTTGAGCTGGGAGTTTCAAGTGTAAACTCTAGAAGAGGTTGCTACAGAGCCAGACTTCACCAGAAGTACTGCTTGACACGCAACCCCTCTGAGTTCAGGGTAGCGGAGGCGGTTTTTTTTCAGTAGGTCAGTGGCTTGTTTTGATTTTAAGGAAAAACTAGGGAAAAAAACCATCGCGTGGAGGTAGTAGTTACATACAGGTTAGGCCTCTAGCTCCTTTGACACTAATTATTCACTCAAATTGACATTGTTAACCTGTGTGGTCAAAAACATAGGGTTATGGTCTATCATGAGTAGTACTATGAACTGTTATGTAACATGGTCAGGTTGGGTGATGGTAGCAGGAAAATGGCAATCCTGATTAGCAACTAACAGAAAACAAAAAGCTAGAAGAACCAGCAGATGGAAAGACACATAATTCCAATTTCAGCAGCATAACCTTCCTGCTTAGAAGGCTGGGATGGCCTTTTCATAATAGTAATGTTAGATGGAGAGTTGCCCATTGTAAGACCCTAGATCGATCCAGTCATACTGGATATACTGGTCTTCTGCCAAACTAAGTCTGGCAGCAGAGAGGGGAAGCAGAGGCATTTCCCATAACATGCTGAGGGATTCTCCTGTCTTCATTTCCCATACCGTTTTTATTCAACCTCTCTTTTTATGGGTTTTTACTTTCAAATCACAACATTTTTAAAGTCTAGCTAGTTGTTTACAAATCCTTATTGTGGAAAAAAGTTCCAGATTTTTTTGTTTACTTTTTGTCTTGAAATTCAGCATCTGTAATGTGTTTCTTGTCCATCACAGAATCCCTTAAGTTTTGCTTGATACTGTCTGAAAGCTATTTATTCACTGAAATAGTAATTGAGGTCTGACTACATTTGTATTGACATGGAGCTAGTAAGAAAGAGAGAATTTAGTACATGATCTGTTCATTGCACTAAATGTTGCTATCTTGGCAGAAATGCTGTTTTCTTTCAGCCTTTTTCACTCTCATTCTCCCTACCCTTGACATCCTCTGTAAATGGGAGAGCAGAGGCTTCTCTTTGCTAGAAATGCATTCTGGTGATGCTCGGGTATAGCAGTGGTCTTTGTGTCTAACTCAGCCCCTATGTTACTGTGTATGCTACACAGATTATAATGCTGTGCTCTCCTTTGTGTGCCTGTTTCATATTCATAATGTTAGGGGTTGGAAGGGACCTCGAAAGATCATCTAGTCTGAGTAGTTGAATAAGCTTTTTTTCTCAATACTATGCTAGTTGCTACAACTTTCTAAGGGATTCTTTCACAGATAGTGTGAAAGTTTTTGCTTAGTTTGTATAACTTGATGGGAAAGGCTCACCAAGGGACTGGCAAGTATGAGACTCAGAGTTGGAAAAGGCCTTTTGCAGTGGGCAATGTTCCTTTCTTATCATCCTGCCATAAGTAGAACTCAGCACCGTAAAAGTGGAAATTAAGCGAATATTTCATCTCAGTGCAGGTCTGGTTCTGAAGAAAGTGTACGTATATATGACTTGCTATTCTACTGTAACCGCTTTGGGTTTGGTACTTCTTGATGATAACTCTAACGACACTTGGTTGCAGTTTTCTCAGTGAATAGAGATATTCCTAGTGTAGTGTATGTGATCACTAAAATAATATTGGATAAATCACCTGGAAATGCTATAGACATGTCCCACACAATCTTGGGCTTTGAAGACTCAAAACAGCACTCAAAGAAATATAGAAGAGCCAGAAAATTAAAAAACAAAAACAAAAACAAAAAATAATTACATGTTTCTAAGATGGGATGTTCTTTGCTTTCTGACTTGATGCCAACAGTGAAAATCCTTGGCACAAAATTATAAACCAAGATCTAACCAAGCCCAAACTAAGAAAGAAGAAATGCATTATTTTAAAAGCCTCTGTTTCCACTCAAGGAATACAGGAAATCTTTGCTTACTGGACACATTTGCAGCAGAATGCATGCAATAATTTCAAAGACTAATAGGTGGACTGTCCTGGTTTTGGCTAGGGTAGAGTTACTTTTCTTTCTAGCAGCCAGGGGAATGCTGTGTTTTGGAGTCAGGATGAGAGCAGCACTGATAACACCCCCATTTTTTCAGTTGTGGCCAAGCAGTCAAGGACTTCTCAGTCATTCATACTGCCCTGATAATGAGAAGGCGGGGGGCACCCAGGTAGCTGGGAGTGGACACAGCCAGGACATGTTGGGGGATGGCTAGCAGCACAAGGCCACGATGCTGCAGAGNCAGACACGATAACTCTATGAGTAAATGTCTCTGATTCTGGCTCACCGCGACAAGGACAGGTGACACAAACTGGCCAAAGAGAGTATTCCATGCCAATTACATCATGCTCAGTATAAAGGGGGGCTGGTAAGGGTTGGTTTGTCAAGCACAATTTGCCCTTAGTGAATACATGCTGTTTTTTCCCAGTCATGGGCTTCACTGGGCTTGTGGAGGATCCTCAGGAGGATTCGTACTACAACTTTCCAAGGAAGCTCTCATCGCCATGTCACCGTATTAAAAGGGTAGCTACGAAGAAGACGGAGAGTTACAAGGAGTCACATGGAAAAGATGAGGGTGCAGGTTACTCCTGGGGAGATTCCAATTTGACACAAGAAGGAAAATTTTCACGATGAGAATGATGAGGCATTGGAATAATCTGCCCAGGGAAATGGTGGATTCTGCAACACTGAACTATTAAAATTCAGCTTGACATTACTTGCCCATATTGTTTAGACTGTGCTCTTGCCAGGAAAGGTTAGACCAGATGATCCTTAAGGTCCCTTACAACTTAGTAGTCTATGATTCCATGATTGCAGTGAACAAAGTAGTTTAATGCAAAATTTTACATTTCCTTATACATTTTTTAAAGCCTCATATTGAGTTTATGGTCTGTTGTGCTCCATCACTGGGAACTACCAGACCCAGAAGTAAGGAAATACTAACTTTTAATAAAACAACCTTTAATATTTCAGGGATCTGTGTAAGATGATTTTTCTTTTGGAGATCTTTGCTCTGAAACAATGTTTAGAAATCCTAGAAATTAAATAACTTGATGTATTCAGGTCATTAAAGGGAGATATGGTGAGGATAGAAGCATCTAGTTGTTGTTCCAGGGATGAAAAGAGTCTGTTGTTGATTTGTCTAGACAAATGGATAAGAACTTGGAGTGAGGTACTGAGTTATCTAGCACTTGCCAGCATCTGTCAACTTCTCCTTTTAATATGTTAACAAGGAATATAACTTTTTGCTCATCATGAATATAATTCCTACTGAGGCTGGCCTCATAACTGTAGCTTAGATTAAATATGTCTGCTGAACAGTTGGAAAAAGGTGAACTTTGTTGCCCTGAATAGGCACTGCTTGAAATGTTCCTCTTCCATATGCAGGCTGAGAAACAGACACAACTGAGCTTGATGAGAGTCCTTCCATGAGTATACTGTGTGTGCTGGAAAAAACGTATGTTAAATGGAAATTTTGGGAACTAGTATGCACTTTTCCCAGTGGCCTCCTTGATTCCTTCTCATCTTTGCATCACTGGCAAACTTACATTATCCTTTTTTGTTTCACAGAGAGAACAGAAGGGTCTTGACTGAGTTATAAAATCTTGCAGCTTTACATCTGTGTGGCAGCACCTGAGTACTTTAAAAGAAGATTTAGTGTTAGTTCTAGGTGCTTGAAGTGGAAATACCAATCTTTAGGGAGAAACAATTTAGTTTTATTTTAATTTCAAAATGAATGTCACTTAGTCTCCTCTCAACATATCTTATATCATTACAACATCACATTGCCTTGGACTTGGACATAGTGGACTGAAACTCTATTTGATGTGTATTGCAGTGTTTGAAATTCATTCTTTCAGTGAGTGAATGAAAATTCAGTAATTCCTTGTTTGCTTTCTTTTCAGAAACTGACTTTCCTGATAGTCTTCTAGTATGATGCTAGAAATTACCTAAAGGTTATCTCAACACATCAAATATATTTAAGATTTGGGTGTTCGAGCATCAGTAAGACAAACTGACTGAATATAGAAACAGCAGAATGAAGTAATTCATCTTATTGTGGTTTTTTGATTGAAAGATACTATCCTGTGCCTGAATTTTCTTATTCAAGGTACCCAGTCTGTACAAGTCTGTCACTTTTGCATGAATCCCTCGGAGCAGTGATAACGAGAAATACGTTGGACTGCTGTTTCAGCCTACATCCCAAGTTAGCCACCAAAATCCTTTTGTGGGTCTGTGCTCCTGTCTAAACATTCCCTGTTACTCTCCTGTATTTGATGGCTCATGTGTTCAAATAGAGCTAAAGCTGTTCGTGGAAAGCCTCCACAATGAAACATGAATAGGTTTAGAGGGAGAAAATCTATGTTACAATTTCATTTTCTCTTTTTCCAGCTGAGAACATCTATAAGCAATACTCTTGTTGGCGCTATTATGGATACCTAGGTTCAAAACAATGTATCTGCCTTTCTCCCTTATGCTTTTGATTTAAGTAACTTGTATTTCTGCATGGACAATGGTGATACTGGGGTTGCAAAATGTTTTCTGCTTTAATAGCTACTTTCAAATAATGATTTTGTGACTCATTAGCTCTTCAGCTGTAATTTTCTATTTCTGGTTTCTAAGCAAAGAAGAATCTTGTCAGTCTGCATTGAAGCAGCTCAATTCTTTTTGAGTCAAGACAATCTATAGAAAAACATGATCCCAAAATATAAAAATCCTTCTAGTCTTCATCAGGTGCTACCTGGGAAGAGCAATGTACTATCACAGTGTGATTACAAAAATTGGATGAGACTGTTGAAATTACAGAAATGAGCTTTTCTTTGAGGTTCATTTCTCTCATTAACTAAATTGGAGATATCCATGAAAGAGTTACGGTTAAAAGATATGTGAAGCAAGGTGGACAATGAAATACCTGGACCTTGGGCCAGCTATAATTTGATCATGTTGCTCTACAGAAGTGGATGAAAAAGTTCCTTGTGCTGTTCCCATTGCTTGCCACAGAAAGAGCTCAGATGAGGTGCAGTGGGCAGCCTTTTCATTGCTACATGTTTTGCTGGAGTCATGGAGCTACTGGTGATGTACAGGTGTGTTGATGGGAAGAACTGAAAGGAAGTATCAAAAAAGTGGCTTTGCAAAAGCATGTGAAAAACACACCATAGGATATTTTTTTTCCATCCTGGAAAAATGTTCTTATGAAGGGATGAGATTTAAATGGATCTTTAACAAGATAGGTGTTTTCTTTCATTTTCAGCATCAATTACCTATGTTTGTATTCTGAGAGAGTACACAGGAGCATCTAAGTAACCTACTTAAACTATCCGCTCTTTTCTCTATTTCTAGTGATTTTATTTTTTTTTCTTTCTCTTTGAATTATACAATTCACATCTTTTTACTATTACCCCATATGGCACTCAGCATTCATTTCTCATATCTTTTGATGGTGCTGATATTGCAGATGAAGGTCAATGTTTCAATTTGTGCAATACCATTTCATTCTTAGTATTTTCTTCCATATTTTCTATGTATTTTTATACACATTAGTAAAATACATGCTGACCTTGTTTCCTGGTTCTACTACTTTATGTTGAGACCTAAGTTGCAGGACCTCATAGCAATAGACTCAAGAGACCAAAAAAAGGAAGGAAAAAAAAATTATTCTTCACTTCACCTTGCAACTGATTAAAGAATCACACATGCTACTTTTACATTTTCTGGTTGTGTTGTAAGTTTTCTGACAGCAGTTCAATGGCCAATACACAAATCTACACCCAATCTAAACAAATTTTGAGGTTGTTTCTGTGATGCTTATCCTCTCAGCAGTACCACAGAGTTTGCTGGACAAATTCACATTTCCTCTGTTGACATAAAGATCATCCTTGTATTCAGCAAAGTGACAGAGATGCCATTTCTTATTTACTTATTTACTGCAGTACTTGACAATCTCTATGTGGCTAAACTATGCAGAAACACATATTCTGAACTTTAAAAGCAAGAATAGCATTTTAATTCTGTTACCAGGACAACTGATAAGTTCTACCTGGATCTCTATGGCTTCTGAAAGGAGAGAAACATAATGGAGCTCAAGACATTAAAAGAGCAAGTGACTTCATTCTTAGTCTATCCGAATACTTCTTTTGATTTCTTTTCTGTCACTAAAAGGCAAAAAGGCAAAAAAAAAAAAAAAAAGCATACATTAATAAATAAGTGGATTTTCTGATTTTTCTCCCCAGGCAGAGAAGACCATCCCATGCATGTGTTTGATGAGATGAAAGCATTGTGGATAAAAGTTATGCCAAACTCCTTCCTAGGAGACACTTTGGGATGTCTGTTATGCTTGCTCATCTAGATGAATGAATGGGAGCGTTATGAATGGGAGGCCATGGTAGCTTCTGAAGATGGCTTGGATGCTCACATAGAGTATACAAATGGTCTGTAATCAACGGTGCAAAACTGAGCATCCTCCATGATATTGAAAGCCTTGCAGAAGACATTGTATTTGAGGCATTAGTGATGTTTACCAGGCCACGTCTGCTCTGTTGGGCAGCCCATACGTTAGCAGGAGCAGCTGCTGCTCTAAGGAAATCTGCTGGAGTACCCCATACTGGCTTGTGCTGCACACTGGTGGACATTTTGGCAGAGGTAACAGTCCAGCCTGTCAAAAGAAGCCTGCATGATGTTGCAGATCATTCTAATTTGTAAAGTATGACTTATCTAAAACAAAATCCTACTTTCAAACAGGGAATAGAAAATAATTTACCAAGTACTGTGCAAAAGAATCAGCCTGTGAATTACTGTATGATGTTAATTTAAAGAAGCAGAGAAAAAAGACATGGATGATAAATGTTTTGCTTTGCTTAATACAAGGAAGTAGTCTTTGCTGCTCAGCTGAAATGCTGCAACTATTTTAGGTGCATAAACAAATGGAAGAGAGTTAAAAAGAGGGCAACAAAAATAAAAGGATTATAAAACACAAAAGTAGGTTGAAAGAGTTAGATTTTCTTAGTCTTCAAAGCAGAAACCTGTGAGAGGACATAAGAGCTATCTACAAATACATGGAAAGTTATTCCAAAGAAGACAGTGGTTACCCATTCTGTATGTTTGCTGGCATGGTGAGTCATAACAAGCTCAGCTTGCTGTAAAAGAAACTGTAAGTAGGGTTTGAGGGAAAGTTCATTATCTTCGCAGAATGGGAAGGTAGCGCTGTCAGAAATCCTAGAGCCAGCATTGGTGGACGTTCAGCAGTGCATCCTGACAAGCCATGTCTCAGGTCCAGGAGGAGTCTTTGTGGTGAAGGGATGGGTGATTTCTGGAGGTCTTGGTTGTCATTACATTTCTGTGCTCAAGTCTTCTCTCCCCCAAGGCTGTGGATTGCAGTGCTGTATGTAGCAGGGAGCCAAAGGGAAAAGCTAGCGTAACAGAAACCGTAGCTGCAACAACAGTCCTGTTATTCTGTGGAGTGTTGCCTCCATCTTTCCCTGGAGGGAAACTGAGACACTTTGAGCAATTCTCATCTATACTCTCCTGCCCTAATGTTCAGGAAATGTCAGTGATTGTAAGGGAAAAATATATTTTATATTAAAATATATTGAAATATATATTTTAAAAAAATTATGCCTCAGCAAATTAAATGAAGAACATGAACACAAAACCACTTTAGTTTTTAATGAAGATTATATTTAAATTGTCTGAATTCTAGTAGTCGTATTCTTCATGGAGGTATTCAGTCATCTTATCTGCATTTCTGGGCATTGTGTTTCTATCTTAGACTTTTCCATGGCAAGAGTATCCAAAGTTTTGTCAAAAACCCTCAATCAAACCAAAATAACCTCTCCAAAACCCACCCCTCCCCTATATTTAGGTGCAATGAAAATGTTAGGAAACTTGAAAATGAGACTAAAAAAAAAAATCAAGACAGACAATTTTTGCTGATGAGTGTTTAGACATGACAAGTGAACCAAAAAGCATGAACCACTGGATCTCTATTCCAGAAATATTTTTAGAAAATATTGTTTGCATCTGACAAATATTTCTGCTATGCTGTACTCATAAACTAAGGCAAAGAGCATAAATAACTAGAAAATAGGGCATCTTGCTATTTTTCTTATGACCTTCAATAAAAATTTGCAGACACTCTGTAAAAAAACACAGTGACATTGTGGCATGGGTTAATAATTAGGATAAATAAGTCACCAGCAAAAGAAAGAAATATGAATTTGTCCAAAACTGCTGAATAGAAACAAAGCACAGTATTATGAAATCAGATTACTTTGACTTTTCTTTCTTCAATGATTTGAGAAAATAATTCTCAAATAATTTCTATACTACTTTGAAGTCTTTCTGCATAATGGAGAAAGAGATAAGCCAAGGAAATTTTTCATTTTTCATAGAATCACAGGATATCCTGAATTAGAAGGGACCCATAAGGATCACCAAGTCCAACTCCTGACTCCACACAGGACCAGCCAGGTCAGAACATGGAACTGAGTGCATTGTCCAGACACTTCTTGAACTCAGCCAAGCTCAGTGCTGTGACCACTTCCTTGGGGAGCCTGTTCCAGTGCCCAACCACCCTCTCAGTGGAGAACCTCTTCCTAATATCCAACGTAAACCTCCCCGACACAGCTTCATGCCATTCATTTGGGTTCTATATTTTTGTTGTTTTCTTCTTTAATGCTCTATTATAATAAAGAAATTACATTTTTTCTTACCATTTTTTTAGAGAAAAAGAAGTAAATTTTTAAAGCTCAAGTTTTAGCAACTCTGTGAATAAACACCATCAATGTCAAAGCAGCAGGTTACTCCATCCTTAGAAACACTTCGAGAATTTAAAATGAGAGAAACAGTATCTCAAAAGTTTTTATTCTTTTTAAATGCAAATAAATGAAAATCTAATTACAGTTGTATGGTTTATCGACACTTCTTATTTCAAAATTAAAGTTTATGATATTTTAAAATGAAAATCTTAAATAATGCCTGGCCTTTATGATAACTTCCTTTATGCATAAGGAGAATGCTGATTATACTTGTATTGATTTGGTATATGTAATACTACTATAAAGAACAAGACAGTTATCTCTTTAAAAATAGGGAAAGAAAATGCATCTTTTGTATAATTCAAAATGTTGTAAAGCAATTTTGATGAAGAATATCTTTTTTTAAAAGATCTACACCTGTACAAATGTTACCTTTAAAAGGTGCTGGAGTGTGTCCAGAGAAGGACTATGAGGCTGATGAGGGGACTGAAGAATATATGTTATGAGGAGCGGCTAAGGGAACTGGGGTTGTTTAGTCTGGAGAACAGGAGATTAAGGGCGAGACCTAATTGCTCTCTTCAACTACCTGAATGGAGGTTGTGGAGTGGTGGGAGCTGACCTTTTCTCCCTAGTGACAGGTGATAGAACAAGAGGAAATGGCATCAAGTTACACCAGGGGAGGTTTAGATGGGATATTGGAAAAAAAACTTCCTCACAGAGAGGGTTGTTAGGAATTAGAATGGGCTGCCCAGGGAGGTGGTTGAGTCTCCACCCCTGAAGGTTTTGAAAAGGAGGTTGGATGTGGTGCTTAGGCATGGCATAGTCATGGTTGGCAGGTTAAGGTGGTGGTTGGACTTGAAAATCTAAAGGGTCTTTTCCAACCGAGACAATTATATGAATCTGTGATTGTAGTTGACATCCCTTCCTACCTCCTGATTACCCTAAACAGCAAGGATTGAAGGACTTCTACCAGCAAGGCTGTTATGGTCTTTCTACTCCACCATGCACGTATCCTACTCTTGTGCTGAACCAGATCTATTCATTTCACTGATCTGAAAATAGACTCTGTGGATCATTCACTGGTGCAGGATGGTGCTACACTTCTGCAGGCAAGACTCTCGTAGGTGCAAATGAGCAAGACCAAAATCACAGGTCACCCACCCATGTGTCTTGCATACCTCTACAGGTAGATCAAATGCAGTTCCTGTAACTCTCAGGGGCACTAGGGTAAGTGGGAAGATGCTGGATACTCTGAAACCCCAGATGAGCATCCAGTGGCTGATATCAATTCCCCTAAGACTCTACTGCTCAGTTCTGTGCCAGCCCTCTGTGGAGCAGTGGGCCCTATGGTCCTCACTCACTCCTGTGCCACTCAGAGTTTTCTTCCCTCAGATCTCCAACATATGAAGTATGTAATTTTTGATTATTTGGTTATATTTTGTATTTGTTTCTTTGTGGTTCTGAGGGGTTCACACATTCATTAGAAGTGCTCGTATCAAAATTATCATGGAATCAGTAATTTTAAATGGAGACAGTGCAATGTACTGCAGTAAAATTATGTGGGATGCTCAAAGAAAAAAAACAATATGTGACCTAATTTGGTGAGAAAGGCACAATTTAATTTTCACACTGGCGAACTCTACGAAGTATTATCCTATATACTGATACAGCTTTGGTCATAAAAGTGAGTAACCTGGATGGCATTTACAGTTTTGGCCATTAGTAATGGGTGGTAGAAAGCATTTGGCTAGCACAATGCACCCTGTTGCTGGGAAAGTGAGTTAGTGCCTTGGAAAGTGCTCAGCTTTTAAATCTGGTCTGAGAGGTGAAAGGTTATGAAATTTGTGTCCTTATCTTAAGAAGTAATGAGAAGTTTTGGCAGCTATGGGCTCTGCAGAAGTCCTGTGTTTACTCATGTCTAGGCTTCACCTTGTATTTGAATGTCATGTCCAAAGTAGAAAAAGGGAGTGCTTTTTGTAGATGGGCAGGCTTTGCATTTCTTATATTTGGATTAAATGAAATCTTGCAGACACTAGCCAAAAGTTTGATTACATAAATATTCTCCTGGCCACATCACTTCATCAGGGCTTTTTTAGGAATAACAAATGTTTCAAAGATAGCCTACAAAAATGCCATGTAGAAAAAAAACAGCAGCAGATGATTTAATGTGAGTGAAATAATTGCCATGATTGGCTATAAAGCTATCTTAATATAACATTCAATTCTGTAGTTAAGCATTTCCCTCACAAATAGGAATCAAATTACATAAGCTTAGATGCTAAAAACATAGATTGCAACAAAAAAGTCCTTTAAACAAAGAAGTTTTAAAGTTTATCTTTCTGTTTGAAAGCATGTTTCAGAAAAAAGGAGTTCTATTTCAGATTGTGTTAATTTTCATTGTGGTTGGACCAAATTCTGTGGTACATGCTGAAGGGTAACTAAATGAGCAGTTAATTTCTTTCTTCTTACGAAGGGAGTCAGATATGCTGCCTCTGATTGCCTCTTGTTCATGTCTGCACAAGATTCACCAAGTTTCTCCTCTGTATCAGTCCAACTCAGTATTTTCAGTTATCTGTTCTCTTAATTACTGACTTCTTGAGCTTTAAGTGCCAGACTTGTCAGAAAAAGTTGTTTCTCACTTCTTTTTCACTTTCTTTTGTTCTTCCGTCATAACCAGTCAGGATCAACATTTCTTGTCTCTTGCATTGGTGCCAATGCTAGGTCAGCATCAAATGCTCTGTTACTACAAAGAGCACTGGCAGGTATAAGTGCACCTTGGCATTAGTAAGCATGAGGTAAGTGGATAATATCAGGGGAAGAAACTGCTTTTTCCTTCAGTCTCCTTTTAAAGAGCTGCACTGAAACAAGACTTTACTAGTGTTTCATGTTAAATAGCAGAAAATGCATGCAGTAAAATAAACAGCTGTTGTCTTTCATTTGTCAACCAGAAAAGTATTTCTTAAGCAATAGGGAAAACAAATCAGTACTTTAAAGTCCTTAAATTATTTTGGCAATGTACCTTTCGACATTGTGCATTTGAACAGTGACTTAGCAGCAGTTGGCCAGTAGTGATTTAGCCACAGTGCATGGCCTTGGGTAGCACTTCTGTTCAAGAGAGGAGGTTGGCTTGTACCATGAAAACTTTTCAATACCTTATTTGAACATTTTATATGAAGCCACAATCTGAAGTTCAAAACTTCTGTAACGTGTTCAGAAACTCAGCAAGGCATTTTCTGGTGTTGGGTTGATGGTTGGACTTGATGATCTTAGAGGATGATGTTAGAGATCTTTTCCAACCTTAATGATTCTGTTGTTTTAAATGATTTCTGGAATTTCATGTGACAGACCAGACCTTGGGCAAGCGATTGGAATTCTCTCGAGGTGGTGATAAAGCAGAAGATGTGCTCTACAATGGACTTCATGCATTTCAGCTGCTAACAGCAATTTGATGCTTGGGACCAGATGAAAGGGAATCCAAAATAAGATTTTTTTAAAAAATGTGTGGTTTAGACATGAAGGTTCTCAGCACCAACATTTTTCTAATATATATTCTTCCCTTTGTGCCACATGACTTGCTAATTTAAATATAACCTCTATTGCTTGGGAGGTTGTCCAAGGAACCATTGTATATTGCATTAGCATTTGGTATATTTATATATCTTATGTCTGGTTGCCCCTATAATTAAAACACAGTTGTGATTACAGATTATGTTTATAATTGATCATGTGACTTAAAATATGCATTTAATATCTGTTAAAACTTGGAATGAAGTTCCTTTTCCTGGGCCATGTTAGGAGAAGTCTGTGTTCTTGTGACACTTGCCATATTCTGACTATTGTGAGGAAAGTGATGGATCTGCCGTCTAGATTGTGATTGAATATTCTTGACTTGGATTATTTGTTGATTCCATTAAATGTATGGAGGAGCCAATTTATTGAGAAGTCATTTTTCATTACATTTATCATGAAGTCCGTCTGCATTGTCGTGAGTACTGTGGAAGGAGGGGGGAAACTGTGCATCAGAAAGCACTATTGGTATAAAACTGGCACAGAGGTAGAAAGCAAAGCAGCAACAGGTGTCTTAACTTTTAACATGAACTTATTCAAATGGTCTTGGTGTCAGTGACCCACAGAAAGGGGGGAAGTGGTGAAGAAACCCAGGATAGATAGAGGGCACAGTGATTGCCACGCTGCTGCACAGAAACAGTAGTTAATAACTCAGATATTACCAATTGATCCAAAAACATTTTCAAGGGAGGTAGCTGTCAATTCTACATTTTGTAGAGGAAGAGGATAAAGCACGGAGTTTAAATGGCTTGCTAGCAGCTCAGCAGTAAACTTTGGTCTCTTGAGTCCTATCCAGTGTCTGTTCATTATACTACTGATATTGCCATGTCTCTTCTGGAGTTCTCCAAAGGCTTTACACAGTACAGGAATCCATGACAAAGTTATTAGATGTCAGTCTGTTAATAAAAAGCCCTTTTCAGAAATGCATCTCATACAGTTCTTTTCACAACCACTTCCAAGAACAGTAAGGGGCCCTGGAGATAAAACTCTTTGCATTCCCCTACCCAATGCAAGAACTCCTTAGAATGTCAATCAGCTGGGTTTGGAAGAGGAGAAAATATCAGAAATTCAAACGCGAGGTAGATGTATGCCATTCCTCTGTGGGTTGTTATTAGCTTGCCAGCAGTTTTGTGAGAATGATTCTAACTAGATTGGAAGGGGGAAGG
>VXBZ01000597.1:6102-17127 GCA_013399135.1 Heliornis fulica
GGTGGGGTGTCGCTGTTTGTGCGAACACGGGGCGGGGGGGTATCTGGTGCTTCGCTGGGAGCAAGCTGTCTGCTGGCTCAGTGCTGCAGGCGTTTTTCTTGGCACCAGCGCCGCACGCAGATAACTCCTAAGCAATTTAAGAGGGCAAACAAGCAAAGCAGTGCTGGCTGCAAAATGTCGCCTTCTAGAAAGGGTATCTTGTTAATTAGACAGGATATGCCCTTGTTAATTTAAGGGCTCCAGCGTTCTTGGGAAAATTTAGATGAAACGGTGATGTTGCATCAGTAATGTTAATGAATAAATACTGTTGCATAATGGGGATAAAAACACTCGGCTGTGAGCTTTTGTGTGAATGTTTCTGTTGAACATATAGAAGGGGTGGGGGGAGGTTTTCAAGCAGGAATCTATGCTAATTGGGGGATGTTGTAACTATTTCTGTGTTCAGCTAACTTGTATAATTTTCTGAGCTGAGCCATATTAAAACTTAGCTGGCCTGGTACTGTAATTAAAAGTACCGAGGCTCATCTTTAGTTAATCTGTACTAGCGTGGTGTTTGGGGAGGGTGGGTATCTGTCTTTTTATTTTAAAAATCAAATGTATGTTGTTTAAAATTGTTGCATGTTCAATTCAAACTTTTTAACAAGTCCTTGATGTTTCAATTTAAAAGTGACCAGTGGGGCTGAGGCTGTGTCCACTGAGGCTAAGATGACTGCCTTTCCTGATTGGCCATGGCTTTTCCATACATTGTGTGACCCTTGCCCTATGACCCTTTGGCTGACCTTACCGGAAGCCATGACGACAGCAGCCTTTTGCCATTAGACGCAGGGTGATGGTGAGGATTCCAAGGGTTAGACAAAACTGGTTAAACTGAACTAGGTGACTGTTACCTTGCGTGTTTTGTGGCCAAACCACCACCAAAAACCTCATACTGTGATGTAAGTACTTAGTGTAACTAGTAAACGTTTTTGTAAAATGTAGAAATGCATGTAATCGGTTAAGTTTTATATTTTACAATGTTCTGTAAAATAAAACTTAGCAAGGTGAATCTAATAAGGAGCAGTCACTCTCTAACAGATCTTAGGAGCACAGACTTGTAGGATTTTAGTCTGTTTGATTTGCCATTAATATAGATTATGGCAAAATTGCAAAATTTTATTGGAGGCTTAGAGAAATAAAGTCCTACTCCAGTAAATATAACTGTTTGACTAACTTTTTCAGAAAATTTAGTTTTCTTTATGCTAGGAGATGATCTAACTTTATTTCTTTGTACAATAAAGGTGGGGGTGGTGGCGGATATAGCAGTCGGAGACAATCTGGAAGAGATAAATACGGACCACCCGTTCGTACAGAGTTCAGACTGATTGTTGAAAACCTTTCCAGTCGCTGTAGTTGGCAGGATTTGAAAGTATGTATTCGTTTTTTGTCACAAAGCCTATTGTGATTATCATGATGCAATTGCTTCCTTTACTATCAGTGTTTGTTTTTGATTTAAGTAGAAGTACTGTGCCTGAGTGTTTACATGCAGCTGTTGCTTCTTGCATTTGCTTTCACTTGTCTGAATCTTTTGTACTTGAGGAACATAAGTGTGTGGAATGGTGATGTAATTCTTCACCTACTCCCTAAAGGATTTCATGAGGCAAGCTGGTGAGGTGACCTATGCAGATGCTCACAAGGAACGTACAAATGAAGGAGTGATTGAGTTCCGATCCTACTCGGACATGAAGCGTGCCCTGGACAAACTGGATGGCACAGAGATAAATGGAAGGAAGATCAGGCTGGTTGAAGACAAGCCACGCTCAAGCCACAGGCGATCTTACTCTGGCAGCAGGTCAAGGTAACTTGTGGGACATGTCAGTCTCTGCATCGGGACTTCATGCACTGGGAGCAGGTATAGGTAACCCTGCCTGCAGTAGTTGCCTTTGGTTGGCACTGTAGGAGTAGGATTATGCCTGAGTTACAAAAAAAGTTCCTTCTACAAAGTTAGAGAGTTTTCTGTGTGAATCGCTGGATGTAATTTGTTGACAGTGTATTGAATCTGCATGGATCAATATGACTTGCTGTGGCCAGGCTTGTTTTTCAGAAGTTTTTTAGAAGCTTTTTTCTGTTAAATACCATAGTGGGGCACACCAGATAAGGAAGGGACAAACTGTATTTTATATGTTTCTAGGTCACGGTCTAGGAGACGGTCTAGAAGCAGAAGTCGTAGAAGTAGGAGCAGCCGCAGCAGATCCCGTAGTGTCTCCAAAAGCCGTTCACGGTAAGTAATAACGGTGTTTTATGGTAGTTTGGGAATCACTGCATATTGGTTGATAGATAATTGCAACTGATGTAAGTACAGTTCATGCGGAATAAACTCTTATCTCTTTTTGAAAGATCTAAATCCAGGTCACGAAGCAAAGACCGCTCACGTTCCAGATCTAAAAGCAGGAAGTCTAGATCAAAGAGCAAATCGAAACCCAAGTCTGACAGGGGTTCACGCTCTCACAGCAGATCCAAGGAGAAGTCTGAGAAGTCTCGGTCCAGATCCAGGTCCAGGTCTCGATCTCCCAAAGAAAATGGTAAAGGAGATGCTAAGTCTAAGTCCAGGTCAAGGAGTAGGTCTCGTTCCAATTCTCCACAGCAGCAGCCATCCACCAAGGCTCGCTCAGAGTCACCACCTAAAAGAGCTGCATCGAGGTCCCGCTCCAGATCTCGCTCAAAATCTCGCTCACGATCAAGATCTAGTTCAAGAGATTAAGACTAGAACTCTCCTCTTACATTGCACACTATTGTGGAACATTTTCCTACTTGTCAGGCCATTAGTGTTATGTTAGTACTTCAGAAGTTGGGTTTTTTTCTCTTGCAGGAGTGAATGGCCTAAGAACTAAGTAATGAGGTATAAAGGTTTAATTTGTATCCCAGATATGAAAATACAAGATGGGATGGTGGTACAAAGCAGGAGAAGTCCCCCTTTTGTAGAAACACAGCTAAAAGTTTGATTTTATAGCATTTCTGCGGGAGTAACAACTACTCGTAAGTGCAAAATGGGTTTTATATTAAAAAAAAAAGTGAATATAAACAGGCTTAAATCTGGGCTGTTTTGAAAGTATCATTTTTTCCTTTTTTTTTTTTTTTTTATTTTTTATGTTTTTAGAACTATGGGTATCATTAATGTCATAGGTTACAGCTTGCTACCAAAGGCAGGATTGCCTTGCTGTGAGCAGGTCAGAGAATTCTCATGTTTATCTTAATTTGTGAAAGCAGGCTGCAAACTATATAAACCGGTAACAATGCTATTTAGACCAGCAATAAACTCAAGTTGGAGCATGTGTTGTATCTTAACTTGCCAAAAGAACATTCTCCCCATACTGTGACTGTATTAAAGGTAATAAAGGTACTCTGGAACCTGTATCATACAGTATTGCTGAAAAATCCTATGGCTCAAACTTGAAAGAATGAAAGCTTTCTGACTTTTTTGTTTTTTTGCTTGAATAGGGAGTATCACTCAAGTTGTTGGGTGCTAACGTGTCCCTTGGATATGGCCCAAGTCACTAGTATGTTGTATGGTTTGTCAGCCTCTAAACACTTCTTGGGTATGAAAACTAGGTAAATAAAACTGTCTTCCCTCCCCTTTGACTCATTTATGTTAACATTTTGCTTTGGACTAGGACAACTATAATCCTGTTGTGTGTTAAGTCTGAATTCTGTTGGAACTGTAATCTCTTTGAGCTAGAGTTCTAGTCTTAACAAAGGCTTTGCTAAACCACAGTTGCCAATTGACTTAAATTGTGGAATAGAACTTATCCCCCCAAAATTCCCCTTTATAGCTAAATTGATTTTTGTAACATGCAATAGCAAACATTAGAACTGCCTTGTACTCTTTATACAATGTGTAGTTTGACTTGTATAAAATTAAATTGGTGACTCGAACTTTTGTGTTTATTGCAGTGTAATGAGATTCTTTTTCTGCCTCATGCTGTGGAAATCACAATTTATCCTACTTAACCTCTTTTGCTGGAGTAACCTCTTTGTTTTAGCAAGAGACCTGGGAGATCTTGAAATGCACTTGGTGTGTGTGAGGCCAGCCAGCCAGCCAAGCAGCAGTTGTCCCAATCCGTTCTCCTTTCTTCAAGTGTGACTGGATGTGGAAGCAGCACCCGTGGTCAGTCCATTCAGATGACTTGGACCAGGCATGAGGAGCACATCAAGTGTGTTCACATGTGACTTGGTGCCAACTTTTCTTCTCTGGAATTGCTTTATGATCTAAACAGTTCTCTTAAATTATTACGTGGTTTCTTGCCATTTCCTGATCGTATCTAGAAAGTAAGATCTTTTGCCTGATGCAGCCAAGCTAACACACAGAGGGAATCTCAGGATGATTAAAGTTCAGGTTCCACAGCAGCTTGTGTTCCTCAAGGAGCCCAAATGGAAGTGGTTGTGTGGGTTGCATTGCTGTAAGGTCAGGTCACCATTGCTTTTATGTCATATGCTTTCCTAAGTGTGAAAAAGCATCTGTGGTTGAGTTGCCAAGTTGAGCTTCCCTTGGATTGTATAACTGGGGTCTTTACAGGTAGTTCTGGCTTAACTGAATAGGTGCTTCTGCTGTGTTATCACTAACGTTTTATTCTTTGTGCTTGGAGTGAGGTGACTCCTATGTCTAATTAATAGTTACTAGTTGCTTTAGATAAGTCTTTGTTCAAATTGAAGCTGCTTTAGTTAAGGTATGTTTTGGCATAATTATTAGAAAAATAATCCATGCTGTAGTTCTCATGACTGCAGGTAAAGCCTTCTCATTGGATTTCAGATGGGGAGCAGTACTGAGGGCTCTCCAGAAGTCAGACTGCAGGAACAGCTGGATACAGGCTTACAGCCCAAATCTACCCTTGTGGAAATACCTCAAAGTTCTCGACACAAAAGCATTCTGCCCCCTTGATTTTATTGATGCTGATGGAGTAGGTCAGGCTTCATGGAGATCTGCTCTTCCCATTAGCATCCTCAGGGCATCTTCAGCAACATGCATGTCACACAAAACAAGAGTTGAGCTCAGAGCTCAGTAGTTAAAAAGGTTTATAAGCATATTTTCGATGTCTGTGTGTGTGTTAGATGTTAACAATTTTCTGCTGTAGGTACTAGTAACAGGTTATTTCCAAAACTGATTTCCAGTGTTAGCGTAAAACTGGTGGCATTATGGTGATAATTAACATTGTAACCTTGGCTTGCAACACCTAATAATAACTTTTACCAATGGTAGTCTTCCCTTTCTGGAATGAGGTGGTTACAGCAGTGGTTATGTTTGATGTCATCTTTATTCAGGTCCTAGATTGGATTTAGCAGTCTAGTCAGTAATGCCTTTACATACAGAGATTGGAGCTGCATGCGATGTCTCCCTTGGCTGCTGCGCCAAAGAGAAGCGGTGCCTTCACTGTGCAAATGAGACAGGGATTCCTTGGCAGGACCTGCATCCTTCTGCATTTGTTTTCTTGGGAAAGCTAGTAGGATTTCAGTAGTGCCAGATACCAAGCCCAGCACAGTTGGCATGGTGCTTGTAATAACTCTTCAAAGAAACTACCACCAAAACCCAAACACCATAATCCTTCCAGCTCTGTCTGCTGTGGTTTTTGTTGGAGTGGAAGACTGTCCAGTATTTGTGATCACAAGTGTGATTAGTTCTGAGAGCTTTTGTGGGTTTTACAGAAGAGTCTTGGATTAAATCTCTTTAATACTTCATGGAGTGAAAACTAATAAAAGCCTTGCTGCAGCAGCAGACAAGCAGCATGTGTGTCTTTCACGCTGGCCTGTAGTAAGAGCAATAGTTGGTGCCAAAACCAACTGGCATCACTCAGTTTTTAACAACTGTGAAGCCATCATTTCTGGGATGTGCTGTAGTTTTAGGCACCCGACTTGAGAAACATGCCTTATGAGGTGTAGAGTTCAGGACTGACTTGGTGTTCTGTACAAATTGTGAAGGAGAAATCAACACTTAAATAAAACTTGAAATCTGGGGTTGTACTTGGAGTCTGCTCCTTGTCTTTTCCTGCATTTAAAAAAACATCATCCCTCCATGTATTTTGGTGTTTGACATAAACACAAGTCTTATCCTTAACGTCAGTGATTCATGTAAAGTAACAGCTTTAAAGTTAGATGGTGGAACCACCTCTACACTTAAGTGTGTCTCAAATATGAGTGTTTGATGTCAGGGCCCAGAAAGGCTTTCCCTTAACTTAGCCTTTACATCCACAATATGTGATCTTTAGGCACTGATAACCCTATAGCTGAGTGCTGCTTCAGAGCCTCTGCAGCCTCAAAGGAGTGTAACATACTTCAATAGGCAGGTTTAGGCCTGTTCCCTGCAAGTGTAAAAATCATTTCCTAAAGATCAGGACATGGGATAAGTGTGAGGATTTAAAATGTGCTGTCACAAAACACCCTTAGAATATACCATTTACATCACTGTCCAGGAAGTAAGTACAGTATGCTGGCTTGTAAGGAAGAGCACAAGTTATGTTTGATACACACCAAAATATGCACTTAGAAATAACACTGTGCTTAGAGTGAAATTGGCTGGAGTAGGTGACACTTGTTTTTCCTAGTGTAACACTCCTGCCTCTAGTTGTAGTGTCTGTACTGGGAGAGTACTCTGTCCCAAACAACATTGTAACCACCTTTGCATGAGCAGTGGGGAGGGGTGTTTAAAACATTATGGCGGGATTTATTATTGACGTGTGGAATAACCTGCACTGTTTGCAGTTTCTGCTTAAATCTAGCTAGGGTTGGCATTGTGACTTCCACAGAGCAACAGTGTAAATTGAACAGCAAAAGTTGGCAAAGTAGGAGTGAGTCTGAGGAGCCTGGAAGTCCCAGAAGTTGAGCTGAGCTGACGTGTATGTCCTTGAGAGATGACTCAAAACGCTGTGATCGTTTGAAAGATGGATAGTTCAGATATTGTTGGTCAGAAGGTAAATTCCTGTGACACAGTTGGCAGATCCTTGCTGTTTCTTGTGCACTTAGTGTAATGTCTATTTAATGTGAGTAGGAATGTGTTGAATTAAAAGGTGAGAAGTCAAACTAATACAAGTGTTGCTTTGAATAGTGGCAGCTATTAACAAGTTGAAGATTTTAACTCTGTTCTTGGGATCATAATGGCATCTGTTATTGTGGTGTTCAGCCTGTTCCCCCATGTTTTGCGGTTAGGTGGAAAGAATCAAATAGCAGAACGGGGGGCTCTTTCCTCTCAAAGTTTCTTCACATGTTATTTTTCTTAGTGTGTATGTGGATGGCAGAGGGGAAGTTTTAGTTGTTTCATAATCCAATAAAGTTTGAAGCAAACTGCTCTGAAGTGCCTCATGAACTTCTACCCTTTTAGCTATATCTGTCTACAATATGTTGTCTTAAGTCAGATGGAGGTAGCTGTGCTCCCATAGAGGAAGGAAGGGCTCACAGCAGTCACTAGGATCCGTACCACTGAAAAGGCAGCAGCTGTAGGAGCATGTCTACAGCTAAGGCCTGCTCTGGGATGTGCTTCACAGTACCTAAGCTTTGTACTGGACTGGGTGGTTCTCGATGGCTACATTCTTTGGTTCACAGAAAGCTTCTGCAGGGTGGGAATATCTCCAATATTCATTTTTTAAAATTAATGTCTTAAGCATGTAAAAGCAAAATTTTAAGTTTTGCTCCAGTGTTCAGTCTTTGGGCATGAATGAGTACAGTGTTTTCTGTCCAGAATACAGAAAATAGAGTGAAAGCTCTGTGGGAGATGTGGGGATGGAGATGACTGGAATCATAGAATCACTTGGGTTGGAAGAGACCTTCAAGATCAAGTCTAGCCACAGCCTAACCCTGCCTAGTTCATCTCCTCAAGTACATCTACATGCATTTCCAATCCCTCCAGGGATGGAGACTCCATCACTGCCCTGGGCAGCCTGTTCTAACACCTGAACACTTTCAGGACAGAAATTCTTCTGATATCCAACCTCAATCTCCCCTGTGGCAGTTTGTTACCATTTCCTCTCATCCTGTCTCTTGTTCCCCGAGATAAGAGACCAACCCCACCTCTCTGCACCCTCCTCGCAGGGACTTGGAGAGAGCAGTAAGGTCTCCCCTCAGGCTCCTTTTCTCCAGATTCAAAAGCTCCAGAGCTCCCTCAGCCCTTCCCCATAGGACTTGTGCTCCAGACCCTTCCCCAGCTCTGCTGCCCTTCTGTGGAAATACTCCAGCACCATAACATCCTTGTAGTGAGGGGCCCAGAACTGCACCCAGCACTCGAGATGTGGCCGTGGCCTCACCAGCACTAAGTACAGGGGGACAATCACTTTCCTAAAAGAAGATGCAGCCTGTGCTGTCATGTGGATGGAGGTGAGGGGAGAGTTTGTGGTGTGTGCAGCTCCTGAACAGATTTATCTTCTAAATGTAAGAAAGTTACTGCACTGAAGTCAGTAGGTGTTAAACAGGTGGCGTCTCCTCTGCTCAGTGTAACCATGGTGTTAAGTTGCACCCAGTGGATCTGCTAGTCAAAGACCAGTGTTTCTCCTGGAAATGGCTAAGTGCAAAAAGCCTTCCCTGTGCACTGTGATCCCTGTTCTGCTCTGTGTCAGCATCCTTGCTCAGCACCAACCTGAGAGGAAATTGACATAGGAAAGAGTCTCGTGATCAGGGTGGTGTGACAGTGATGCTGTACAACTAACGTGGGGCAAAATGTGTGGTGGCATCTCCTGGTCCGCTCAGCTCTGGTACAAGTCTGCCACTTGGCACACAGTAAGTGCTGACAGTAACTGGGGAGACAGGAGGAAACATGTGAAAGAGCCTTTTCCCTTACCTCCCTGGCTCTGCTCACCAACAACTAAAAATCGCTGCTGTGAGCCGAACGTGTGGCCCACCATTTCCTATAATTGAGGTGTCACCTTTATGTTTGACAAGCCAAAGCATAGCTCATACACAGCACTCCCCAAAAAGTATGAAACTGGGGCACAGCATTGCTGTGGCTTCCCTGGTGGTAATAAAAGGCTCAGCTTCCAGTTTGTACTTCAAACCTACTCTAGTTTCTTCATGGTTTGTGAAGTCTCTGTCAGGCTTTTGGGTGAAATGAGTGTGGAACATGATGGTGGACAAGGACAGGAGTGGCAGACAGAGGATGGAGCCTGGCCTAAAGTGTCCCAGAGCATCTCTTGGTAAGCACAGCCCCACTGCCAGTCTGATATAATTTGGTCTAGTGCTATTAATGGCATAGTAGAGTCTGATAAGAGACATCAGAGTAAGTTTAATAAAAGTATTACTGAGAACTGAGTTTAAGTAAAAGTTCATAAAATCATAGAGTACCTCGAGTTGGAAGGGATCTATAAGGATCATTGAGCCCAACTCCCTGCTCCTCACAGGATGACCTAGAACATCTAAGAGCATTGTCTAGATGCTCCTTGATCTCTGACAGCCCATGACCGTGTCGCTGGGAGCCTTTCTCAGTGAAGAACCTTTTCCTAATGTCCCCTCTGAACTTCTGACGCAGCTACATTCTGTTTCCCCGTGTCCTGTCACTGGTGATCAGTGAGAGGAGCTCAGCACCTCCCCTCTGCCACCCCCCTGAGGAAGGTGCAGACTGCAGGGAAGGCACCCTTGGGCTTCTCTCCTCCGAGCCCAACACGCCGAGTGACCCCAGCTGCCCCCCAGAAGTCTTGCCCTCAAGACCCTCCACCACCTCCACACCCCTCCTCTGTGTGCCCTCCTGGGGGCACACCAGGGTGGTGGAGAGTGGGACCAGCCCTGCCCTGGTTCAGCTCACTGTGCTGTGCTGGGTGTCCCCAGGGCAGGGCTGGCTCTCTGGCTGCCAGGGTACACTGCTGACTCCTGTTCCACGTGCCATCACTCCAAGCACCCGGAGCTCTTTCCTCTGCAGCCTCTCATCCCCCTTTGTAGGTGCAGGTAAAGGTGCTTTACAACAGAGGTTGTGGAAATGGAAGTTGGGGCACAGGAGGCAGATTCTGAACTCATGATGTTTGATTTTTTTTTACAGCAAGAATAGCCAGGAACAGGGGACTGATGGGGAAGGTGAATGCTGGGTTGCTTTTCAAGTGACTGAGTTTCACTCTGCTCCTGATTTGAATATATCTGAACCTCCAACTGCAGCGCAGAAGGATTCATATGGGAAAAACTTTTTCTGTACTGTATCACTGAAATTTTATTTGAAAAGGGGGAAGAAAGCAGTAGCAGCAAAGGAAATACCTGTTATTTCATAGTTTTCAGAATCTGATTGCTTCGGCCAAGTCTTTGACATCATCTTTTTTGTTTTTAATGTATTAAAATTTCAGAGTACAAAACTTAAAGTAGTTATAAAAAACAATGTTCAAGGAGTGTTTCCACACTGCCTGAAGCAAGATCACCCCTCACCCAGCACTGGGCACAGAGGAACTGGCCTGCAGCATGAGCTCGCAGTTGTCCCTTCCCAGACAGACCACCACCCATTATTGTTCTCAGCAGTTTTTTGTGCATCTTGGTCCTTGTGCCCCCAGCCCTGGTTCCTTCCACTTGCCTAAAAGGCACCCACACATCTTGGGCAGCCATAAAACACCAAAGATGAGAGCTCAGGTTTTGCCCAGAGCACTTGGGAAGCACTATGCCGCACTGTGTGGAGTCCTGCATTGCCTCTGGCAAACTAGTTTGAGTGATCCTTTTGCTTCCCAGTGATCTTGGGGATCTTGTGTTAACATTCACTCGTTATTTCCTGAGCCTGTAGAGGAGGCTGAGGAGGGGCAGGTTCCCCCCGCCTGGCTGGGGCCACCCACGCCTGGGTCAGACAGGGCCTGGGCCAGACAGGGCCTGGGCAGCTGGTTTGGTCTATGGGACCTCATGGCTGCTGCTGGGAGAGGGACACCTCACCGCCAGCCCCACGGCCGTCAGGTTGACACGAGTGACTTGGAGAAAAAGCAGGTTCTGGCCGTCAAGCCGCCCCGTCCCGTCTAACCCACGGGAGAGTGGGCCATTTTCAGGCACCTCAGAGCCCCCGGCAAGGTGATGGTGGGGACGCCCGGCCCCTCAGCTCAACATCTGCCTCGAGGCGCG
>VXBZ01000597.1:17712-43146 GCA_013399135.1 Heliornis fulica
GGGCCCGCTGCCCGTAGGTGTCGGGCCGTAGCCTCGATGTGCGGCGAGTTCCGTGCATGGGCGGCCGCAGGGCCCGCGGGGCTGAGCGGTCCCTGCTGGGTGTGTGTAAGTGCGAGGCGGTGCCCAGGCGTCGTGCAGCACGGGCAGGGTATGGGACTGTGCTTCCCTGGCTTCCCC
Organism: Heliornis fulica; assembly: GCA_013399135.1. Classification (NCBI taxonomy): domain Eukaryota; kingdom Metazoa; phylum Chordata; class Aves; order Gruiformes; family Heliornithidae; genus Heliornis; species Heliornis fulica. Next base: position 17,890 of record VXBZ01000597.1, read on the forward strand.
GAAGGATCCCCATGGGGGACACAGGCTGGAATCCCTTTCCAGGCTGGACACTCGACCACGGTCCTTCTGGTGTTTCTCGGACACCGCATCAACGTGCTAGAGGGCGAAGAGGATGCTGTTGTGGCCCTTCAAAGGGCCTGCAGTGGGGAGGGCATTAACCCAGCCTACAACACAGAACAAACAGCCCGAGCTACAGAGAGGTGGCTCCGTGTGGTCTAGGACAGGTTCTGGGTTCCTCTACTAGTTCTAGGATAAGAGACTAGATATTTGGAATGTTTTGGGATTGCGTATCGACCCTCTTTATGTGGTTCTGCCTGCTTACAAGCATGTTTTTCAGAAAAATACCATGTGTTATGCCCTAGCTCTGTGCAGGGCTGGATGCTGCTGCAGGACTGGCACCGTCCCTTGGCAGTGGCATATGGCAGTAGAAGGTGGGATGCCCATGTCCTCTCAGTGGTGGCTGGGAGTCTGTGCCCAGGTGGAGCTTCTGGGGCTTCAGGCTGCCTTCTGGCCTCAGCATTGGGCTTGGATGGTGTCGCCTTGGGCCCTTGGCAGTGGCACGTGAGGTCACTGGTAACTGCTTATTCTCCCCACTTGTGAGTCTGAGCAGATCCACAGACCCAGTGACAGTGACACACCTGAGGGCAGCAGGTGATGCCCAGCCTAAGTGTCCCTGCTCTGATAGCTGTGTATGAACCTAAAGCTGAATGCAGCTTGCTTCTCTCTTGCCCTTGAAGATCTCTGTCTTCACAGAATCTATTTGCTATTTTGAAATCGTCGTTTACTGCAGGCAAGGGCATGTCATCCTGTTTCGAGATGTTGATAAATACAATGGTCCATTCCAAACCTCACCCCATGCCACAGCAGAATATAGAAGGACTTTCTAGACCCTGATTTATTCCAGAGGGGGCCTTAAAGAAAGCAACAGTCAGATTGGGAAGGGACGAGGGGTGTGTGTGTGTTTGTCTTTATCTGCTGGGCCACCTGTCTCTGCAAAGGGTGTTATGGAGTGTGCTCCTGTGTGTGAGTCTTCTGCCCTGCCAGTAGTCTCTTAAATGCCTGCCCTGGGCAATGCCAGAAGCCAAGAGAGGGTCCCAGGGAGCAGTTCCCAGTCAACCATGGCTCTGCAGTGCTCTGGTGTACCAGTTGCATTTTTATCATGGTGATGCATTTTGTTTGGTGGTTTTTTTTTTTTTTTTGCACTGGAGGTAATAAATAATTTGTATATTAACTGTTATTAAGGATGAGGAAGTTCTTTATTACCACTGAGGAAATTCCTGAAAATTTAATTTGCAGAATTCCAGACTGGTTGGGGTTGGAGGTACCTCTCCCTGCTCCATTAGGGCTACCTAGAGCCAGTGCCCTGGACCACATCTGGGTAGCTTTTGAGTATCTCCACAACCTTCCTGGGCAACTTGTGACAGAGCTTGGTCACTCTAACAGAGGAGAGGTGATTTCTGATGTTTGGAGGGGTCCTCCTGTGTTCCAATTTCTCTTCCACTGAGAATGACCTGGCTCTGTCCTTGCTGCACCACTCACCCCCCTTATCCTTCACCTCCCACCCCCCCAGGTATTTATACACACTGAGGAGATCCCCCTGAACCTGCTTGGCTCCAAACTGAGCAGNCCAACCTGAGCAGCCCCAGGTCTTCGGCCTCTCCTGATAGCAGAGGTGCTCCAGTCCTTCCATCTCCCTCATTGACCCTTCACTGGCCTCTCTCCAGTGTGTCCCTGTCTCTTGTACTGAGGAGACTGGTACTGGACCCAGCACTCTGGGGGTGGTCTCACCAGTGCTGAGGAAAGGGATCACCCCCTTACCCCAGCTGTGACACTTCTAATGCTGCCCAGGATAGAATCACAGACTCTGTTGGCAGGGACCTGCAAATCCCATCTAGGCCAAACCCTGCAGCCAGCAGGGACACCTTTAACTGGATCAGGTTTCTCAGAGCCCCATCAAGCCTGACCTGGAATGGCTGCAGGGATGGGGCCTCCACCTCTGGGCAACCTGTGCCAGTGATCTACCACCCTCATATTGAAGATTATTTTTTTCTAATATCCAACCTAAATATCCCTTTCCTAGTTTAAGATGATTCCCCCTTGTCCTATTGCTCCATGACTTCATGAACAGTTCCTCCTCAGCTTTCTTATAGGCCCCTTTCAGGGACTGTAAGGCTGTAATGTCCCCCCAGAGCCTTCTCTTCTCCAGGATCCTGTTGGCCATCTCTGCTGCAAGAATATATTGCCAGCTCATGTTCAACCTGGGGTCCACCAGGTTCTTTTCTGCAGAGCTACTTTCTACCTTTTTAACCCCCTGTATGTACCGCTGCAGATTTCAGGAATATTTAAGGAATCTGAGAAGCCACAAACCCAATACCCAGGCCAGGGTGTATGGGCCCAGGGTTCCTTAGGGTGGCTCTTCTCCTCTCTGGCTTCTCCAGAGTGGGAGCTTGAGGTCATTGGTGACCTTCAGCAGTGGAGAGAGGTGGGGGTGTGGAGGTTTAGATCCCTGTGGACCTAAAGGAAAGTCTGAGTGGCAGGCTTGTTGGGGAGTGGGGCTGACCTATGGAGTTACACTCGATACTGGGAGAAATGGAGAACTCAGGGTCTCACTGGTGAGTGCAAAATAACTTCCAGCTCTGTAATTGCTTGCTAATTTAAAACCTGGATGGTGGGATTTTTTGAAAGCTGCCATTGGCCTAATTCTGATCCTGTCAGGACAGGCACAGTTTTACCAGATACCACTGGGGTTCATGTAGGCTGAAAGCTTTTTAGACCCCAAGTAGGTTAAAAAAAATCACAAAATAAATAAACTTTTTGCTCATCATCTAGAGCAGTCACCAGCCAGGGATCATGTCAGGTCTTTTTGCTAATTGTTGAGCTAATTTACAGAAAGTGTGGTTTCTATCCTGGGGGAGATGGTTCAAGACCAAACTCAATAGAGCTGCGAGATAGCCCCAAGAAACCTGGTCTGGCCCATAGCTGACCCTGCTATGAGTGGGAGGTTGGGCAAGAGACACTTTGAGGTTCCTTCCAGACTGGAATATCCTGTGTTCTTTAATGGGTTGTACCAGGGCTTGCCAGAGAGCCCTTGAAGTGATCTCTGCGCTACCTGCCCAGGCTCTGGCTCCATGTGCTGAAGCAGTTAGACTTGTGCCATGGGCACCCTGACACCTGGCAGAGGACCTGCTCTCAGGGAGCAGGGCTGTCCAAAGGGATGTGTGCTGGTAACTTTTTCCTGCTCTGGGTGATGCTCGGGCAGATCATAGCTGGGCTCATTTACAAGGATGCGTGCTCCCCTCTCCCCTTTTCCTCATAGGCTGAGGAGTATGAGATATTCATATTCCTCATGACCTCCTGACCTCATATTCCTCCTGACGTGAGATATCTTGCAGCAGGTTGGGCTTCCAGAGGTTTTTCTGCCAGGGTTTTGAAAACTATGAGCTGCAAACAATGCCTTCAATCCAGATTCTCACTTCTTTGGGTTGGGGATGGAGCCCTGCAGCCAGGGTGTTTTCATGCCTGTGCCTGTCCCACCAGCAAGACTCTGAAGTATTACAGGACAGTGGTCCAGAGCAGTTTTGTGCAGGAGTTATCTCAGAAACCTTGAGTTAAAGGTTGAGCAGCGTTTGTTGTGGTTGATGTGAGCAGTGTTGGCAGTAAACTGCTGTCTGACACCATGGAAGTCCTTGACAAGAGGTGGGAGAGCCCTGGAAGTTGCTGGATTTCAGCTGTGGCAGCAATATGCTTACAAATTCACACCAGCACATGTTCTTGCTGCTCATGTGTGACCTTGGCATAACTTTGGGCTTATCACCCCCCATGGATCTTGGAAGGAGAGAAATGTGCCTTGAGACATCTGTAAGCATAGCATTTTGTGGTGTCCAGGACCTTTGCTGTTCCGTGGCATGGAGCAGGACTTCCCTGGAGAGGCTGTTTGCACAGGAGTTTGCATTCCATGTGTGCTTGAAGGTCAGGGGTTGGCACAAGGTGTTAGGAAAATGTTTCTGCCACCAGCAAAGAGGTTGCTCTGGCCAGAGATGCTGAGGGAGGCATAGACAACTGCTAAGGACAGATAAGAGGAAAAGGAGTGACTGTTTGTTATAGGGCAGGGCCACGGGCTGGATGGACTCCTCTATCTCTCCTGAGCTCGTTGGAGGGTTCCTGACCCTCTGAGCTGGACTGCCCAGCTGTGGTGTGAAGAGAGGACATGCTCTTTGCTGCAGCAAGTCCTTTCCCAGGTGGTTGTTGGAGTATGGATTGTCTGGAGATTAAGTCCTAAATTCAGGTCTTCCAGTTTAAGGAATAGCACCACAATTGTAGAGTCACAGGATCCTTAAGATTGGAGAAGACTCTCAGATCATCGAGTCCAATGGTCAACACGACACCACCCCATCAACTAAACCATGTCTGAAGTGCCATGTCTACACATTTTTTAACACCTCTAGGGATGGTGACTCCCCCACTTCCTTGGTCAGCCTTATTCAATGCTTGACAAGGCTTTTGAGGAAGAAAGTTTTGCTCATACCTAATCTAAACCAACCCCTAACACAACTTGAGGCTGTTTCCACTTGTCCTAGAAAAGAGACTGACCTCCATCTCACTACACCCTCCTTCCAGGGAGTTGTGGAGAGCGATCAGGTCTCACCTCAGCCCAGAGGTGAGACCTTCCCCAGACTAACCCCCCCAGGTTCCTCAGCTGTTCCTCATCAGACTTGTGCTCCAGACCCTTCCCCACTCCACTGCCCTTCTCTGGACATGCTACAGCACCTCAGTGTCCTTCTTGGAGTGAAGAGCCCAAACCTGAACCCAGCACTCGAGGGGGCCACCTCAGCAGTGCTCAGGACAGGGGGATGGTCACTGCCCTGGTCCTGCTGGTCACACCACTGCTGATACAAGCCAGGGTGCTGTTGGCCTTGGCCACCTGGGCACACCACTGGCTCATGTTCAGCCCTTGACCAGCACCCCCAGGGCTTTTTCCACCAGGCAGCTTTCCAGCCTGACACCAGCCTGTGCTGTTGCCCACGGTTGTTGAGACCCAAGTGCAGGACCCAGCACTGAGCCTTGTTAAACCTCAGGCACTTGGCCTCAGTGTGTATGTCTAGTCTGTCCAAATGTCTCTGCAGAGCCTTCCTACCCTCAAACAGGTCAACACTCCCACCCAGTATATATATACAATCCATATTCTTTCTGTTCAACCCAAACTCATAAGGCACCGGAGAACCAGTCTTGACAGCATCAGCAGGCAGCCCTGCAAGGATTTGGAGTGTTTGCTGTGTGTTAATTACTGTTGGCTATTCCCTGTGCAAGTACTAGCTTTTTTGTTGACTGCTGCAAAGAGATGAGTTTCAGCATCACTCAGCTTGGACACTGGATCTAGTTATTTCCTTCCCTTTCTAGGCATTTCCAGTCATGATCTGTTTAAATTAAAAAAGGCACCAGCTCACACACAAAATGAAGAGCTGTCCTTGAAACATTTGACTCAAGTGATGAATCAAGGATTTAAATGCCTAAGAGAGCAGCTAGGTTCCTGGGGAAGATTAGGCAGCACCAAGATGGGTTGACTGCCAAATTAATTTTGGCTTTCAGTTGGAGTCTGGTGTCCAGATGAATTACTGCCCTGGTTCCAGCTAGGACAGAGTGAGTTTCTCTCCAGCAGCCGGTGCGGTGCCGTGTTTGGGAGTTCGGATGAGAGCAGCACCGATAACACACGGGTGTTTTAGCTGTTGCCAAGCAGTCAAGGACTTCTCAGTTGTTCATATTGTCCTGCCAGAGAGGACACGGGGGCACCCAGAACAGGGGACACCCAGGAAGCTGGGAGTGGACATGGCCAGGACAGGGGGCTCAAACTGGCCAAGGGGCTGTTCCATACCATAGAATCACAGAATGTGTTAGGTGGGAAGAGACCTTTAAAGCCCATCTAGTCCCACCCCTGCAGTAAGCAGGGACACCTCAGCTAGATCAGGTTGCTCAGAGCTTCCTCATGCCTGACCTTGAACCATAACATCACACTCAGCATAAAGGGGGGCTGGTGGGGAAGAATGCATGGCTCCAGGATGTGTGGGCTTGGCTGTGGTGTGGCTTCAGGACAGCTCAGACCATGTGGTTAGATGAGAGACTGCACTGGCTATCACCAGTTCTGTGTATTTTGCTATAAAGTCATCTTCTCTCTCTCTGCTGTCCCAGTAAACTGCCCTTATCCCAGCCTGCAGGGTTTTGATTTTTGGTTGTGGGGTTTTGTTTCTTTTTTGTTTTTAATTTTCCCTACTCCCCCCAACCCCCCAGTTCCCTCCCCACCACCTTGGAGAGAGCGGCTGCATGGTGCTCAGCTCTCAGCTGAGGCACAACAGCAGCAGTTCCTCAGATCCTTCAGTCCTGACACTGAACTCTGCTGATGTTGCACCTGGAAGCCTGTAAAAGTCCATCTGTGAGCTGAACATCAGGTATTGTGGATCACAAACCCGATAGCACTGTGAGAGAGAGGAAGGGTAGATCTTCCCTTAACGTGAGCCCACCATCCCTCTCCTTACCCTCTGGTCATGACACCTGTATCTTAATGCCTGGGGTTTTAAAGTTACAGACTTTGTAGCCAAATTGTTACTTAACAGCACTGCCCTGAAACCACAGCCCAGCTTTCCACATGGCTGTCTTGCCTTTCACATCCAGGCTGCAGCCTGGCAGAGCAGCCCTACCTCCTTACTGGCAGCAGGTTCTTTGAAGAGGGTGTGGGAAACAGGACTCCTTGTCTAGCCTGATGTCCTCAGACTCCAGCAGGCTCTGGGGCATTCAGACCATCATTTTCAGTAGGCATGGAGAGATCTGCCTTCCCTGAGCACATCCCACAATACTGCTGCCATTCTGTTTGATCCTGTGTCCCCATTGCATTTCTCTCTAGGGCAGGAGCAGCACCCAGAGCCCTCTCACCAAGGCACCCTTGGCACCAGGAGGCATCACGGTTCTCCCTTCTGGCTTGTAGCAGGCCCTGCTCTGGGGACATCCTGGTGTAGGCACCATTCTTCCTGCTGGGACATAGCAAGGGCCACTGCTACCCTAGGAGCAGGAACTGAGAAGACAGCTGGCAGGGCCAGCTAGGACCTGTGGTCACCAGGCAAGGTCTGGCAGATCAGACCAGGATGGCAGCCAGCAGATCAGGTCCTGCTGCTGCTAGACAGCAGCTGGAGACCAGCACTGTAGCATAGACAGGCTGAGGGTGGCCCCTGGCCACATGGGTGAGTGTCCCAGGGGAGGCTGGTTAGGACCAGTAAGGCCCAGTAGTGCCCAAGAACACAGCCCTGACTTACATAGTCCTTGAAATTCATGGCTAAATGGGTTGAACATCCAGGCCCATGAAAAACTCATCTGCATGCAGTGGACTTGATGTTCTCCACCCCCTTCCTTCCCCAGTTAACTCCTATGACTTCTGAAATTCTCTTTTACAGCCAGCTAGAAGATCAAGGGTGACTGCCCACCTGGAGAACTTCAGGGACCTCTGTCCTCTCTAGGAGCATTGCCAACCCTCAGTCACAGTCTGGGTCAGTGGTGTAGGCTCCAGTGGGAGCCAGGAGCAGCTGTAGCTTGTGGTGGACCTGCTGTGCTCGTACCATCTTATGGTGGTGCCAGGTAAAAAAAAACCCTCTGGTGCTTGTAGGCTCTGAGCCAGAATCTTACAACAGGGGCTTTACTGGATCATCTTGGTACCCACTGTGACCTTCCCACTGTTCTCTGTTGGGTTCAGTGGGCCATTAACACATCTCACAGGGGTTTCTGTGGGGAGCTGGTGGAAAGGGAGGGACCACCCTCCACACTTCCTTTCTCACTCCAGTGCTGTGTTTGTTTCTTTCTTGCTGTCTTCCAGTGTCTCCCTTAGTGCCCAGGCAGGGTGATGGACAGCAGAGCAGAGATGGAGGTGGTGAGAAGCACGAAGGGAAATGCTGCTGGGGAGGTCAGTGTCCACATGGTCACCACTGAGAGCACTGTGCAGAGCACCCACCTGCCAACAACTGCCTTCATCATACCAGGTATGTGGGACTGTCCTCTAACTGGTGCCTCCCCAGCTCTCTTTCCATCACACTGATACCTCTCTCTCATTGTATGTCCGTGCTTCTCCCAAACATTGGGAGGTTTTCTGTGGTTTTCTGGACAATTTGTGGCCAGTCAAGTCTTGAATTGTAAAAACCTCTTGGCATTTTGTCCAGCAGGCTACTGTGAGAGACAGTATCCAAAGCTGTGCTAAAATGGCAGCCCATCGTATCTACCAGCTTCCCTTGGTCAACTAGATGGGTGATGTTGTTGTAAAAGGAAATTAAGTTGATTAAGCAGGACTTTGCCCATGCTGGCTATGACCAATGACTGTGTCCTCTCTCAAGTGTTTTTCAATGACTCCCAGAATAACCTTCTCCATAATTTTACTTCACTGAGGTGGGACCAACAGGCCTGTAACTACCAAGGTTGTCCTCTTACTCTTCGTGAAAATTTTCCACCCCAAGACCACTGTCTTTCAGGAGGTGTGTGAGCAAAGCATGGATGTGTGTTAGGTGAGATTAGGGATGTTCTTTACAGAATCACAGAATATGAGGAGCTGAAAAAGACCTTGAAAGATCATCCAGTCCAACCCCCCATGCCCGAACAGGATCTTCTAGACTAGATCACACAAGAACATGGCCAGATTGGTCTTGAATGTCTTCAAAGAAGGACCCTCCACAACCTCTCTGAGCAGCCTGTTCCAGTGATCTGTCACCCTCACAGGGAAAAAGTTCCTCCTTATATTAAGATGGAACTTTCTATGTTCCAGTTTGGAACCATTTCCCCTTGTCCTGTCACTGGCCATCACTGAGAAGAGCCTGGATCCATCCTCCTGACACTCACCCTTTACATATTTATAAACATTAATGAGGTCACCCCTCAGTCTCCTCTGAGCTGAAGAGCCCCAGCTCCCTCAGCCTGTCCTCAGAAGGAAGGAAATCTGATTTCTCCTGCTCGAGTGCCGTGGTTCCCACTGTAGAGAGGCCCTGACTGTGCAGTGTGTTCCCTTGCAATGAAACTAAACTGGAAGATGTGGTTCAGGAGCTTGCCAGCATGGTCCTGCTGCACCAGGGCATCCTGGCCATGTGAACAGCCTGAGGTTAGGCTGAAGTAGGAATCCTTGAATGTGGACAGAGTTGGTGTGATGCCCAAGCACAAGCCACTGCTGGCTGCAGATCTTGGGCCAAGCTGCTTGTGTCTGGGTGCTTTAACCCACAGCGCTGAGCCCCCGTCTGTCTCCTCTGTCACTTTGTGCTGCCTTTGAGCCCTGTTTGCATCAGTTAAGTGTTCTGTGTGTGCCTCTGGTTGTTTGTTTCTTTTCTTCCCTTCTCAAGCAAATGCCACTACTATCAACCTTCCCACGAGCACCTTAGAAATTCAGCGATTCCCCCGGGAATCACCGAGAAGCACAGGGGCTGAAAGGCCAGAGAGAGGAGCAGGGAGTGAGCCCATCACAGCTACTGTCATTCCCCAGATCAGTGGGGTGCAGACCTGCAGCACAGTCCGTGTGCTGGAGTGGAAGGATGGGGTGGCTACTCTGCCTGGGAGTAACCTGCGGGTAAGTGTAGCCCTGGGACACTGTTTGCCCCCACCCCCACCACTCCCTGCAGCTGCTTGCCCCTGTAAGTGGCAGTGCCCCAGCCTGTGCCAGGCCAGGACCACCAGGATGTGACCTCAGCTAGCATGCAGTACCTGCATGCTAGCTGAGGATCCCTCCACTATTCTGTCTCTCTGAAGCTCCTGTGCCCCAGCCCTCTGCCCCTCCCAACTTACCTTAGCAGAGAGAGCACACACGGTGCCTGGGGGGCTGCAGCCTTGTGCAGGGAAGCAGAGACATGCTACCTGCTGTGCAGGGCATCTTTCCTTTCCAAGCTGTGCCGTGGAGCTGCCTCCCACCAGACCCCTGCACTCACCCTGGAAACTGGGCTTATTTGACAGCGGGCACCTCTCGGTGTACCCCTCGGCACATGAAATCACTTGCACAAAATGCACCTATTTCTCCAATGCTGCTCAGCCTCAGGGCACCTCCAGCCATCACCCTGCCCCTCACTGCCAGCTGGTGCTGGTCTCACCCAGGTCAGGCAATGTGCTTACCCTGGCAAGCTCTGCTCCAGCACAGGCTGTGGGGAGGGGCAGTGGGACAGGCGACTCCGGTCCCATGCTCGTCTCTATGGTGGGAAGAGCTCTTTCTTTTTTGGACACACTAATGACCAAACCACATCCTCCTCATTCTCAGAGTTCACCTATACCCTCTAGCTATCCAGTTGTATTTCTGTCTTTCTCCTTGTTAACTGTTTGTCTTGGTTCAATTACATAGTTTCGAATAAATGAGTACGGGACACTGAAGGTGGTGAGTGCAGATAAGGTGCCTCCAGTGGAAGCTATAAAGGAAGGTCACACAGATAAAGATGAGGACTCAGAGGTGGCACCCACCAGCAGGGACAATCCTACTGTGTCTCAGGGTAAGGGCACCATGGGAGCAGTTCTGGGGTGGGTACCAGCAGGCACTGTCTGGAATGGGCACTGAGGCAGGTACCACCTGCTTTCTGCTCTCTTTCCTTTGCTGTGCCTTGTGCCTCACTGCTCTTCTTCACCCTGATCCAGATGTGCCAGAGCAAACCAAGCTGCCAACAGCAGAAAGCGTGTGCCACTGCGATACCTGTGGCCGGAGGCATGTGTCGGATGGGGCCCGCGAAGGCAGGGGTTTCTGCAGTGAGCACTGTCACCAGCAGTTCAAAGAAAGGTAAAGGGAGTCTGCTCCATGCAGAGCCATATCTGTCTGTCTGTCCTCCCTTCACTGGTCCACATGTTCCAGCAGGGACACAAGCATGTCTGGCTCCAGCAGGAGCTGGTAACCCCGCTTGTTTCCCTCATCCCTGTAGGAAGTGCCCTGGCTGCAGTGGAGGAGGGCATGAGGACTTGTCCCAGGGGATGAAGACTTGTCCCAGGGGACAACAGGACTCACAGGAGCCAGATTTTTTCTCCTGCTCAATTTGTGGTCTCATAAACACGTATCTGCTGGAGCAGGGCTGCAGCAGGAGGTGGCTGCAGTGGGTGCTTTCAGGCTCAGCAGCAGTGGGAGGCACAGCCCATGAGTGCATTTCCAGCCCCTCTGCTTACTAAGGTGTTACTCCTGGGACTTGCTTTCCAGTATCTCTGTGATGCAGCTTAAGAGCCCTGCTGGATTTTTGATCCATCCCTGAGTTTGGGGTTCTGTTACCCAAGCGTGGGAGGGTGATTCTGATCTGTACCCTGTTCTAACCTCTTGCCAACTTGTATGCTACAGGGAGCACATTAGTCAGGAGGGATGGGAGCATGTGGGAGTAAGCAGTGGGGTAACAGTGATTCTCCAGCAGCCACTTGCTTACTGGCACCCCAGCCATTGCCACGTTCCACGTCGCAGTGGTCTGATCCCCCTTCTTCTGGGCAGGTCTGTCATTGTGGAAAACTCTGCCAGCAGCACCAACACCACTGAAATCCTCAAGCCAGTGAAGAAGCGAAAGAGGAAGGACTACCAGAGCCCTTCTGAGGAAGAATATGAATCTGAGCAAATGGTAGGAAGAGGGCAGGGAAGGCATGTGTGTGCACCTGGGCCACCCCTCTGTGTACTGCACGTGTGCGCAGCGCTCACCGGTGCTTTGCAGTGCTACACCAGCTATATGTCAAAGGAGTAACCTGTTGGCTGTTAGTGCCAACAAGACTTGGATGTGTGGAGCATCAGAGCTTCTAGACACTTGGCTGGCTGTTTGGCATGCTGAGTGCCTTGGATCAGGCAGTGCTGAGCACATCCTGATGGGGCTGTAGGGATCGAGCATTCAGCTACTTGCTTGAGTCTGCGCCACCGAAGTCCATGTTGAAGTAAGAGGGTGTCTTTGTGCTGTGTATCTTGGGGAAGGGAGAGTGCCTTTGGCAAGGCTGATTGACAGCCCTGGCTGTAGCAGATCCACTCCAGGTGTGATTGATACTGCTCAGCAACAAAATCCCCCCTCAGGCTCCCATCATCAGATCTTCTTGGCCACCCTCTTCTGGGCCAAGCATCATTCGTGGATGTTGGCCCTGCTGTGAGGATACAACACACACATACAACACTGAGTTTATGTTGTGTCTGCTTGTGTCTAGGAGGAAAAGCAGGAAGAGAGGAAAAACTCTGTGGGAGACTCTACCATCAGCAATGTGGAGGACGATGTGTGGAACGGGAGCCAGCACGGTATGGAGGGTCCAGGTGGGTGGTGGGGTGAGTGCTCCCACCATGGCTGTAGGGTCCCGCTGTGGTGCTGGGGCAGCGTTTTGTTGTTCCAGCAGAGTCAGAGACCCAGTGCATTGTGCTGGTATATGTTCCTCGAAGCTTGTAAGCTCCTCTGCTTGCTTGATCCTGCTCTTTCTGTCTCTTCCCGTTTCTCTCCTCTCCTCTCTACCTCTCCATGGGAAGGGTGCACACTTACAGATACGGCCGTGTCCTCTTCAGGCACTGGGCTGTACTGTACTGTGCCTTCTGGTCCCTCCCCTTGGGAGCTAAAGTTGTTACTTGCTTGTGGATACTGTTTTCCCCCAAGAGGCACTATCCTGAGCAATAATGTGGCTCTGCACCACGTCTGGCTTCACCCCACCTTTGGATGGTGTTATGGGGAACTTCCCTCTCATGAACCGGAGCTCACAAATTCTGGAGCTGCTCCTGTAGGTCTGATGCTGCTGAAGTTGGGTGATTTGGGGTTGCCTCATCTCACGGGGATATATTCCTGGACCCTATCAGAGATCTCAAATGCAGAGCTGTTGACACAGAGGGAAAGGAGACAAGCTAAGGGCTGCAGTGTTTGCTTGTTTGGTTTTTTTCCCTGCAGTATGATGGGGGTGAGTGAGAGAGAAAATTTACAGTGAAACTTATACTGAAAATAAACCTTTATGGGAAACCTTTTGTCTTTGAATAGTGAAAAGGTCATGCTCGTAGTAATTTTAAAATGAAACTGTTACAGCTTCATACTCCTCTCTGTAACCAAATGTCGGGACAGTCACTGGGGCCAGATGTCATTAACCCCTGATGTTACACCGAGTTAACCACTATTCAAAAGGGAACTCATACTTGCTTGCTGGGTCCTTCTCTCTAGAATCTGAGCCCCAAGCATGTCACCTTTGCTGCTGCACTCAGGTAAGCAGTCCTGAGCCTTAACATTTCAGCATATTCTCTTATTTCAGAAGTACATCAGCAAACAAAGTATGTACCAGGATGCTTCAGTGCAGCAGAGTTGGTATATGCTCTATCTCCAGGTGTATGTGTCATTCTCCATAAGCACAGAGCTCCTACTCTGTGCTTATTCCCCAGATGTGCTGGCTACTGTTTTCTGTGTCCTAAAGACTAATAAAGGTGTTTGCACTCTTAATAGCAAAATATCTAAGTTAGAAACCTTGCTCACTGAAACTCAGCTTTAATTTCCTACACAAGTTCCTGTTTTGTCCATCTCTACTTCCTATAAGCCCAAGAGAGGAAGGAGCTGAAACAGTGTGGGATAGATGAGTGGATGGTGAGGTGGGTCGAGAACTGGCTGACGGGCCAGGCCCAGAGGGAGGTGATTAGTGGAGCAGTTGGGCTGGAGACCTGTGACTAACGGTCTTCCCAGGGGTCAATGTTGGGTCTGGTCTTGTTTAACATCTTCATTGAGGACCTTGAGGAGGGAATAGTGTCCCCCCTCAGCAAGGACACCCATGATCCAAAGCTGGGAGGAGTGGGGGACACTCAGGAATGCTGCTCTGCCATTGGGTGAGACCTGGCCAGGCTGGAGAGCTGGGCAGTGAGGAACCAGGTGAGGGTCAGTAACAGCAGGTGCAGGGTCTGGCACCTGGGAAGGAACAACGACAGGTATCAGGACAGGCTGGGGATGACCTGCTGGAGAGGAGCTCTGCAGAGAAGGACCTGGGGGTCCTGGTGGAGGACAGGTTGGCCATGAGCCAGCAGTGTGCTCTGGTAGCCAGGAAGACCAGTGGGAAAGTGGGGTGCATTAGGAGGAGCGTGGCCAGCAGGTGGAAGGAGGTGATCCTCCCCCTCTCCTCTGCCCTGCTCAGGCCTCACCTGGAGTCCTGTGTCCAGTTCTGGGCTCCCCAGTACAAACCAGACAGGGATCTCCTGGAGAGAGTCCAGCAGAGGCCTCAAAGATGATGAAGGGCCTGGAGCATCTCCCCTGTGAGGAAAGGCTGAGTGAGCTGGGGCTGTTCAGCCTGGAGAAGCCTGAGAGGGGATCTCATCAATGTTTATCAATATCTGAAGTGTGGGGGACAAAGGGAACTGGACAACCTCTTCTCAGTGGCCTGTGGGGACAGGACAAGGGGCAAAGATCACAATTTGGACCACATGAGGTTCTGCACTGATGTGAGAAGAATTTCTTCATGGTGAGGGTGATGGAGCCCTGGGCCAGGCTGCCCAGGGGGGTTGTGGAGTCTCCTTCTCTGGAGACATTCAAGACCCGTCTGGACACCGACCTGTGTGACCTGCTCTAGGGAACCTGCTCTGGCAGGGGGTTGGACTCGATGGGCTCTGGAGGTCCAACCACTACAATTCTGTAATTCTGTGAGTTCGTCTGGATTTTCCCCTGAGTTTCTGGCCTGCCCTACCCAAGGCTGTGCCACAGGTGAGCTGTAGCTGTGAATCATTCAGTGCTGGACAGGCACTGCACTCCTGGTGTCCCTTCAGGTCCTACAAAGCAGGGAGAGAAAGTGGCTGGAGAGCAAGAGGCAGGTTATGTCTCCTGTACCTTGTGCAAGGCCTTTGTGGCCTTCCCAAAGGGTCAAAGGCATGAAGGATCACCTCCCTGCCTGTGAAGAGACAATGCTGCCTTCTTTTCATGAATGCATGTCTAGGCCATGAGGGTGGTCCTGGTGGGCCAAGGGGGGCTCAGGTGGTAGTCTCAGAGCAGAGGATAGCAGAGCTGGTGCCTCTGGAGCAGTGGTTTGGGGTGAGCCCGCTGGTGGTTTGACTGGCCAGGAGCCCCTTGCAGCTGGGAGTGATTCCCAGACCTCTGGATGGACCATACTGGCTGTCCCAAATCCATCAGTGCTGTGGCCATTTCAGATGTGCTGGCTGGAGGAGGACTGTTTGCAGAGATGTCCTGATGCTTTGCACGGGATGGCTTGTCCCTTAGGCTCCCTGGAGCTTCACTAGAGCATTGCACAGGGACAGAGCACACGTGGGGCACGGGGACTTGGGTGAGAATAGTCCTCTTCATCCCTCCTCTGAGAGCTGACCAGGTTTGCTGGAGAGTGGGCTCTGGTAGCATGATGCTGAGCGCTGCAGACATGCAGGACTGCGTGAGGGCAGGGTGTGGCCCCAGTAGGACCCATGCCTGTCCCCACACTGCCCCGAGGCAGGCGAGGGTGGGGCTGGAGTGGACCCTCAGCAGCGCCTCTTGTGTGTGCGTTTGTGCTGCGCTCAGGTGCCAGTGAGGAGAAGAAAGAAGGCTGGTCTTGGGCGTCCTACTTGGAGGAGCAGAAAGCTGTCGCTGCCCCTTTAGATCTCTTCCAGGATGTGAGTTGGGATTTTCCTGTCTTTCTCCCTCTTTCATCTTCTCTTTTCTTTCCCTTTTTTCCCCACCCCTCCTTCTCCTCTCTTCCTTGCTTCCCTATTTTCCGGGCTTTGAGTGCTAAGCAAGTTCCCATCTTCCCCTGGAGGTGACTGGTCAGCTTCCAGTTTTGATTTGCCCCCAGTCCTACTCCTCAGCAGGATGCCGTCCCCCATCCCAAGCCTCCCACATTGGCCAAGGATGCCCCTGTGGCTCTGGCCAGGTGATAGAGCCTTTCCAGACCTTCCTTGACACCAGGTGTGGGTTCTCCTGCAGCAGCATTGCTGCACTGCAGCCCTGGTCCCTGCTGCTGATTGCCAGGTTGCAAGAGGAGCCAGGCCTGTTAGCCCAGGGACACCCAGCCCTGCCACTAGCAAGAGATGCAGACCCCCAAGGAAGTACAAGAATGTGTTTTCCTCTGGGGAAAAGAGTTAAAAGCTGCATGACAAGAAAACCAGTGGCCCACAATCTCCTGGTCCCAGCAGCTCCCATTGCCTTGCCTGATGGTTGCTCTTGGGATGGTTCTAGACCCAACTACCAGTGTCGGTTCTTTATTGTAGTTTAATTTCTGTTTCCAGTGCCAAGTAGCTTCCCAGCACAAGAATGGCTTTAAAGTGGGGATGAAGCTGGAGGGGATCGACCCACAGCACCCATCTATGTACTTTATCCTGACAGTGGCTGAGGTAAGGTGCCTCCAGCTTCCATCCACCTTGGTTGCTCCTTATGCTCATGCAGCAGGAGGTCCTGTGGGAGGGGAGGTGCATGTGATTGACTCTTGGCTTCCCTACTTGTTACAGTGAGATTGTGTGTGGGAGGGAAAGTGCATGTGACCCTCAGACAGGGACAGTTGGCTTCCATGGTCCTATTCCTTCCCTCCCTCCCTGCCCATAGGTGTGTGGTTACCGGATGCGCCTCCACTTTGATGGCTACTCTGAGTGCCATGATTTCTGGCTGAATGCTGACTCCCCTGACATCCACCCTGCTGGCTGGTTTGAAGAGACAGGGCACAAACTCCAGCCTCCCAAAGGTAAGGAGTTAGCAAGTCCCAGATCGTGGGTCCAGTTGAAGGATGGGGACAAATAGTGAGCCTCCAAACGCAGAGCAGGAGATGGGGTCCCAGTGGCTTTATGGGTCCCAGGAGCAGATGCCACTCTGCTGGGAGGGTTCCACAGGACATTTCAGGCACCCACCACACTGAAGATCTCTGATCACTCCAGTTTTGAGGCAAACCCTGGATGTCCCGAAGCCAGGCTGGAGCCAGCAACTGTACTGAAGCAGGTGGGACTGGTGGCCTCTGGAGAGGGCCTGAGCTTAGGATTTCTGCTCCACTGCTCACATTTCCTAGCACCCCTTCAGAATCAGCTGCTGTGCCCAGGCCACAGGCTTTGGGTTTCCCAGGGCTGCTGTAGACCCCGTCTACCCACAGCAGGATGTGCCTGGTGGGATGAGGGATGGCTGGGGATGGCTGGGCTCAGCCTCGTGACTTCCTGGCTGCTCTCTGTGAACTCACTGCCCTCATTTCTCTTCCTGAGGGGTTGTAGGTTATAAGGAAGAAGAATTCAGCTGGACAAACTACCTGAAGATAACAAAGGCTCAGGCAGCTCCAAAGCACCTCTTCGTGGTCCGAAACACTGTGAGTAGCAGCTTCTTCCTGCCAGGTCCCAGTGGAGTGGGTGAGGGGCCTGTTCAGCTGGAATTGCTTAATGAGATGTGGCACCCTTTGCTGCAGAAGGTCTGTAGCTTGGACATTGGTTTGGTGTGCCCAAAATTGACCCTGGTCTGATTCATAGTTTCATTTGAGTCAGTCTGAGGGACAGTTATATCTGTTGCAGAAGTACTGGTGAGGAGAAGTAACAGTTACTCTCAACAAGGATTTTGCCCCAAGCCCCCAGCTAATGTTTCATAGTATAATTATTTTGTTTCTGTTTTGTGTCATCTTTGTTTAGGTCTCTGCCTTCATTTATGTGTCCCTTTGGGTAAGGACAGTGGGTATATAGTGGGTGCAAAATGCTGATGGTTTCTTTGTCAGCTGCAGAGGAAACTCAATCTACTGATAAATCAGCCTCTCCAAGTTACTTAATGTGTCTGAACCCTCCTGTTGGTTGCTGTGCCAATCCCACTGGCATGTGTCATGCAGCGTTGTGCACAGATTTTGGATCCAGGAAATAAAGGCCGGTAAGGATGAAGGGCTCTGATCGCTGCTAACGCTGAAGGAGAGTGACTGCCAACAAGTGTTTTGTGACAAGATCTGAATCAGTGTAAGCTGGAGGCTGTTTTTTTCTTAGAGGTTACTGCTTCAGATCCTGAGGGTCTGATGAATTCTATTCCTCTCTCCCTTTGACCAAGCCAAGGTGGTTACCTGCTGCCTTCTTTCTTGTATGCATAGCTCTTCTGGGGTCCTGGGCCTGCTAGGATGCCAGGGAGGTTCTAGGTTTGGGAGTGTTTTGGGCAGATACCCCCTTGCAGCAGGCAAGGGAAGTGGCAAGGAGGGTGTTGGGACCATGGCTCTGAAAGAAACCTCTCCCTCTCTCCTGCAGCACGAGGCTTCCCCAGGCTTTGAGGTGGGCATGAAGCTTGAAGCTGTGGACCGCATGAACCCTTCCCTGATCTGTGTTGCCACAGTGACTGACGTGGTGGACAATCGGTTTTTGGTGCACTTTGACAACTGGGATGATACTTATGACTACTGGTAGGTACAGAGAAACTCCTGGGGTGTTGGCACTGGGGAGACATCCTGCCACTGCTTCAGTAAGAGTGGCAGGATGTCCAGAAAAGCACAAGGAAAGTCCCAGCATGCTACTGCAGTCAGACCATGGTGGTCCAGTGAGTCAGTGGGTCAACCCACTGTGATGGGCAGCAAACATTTACCTGCTCCATGTCACCTCCTGGGACATTGCAATGGCCCCGTAGTTAGTATGGAAGAAAGATGGTCACGTGCTGTGGGCTCACCCTGAAACCCACCTAGAGCACAACCACCTGCAGTGCAGAGACTGAAGGCCTGATCTTCAGAGGAGCCCCATGGTCTGCTGGTGGGGTCTGCAGCTGGGGCAGGGAGGCAGTTGAGACAGATTAATTAAGATGGCCTGTTAGTACAGTCAGGGTCCAGAGAGTGGCTCCATTTCCTGTGTGACTGAAGCCCACTTACCTCTTACTCCTTGTCCCAGGGAGCTGTGGGGCTGCAGTGGTTTCTGTTCCCCCTGGGCAGCTGCCTGCTGAGCCCCAGGGCAGACCTGTGAAGAAGCAGTAACTGAGTGTGCTGTGACCTTCTGGGAGCTGTGACCTGGCCATTAGCCCCCCACCCCATTGCTCATTTCTCAGTGCTCAGAAAGGCACGGCCTGTCTCCCCACTCGCAGCAGAGGGTCACTGAGCCCTGGGTAGCTCTGTGGCCGGGCTTGCACTTGGGCTTGCACTTGGGCTGCATTTGTGTCCCTCCCTGCTGAGCTGGAGTTCCTCTGCTCTGGCCTTTGCCATACCTGGGCTCATGGCTCCCTGGGTCACTCAGGGACAAGGTGCTGTAGACCTCAGTTTCTGCAGGGGCTTTCACAGGTGGTGTGGGTGGGAGGGTGCTGCCAGGTGGCCTGCGCTGGGCCCCCGCAACCCACACTGTCTGGTGGCGAAGAGCCACGTGTCTCAGCCCTGTGTTAGAGTTTGGGTGTGTTTTCTAGGTGTGACCCCAGCAGTCCATACATCCACCCAGTTGGATGGTGTCAGGAGCACGGCAAACCCCTCACACCTCCTCAAGGTGAGTCAGCTGCCTGGGAGTGCAGCCTTTGCTGGATTCCCAGGGTTGGATGGGGAGCCAGAGGGTGCAACCCCCATGGCCCTTGCTTGTCTGCAGTCCCAGACAGTTTCTTTCAGCAAGGCCACAGCCAGGGAGGTGACACACTGCTGCTGAGGCTCCTGGACATGCGTTCATCTGCATGGTTGTTGTGTTGGGCCAAATGGAGACACGAGACCCAGGCTGTCTCTGCAGGCCCAGAAGGTTCTACCTGTACCCTGGGTTTCATGGTCCATGTGACCTCTCTCTCACCTTCCCGTTAGCCTGGGACAGACTTGGTTGGTCCTTTGAGGCAGCAGGACATTCTGGGGTACTGGCTGTCTCCCTGCAGTAGTGCCTCAACTTCTGCACCTTCCCTCTTCTAGATTATCCTGACCCTGACAACTTCACCTGGGAAAAGTACTTAAAGGAAACCGGAGCATCTGCTGTCCCGGCTTGGGCCTTTAAAGTGGTGAGTGCCACATCATCTGTTCCACTGTACCTGGGCAAGAATTTGGGTCTTCTCCATTGCCAGGTCTTGGCTTCTGTGGAAAGTCAAGTGATGTTTAGTCTGCTCCTGCCACAGGCCTGGGGTTCAGATCCGTGCTCGAGGTTCAGAAATTAGGGCTACCCTGGTAATAGAGTTCAAAACCATGACAAATGGGAAGTGTGACCATCTCCACAGCTAAAAAGGAACCAGGTGATGGGAAATGGTTTTGGTTTGTTGCTGCAGCTGGAGACAAGCAGCAACTGTGCTCAGCCAAGTGTAGCTGCAATTTAGATCACCAAAATGTGTCTTTTAGAGACCTTCTTCCCTTGGGCACTGCTTTCCCATCTTGTTAAAACACAGCTCAGATCCAGGAGGCTTCTCTCCCCATTCTCCTGGTGCCACTGAGCTGGGATGGCTCGTAGCGGACAGGCCAGGGCTGGGAGCGGGGCTCACTGCTGGGAAAGCTGCTGAGGGGTGCAGGAACCTGAGGCATGGCCCTGCTCTCTGCTGACCTGGGTTCTTCCTGGCCCCAGCGCCCACCTCATGGCTTCCTGGTCAACATGAAGTTGGAGGCAGTGGACAGGAGGACTCCTTCCTTCATCCGAGTGGCCAGTGTGGAGGATGTGGAAGATCACAGGATAAAGGTGGGTGTTTAGAGCCTCAGTGTTGATCCTGTCTCCAGGCACTTTGCTGCCTTGCTCCTGCCCTTCCCAACTCTGCTGCCACTTACAGTGGCAAACTGTGGGGAGGTCTGTGGAAGCAGGTCCCAGTGCCTACCTCCAGGAGTGGAGCACAGCCTTGTGCTGCTCTTCAGCTCTACCTGTCAGGTCGGAGGGCTCCTCAGGAAGGTTCCCTGAGGACTGAAGGGTGACTTCTCTACTTGTCCCTTCAGATCCATTTTGATGGTTGGAGCCACATCTACGATTTCTGGATTGACGCGGATCATCCGGATATCCACCCCATAGGCTGGTGCTCAAAAACTGGACACCCACTGCAGCCTCCTCTCAGTAAGTCCTTCTCCTGGACCAGTCCCTCCTGCCGAGCCCAAGCGTGCCATCTCCCCACTGGTGGCCTGCAGAAGCGGATGGGCAGGTGCTGGCCAAAGATGGCCAGGGAGGAAGGGCTTTTCTGTGGAGTTGGCAGTTGGAAAAGTCCCCCCTGTTTGGTGCAGCCAAGGAGCCCATAGCCCTGGAACTGCACTGCAGCTCTTACAGTCTCCTTCTTGTTTCCCTTCTGGTCTAGGGCCAAAGGAACCAGCCTCCTCTGCCCACGGGGGCTTCCCAACGCTGGGCTGCAAGAGCATCCCGCATGCCAAGAGCTCCAAGTACAGCTTTCACCACAGGTGAGCTCCCCAGCCTGGCCCAGGGGGGCACAGCTTCCCTGCCAGCCCTTCCTCTTCCCCTTCACACCCACCACCCCCACCAGCAACCAGCCCAGCTGAACTGCAGCACCCTGCACCCACCCCACGCTTGGCTCTGCTTCCTGCTTAGGGGCAGCCTTTGCTCTCCCCAGGCTAGACCCCCAAGGCAGCCTGGAGCCTGCTCTTGTAAGCCCCTACTCTGTGCCTGTCCTGTGGCACCCAGAGCTCCAGGGGACGCCCTATGTGCCTGTCCACCTGAGGGGATGTATGGGCTGCCCAGGAGACAATGCCTCTGAGATGCTCTTGCATATGGGCTTTGAGGACAATGTTCCTCCCACCCTTTGTGAACGCCTTTCTCTGTGAGCTTGTGAGCTGGGAAGTCATGAGAAGGAACAGTGCATCTCCCAGCTCAGTCAGTCGCTGGCACAACCTTTTCCAGGGGAACCTAGGCATGGTGCAGTGCCAGCCCCACCTTAGCAGGCTGGTTTCAAGAGGAGTGAGTCTGGCACAACATCGGTGAGGATGGGGAAGGCAGATCTGGCTCCCAGGGATTTCTCCATTGGTCACACTTGTGACATTGGCATCTGGACTAGCCCCAGAGTGAGCTCTGGGGCTAGTCCAGATGCCTTGGGGGTGAGGGAGGCAAGTTGGACACACTATGAACTCCAATGACTGCTTTGATCAGGTATGGTGGTGATGGGGTCACCAATGGAGAATATGGGGTGGGTGTTTGTACCTGGAGGGACTGATGTCCCATGTCCCTGTACCCAGCACCCTCACCCCAGGAATTTGTTCAGCACATCCTTACTCTGCTTTCCACAGCCAAGGCTGCAGCTGCTGGTGCTTGGTGGTGGAGGTGTGGCCCAGTGGGGTCACCCTCATGCTGCTCTGAGCCGGGTCCAATGCTTGCCTCCCCTCTGTTGTCTAGGAAGTGCCCGACACCAGGTTGCGATGGGTCCGGACATGTGACTGGGAGATTCACAGCCCATTACTGCCTCTCAGGGTGCCCACTGGCAGAGAAGAACCAGGGCAGGCTTAAGGCAGACCTGTCTGACACAGAGGCCTCAGCTCGCAAGAGGAACCTGATCGGCTTCCCTCAGCGAAAGAAATCTCGGCACCATGGGAGGTAGGGGCAAAGCTGGTGAGCCCACACTGCAGCACAGGGCCCCTCTGCCACCACGACTGCCATCTGTGGGAGGGGTGGCCAAGCCAGAGAGTCTCCTAGATCATGGGTGGTCACGGTTTCTGACAGCTGACGTTTGTCCTTCCAGCTCTGTTGGGCGCCTCTTTTGGTTTTTCTTCCCATGTTTTGTGTCTTTAGCTGTCACCCCTGGGTGACAGGGTCCGAGAGGTAATCCTTGCTCCCACTGCCAAGGCGTTGTCCCTGCGGTGTGGAGGAGGGCCCTCGGGCTGGTCCCAACCCAGTTGGAAATGAGTCTTCCTGTCTCTTTAGAGGGCGACCACCAAAGTACCGGAAGATCCAGCAGGAAGACTTCCAGAGTAAGTGTCATCCTCTGCCCTGTGTCATTGCAGGGGCAAGGCTCGAGCAGCTGGGGTGGAGCATGCTGACCTCAAGCACCAGTAAGGAGCTTGTGGTAGACTGCCAAGTTGACCATCTGACAGGAACATCCCTGCCTCTTACCAGAGCTCCACTCTTGGCTTATACCTGGATCTCTGAGTGCTTCAGGGCAGGGAATTGGGATCCTGTCTCTACACAGAGACTTTGTCCTCCTCGCACAGGGGTGCTGTGCCTTCATCCCGTGGCTGCCAGACCCCACAACTTCAGGGTGGTTGTGCAGGGCCAAATGAACACTGCAGTGCAGAAACTGATGCTGCACTTTGCTTGGCACTTAATTCTGGTGTCTGACATAATCCAGTAAGTGACATTTATTCTGGCCACTGTCCCTTGTACCTGTCGTGGTTTCGCCCCAGATGAGAACCACGCAGCTGCTCTCTCTAAGAGAGTGTGTGGGGGTTTGAGGGGAGGAAGAGGGGATGGAAAAGAAAATTAAAAAAACCCCAAACCTCGTGGGTTGGGATAAGGACAGTTTACTGGGACAGCAGAGAGAGAGAGAAAACAATAATAGGACTTGATAGAAAAATGTATGAAACTGGTGATACAGGATGCAGTTTCTCGTGGGACCCCACACCTCAGGCCATACAGCTCAGAGCTGTCTGGAAACCAGACTGGCCTCAAACCATGTGTCCTGGAGCCGTGTGCTCCTCCCTCTGCCCAGCCCCCCTTTGCTGAGCATGATGTAACTGGCATGGAATACTCTCTTTGGCTGCTTTGGGTCCCCTGTCCTGGCCGTGTCCCCTCCCAGCTTCCTGGGTGTCCCCTGTTCTGGGTGCCCCCGTGTCCTCTCTGGCAGGACAATATGAACAACTGAGAAGTCCTTGACTGCTTGGCAACAGCTAAAACACCCGTGTGTTATCGGTGCTGCTCTCATCCGAACTCCCAAACACGGCACCGCACCGGCTGCTGGAGAGAAAACTCACTCTGTCCTAGCTGGAACCAGGGCAGTAATGCAGTGAGGTCCCCTTGCAGCCTTCTCTTCTCCAGGCTGACCCAGCTCAGCTCCCTCAGCCTGTCCTCACAGGGGAGCTGCTCCAGCCCCTGAGCATCTCCGGGGCCTCCTCTGACCCCTCTCCAACAGCTCCACATCAATCTCGACTTGGGGTCCCAGCTCCGGATACAGTGCTCCAGATGGGGCCTCTCGAGGGCAGAGCAGAGAGGGACAATCCCCTCCCTGTCCCTGCTGCCACCCCTCTGCTGATGGAGCCCAGGAGACCATTTTCATTCTGAGCTGCGAGAGCTCACTGCTGGCTCCAGGAGCTCTTCTCCCAGGTTGTATCTGTGTCTGGGATTCCTCTGGCCCAGTATGAGAGGTCATATGAGGTCAATATGAGAACTGAGTGACTGAAAGTGGTGAGGACGAGGTAAAGCCAAACATCTTCCCTCACCATCCCACCAAACTGGATGCTTGGATACTCTGGTATGCTGTTAATTCAATGGACAGCCACGGTGTCCTGAAGCCTGGACCCACAAGACCATCTGGCCAGCCCTGGGCTGTCCCCTGAACAGGGCTGTCCCCAAGGCTTGTAGAATAGGATGGGATGTCTTGTTCTCATCCTTCTGCCCTGTATCACATCTCGGGTTTTGTTGCCAGCTATCTCGTCAGATAATATGCACCAATCGCTCTTTATGTCTGCCCTGTCTGCCCATCCCGACCGCTCCCTGTCGCTCTGCTGGGAGCAGCACTGCAAACTCCTGCCAGGGGTGGCTGGTATCACAGCAACAACAGTGGCCAAGTGGACCATTGATGAGGTAAGATGGTTTCAGAGGCTGCATGCTGGCTCCCAACCCATTGGTATGGCTGGAAGCGCTCTACCTGGCTGTGCAGAACCATGGTACGTACACCAGGCACAGAGGTGCTTCAGCAGCCACCTCCCTGGGCTAGCAGGAAGGTGGTCACTGGTTGTGCTGGTGGGATGACAGAGCATGAGCCTTGATAGCAGCTTCTGAGAAGCTTGTGCATAACTACCGGGTTCTCGCTTGCCCTGACTGTGACACCAGCTCAGGGCAGGCACTTGAAGGCAAACAAGAGTTTCTTCATACAGTTTTCCAGAGAAATCAGTGTAATCTTTGCCACGTTAACAAATTAAACCATAGGCTGCAGATTTGATGTCATTTCCCTGTTTCTCTGACAAATAAATCTCTACCTCAGATTCTTCATCACTGTCATTCTGTTTCTTGAGCAGCTGTGATGCTGTCAGGCTGGTAGCTGGAACGCTGACACCAGCCCCAGCAGCCAGCCCTGCCTGATTTCCCCATTACCCTCCTGCGTGTCCCCCTCCTGAGTGGATGAGTGGACTCATCTCACCGGAGATGCCTTGTTAGAGATGAGCCTCTTGTAGCACTTCCTGCTCTGGGACTGGAGGAGCCCAGCACTTGTGCCCTTGCCCAGGGGTGAGGGCATCAGGCATGGATGGGTGCTGCAGCCCAGCCTTCACCCTGGTGTCCCCATGTTACCTTACGGGGTGAAGAATGCCTCTGTGGAAATGGGGATGTGGCCTCATGGCCTG
>VXBZ01000597.1:52609-66319 GCA_013399135.1 Heliornis fulica
GAATGACTGGAGAGTTCTGGCTGATCACTGGGGGCTCAGGGGTTAGTGGAGAGATGTGAAGGGATGCTAAAGGAAATGGAGACGGGAGGGGGGGGGATTAGGCTTGTTTGGGGCATTTGTGGAAGTTTCAGGGTTGCTGGAGGACCCCAAGAAGAGATGGGTTCCTGGGGTGGGGTGGGGGGGAGTAGTCCTTGGATGTGGTTGTTTCCTGGCAGGAGACGGGGTCCTTGAACCCCCAAGGAGGGTGATATCTAGGATCTGAGGAGGATGTGAGTGTCAAGGAAGCCAGCCCCCATCCCTACACACACACTTTGCTTTGCAGGGAGTCCTTCTTCCAGCGTGCCCCCATCTTCCTCGACTACCTGCATAGCATCCTGCAGAAATACCCTGATGGGGGGCAAATCCTCAAGGTGAGACCCCCAGGGAACCCAGGCAGCTGGGCGTTCTGGCACAGCTGGGCAGAAAGACTGCAGGCAGCTGAGGTGGGTGGTGGTCCTTGCCTAGCACCAGTCCCTGGACAGCTGGGAGAGCAGGTTGGTGCTTTTATCTGGGGACTGGGGAGGGCCCAGGTGACTGATTACCGATCCTTGAATCTAGGAGCTGGTGCAGAATGCAGATGATGCCGGCGCTAATGAGGTTGTGTTTGTGTCTGATGAGCGGGAGTTTGACATCACCGGAGGAGGGCTGGAAGGCACCCAAGGTGAGAAGCACTACGAGAGCTAGGAGAGACTGGACAAAGCACAGGGGTGGTACTGGGAGGGACTGAGGGTACTGGTGAAGAATTCAAGAGGGATCAGAGTGTACTGAAGGAACTGGACCCAGTGAGATATTCTGGGATATGCTGGGGGCATTGGGAGTACTGGGAGGCCTCAGTGGTACTGGGGGCTCTGAGGAGGATTTTGTGGGACTGGAGCAGGGACTGAGATTGTGGCAGCACTGAGTATGGGTCACGATAGCCCCACATGTCCCAAGTCTCCTCTAACCCATGGTCCTCACCACCCAGGTCCTGCCCTCCTGGCTTACAATGATGCCGTGATGAACCCCCAGGACTGGACAGGGCTCCTGCGTCCAGGGGTGTCACACAAGAGGAAGGATCCTAGCACTGTGGGGCGCTTTGGTCTGGGCTTCACCTCTGTCTACCACCTCACTGGTGAGTGGCACTGGGGTCCTCCACTGGACCTTGACCTGGGAACATGGGTTGTACTGGAGGCATTGAACTGCTAGTGCTGGCGAGTATGGCGGGGGTGGGGGGNGGTGGGGGGGGGTGGGGGAAGTGCTCTGTCTGAAGTGAGGCAATCTGGAACACTGGGTGGCGGCTGGGCGGCATTGCGAGGCCGGACTGCAGGGGCAAAGTATGGGAGGACTGATGAATTTGGATAAAGCTTGGGATTGCAGAAAGCAATGTGGGGTTGAACTTCAGCATGGTGGGTGGGCACTCGGGTCGCTGGTGCGTTGGGATGATCTGAGGAAGAAGTGGTGTCGCTGTGGCCTCATGGTTCCCTTGTCCCCAGACCTGCCAGGTGTCCTGAGCCCCCCATCCTTGGGGGTGCTGGATCCTGAGTGCCGGGTGCTGCCAGGTGCTGGTGCTCGCTGGGATGTCTCTGCAGCCCAGGACCTTCCTGGCCTTTTTGAGCCCTTCTTGGCTGGGCTGGAAGCTGTGGGACAGCATCGTGACTCTGCTCGGGGCACACTCTTCCGCTTCCCCCTCCGACGGCAACCCTCAGGAATCGCTGCAGGTGTCTCCAACCCTGAGCGTCTTTGTAACCTCCTCCAGACCTTCCTCACCGAGGCCCCTCTTGCCCTCCTTTTCCTTCGCCATATCCGCCGTGTGGCCTTGCACCGTGTGGCTCCTGATGGGGTCCAGACCCTCATGGGGACCCTTGTGGCATCCTCTCAGCCTCTCTCTGTCCCAGGGCCATCAGGGGATGAGGGGATGAGTCTGACATCGTCCTTAGTGGCTCTGCATGGGGATGGGGTGGGGGACAGGAATGAGTGGCTGGTGACCACGGGCAGGGCCACGGAGGGTCTGTCTGTGGAGCTGGGCACAGAGCTGGGGTGCTGCCCTGAACTGAGCCTGGCACATCCCCTCCATGGGTCCTGCCAAGGGCGGCTCTGCTGCTTCCTACCTCTGCCAGCCACAGATGAGACAGTTACAGGACTGCCTGTCCATGCCAACGCGCCCTTTGCCCTGTCTGATGACCGCCGCCACCTCCGCTGGCCCGAGGAGGGCAAGGAGGGTGAGAAAGATGCCCGCTGGAATGCCCTGCTGCTCCACGGCCTCCTGCCACAGCTCTACAGCCACATGGCTGCCGTGGCCATGGCTCTGCCTGGTGCAGACACCTACAGCATCTGGCCGGACCCCGAGCACATACCGAGCTGTGGCCGCATCCGCAGTTTGGTGACCCATGTGTGCCGGGAGCTCGCAGCTGCCCGCACCCTGGTGCCAGTCACAGAGGCGGCCGCGGGGCGGCTGCGGGCCTCTGAGGCTGTGCTGCTGCCAGAGGCCGCAGGGGACATGGCCACTCAGCGGGCAGTGCAGGCCCTGCTGGTGGCAGTCAGGGAGCCAGTGGCTGAAGTCCCAGCCCATGTTCGGAGGGCACTTGCTCTGGGGATGTCAGAGGGCTTGCGGGAGGCCACGGCGGGCTACGTGAGGGAGGTGCTGCGGCGCCACGGCACCGCAGGCCTCCCGGCTGCCGACTGTCTGTCCCTGCTGCTGTATGTCGCCAGCGACGGGTGCCATGATGAACTGCGGGGTCTCCCCCTCCTGCCTCGTGCTGATGGGACCTTCGTGGCCTTTGGGACTGTGTCAGCCATTGTCTATGTGGACACGTCTGACTGCCCCAGGTGAGTCCATAGCCCCAAGGGAATGGGCAGGTGAGCTGGTTTCCCAGGGCTCGGCTCCTACTCTTGAGCTAAACAAGAGAGGACAGGGTCAAACCTGGACATCTAGGTGCCTCTTCCCTGGTCTCACCAAGTGGGAACTGAGCCAGGTGTCCAGGAAGCTGCATCCTGTTAACCCTCCAGTTCTCCAGAACCTCCATTTGTCCCCACAGGGAGCTTCTGCCTGGCTTGGCTGGGTCCTTCCTGCTCTCAGACCTGGAGCCAGCCTTGGACACGTTCCTGCGAGGCATTGCCAAGTCAGGTGAGAGACAGGGGTGTCCCTGGGTAACCTTTGGGTCACCTGATTGCCCTCTAAACCCCAGTATCCCTAAGGCACCTTTGAATGCCCACGGGCTCCTCTGCAGCCCCAATTTCCCCCTGTACCACATATGTACTTCCTGTACACACCTGGGGTCCCAGACCCCTTTCTGAAGCCCCTTTCTGGGCTTTCCCCATCCATTCAACAGCACTGTAGGTCCCAAGACTCGTTGTCTCTCCAGTTTGCAGTGCATTGTCTGAGCCAGAGCCACCTCTCCTATCCTGCATCTCCCTGTGTCTCTGGAGTTTCCCCTGCCCTTGCTGCTCTTCCCACATTCCCAAATCCTCACTGTACTCTCTCAGATCCTGGGTCTCCCTGTGTTCCCCATCTCAGGAACCTCTGTGCCCCCCAAAACTGGTCCCCCTAACACCTCTTTCCCTCTCAGATCTCCTCTAGCCCCCATCTGCACTTCCCCTGTACCTTGTATTCAGGGTATCCATTGTCCCTTTACAGCTGCCCATCCCCTGCAGATCTCAGGTTCTTTCCCCCCACACTGGGGCCCAGTGCCATGCCCCAGGTCCCATTTATTCCTTATCCCAGCTCTTGTCTCCTGCACACAGGTCTTTTCCCCAACCTGGTTCTGCTAGACCCAGCTGTGACTGCTCAGACCCTACGCTTGGCTCTGCCCCCAACCTGGACGTCCCAGTCTTCAACTCCAGTGACCTGGTGCCCATCCCAAGGTCTACCCCAGCCCCCAGCTTCCTGGTTCCCAGCCATATGGCAATTTCTGACCCACCATGTGGAAGACCTGGGTCCTCTGGAGGGGCTTCCTCTCATTCCCCTGTCCCCACTGGGTGCCCCCAGTGTCTGTCTGGCTCCGCTGATACCCCAGTCTGGGCTTATCTTCCAGGTATGGGAAGACCAGTGCCTGCCACTTGCTGTGGCCTCTGTCCTGGAGGTTCTGGGATGCTCAGTGGTGCCACCAGGCACCTGGCACCGCTGCCTGTCACGCTATGTCCTTCCTCCATCCCCTCTCAATGTCCTGCGGGCCCTGGGCAGGCAGGGGGCTGCAGTTGTGGCCTCCCGCCTGGCCTCACTGCCTGCTGCAGATGTGGTCACCCTCCGGCTGTACTTGGCAGATGTTCCATCCCTGACAGAGGAGGACCGGGACACGCTGGCTGCTCTGCCCCTCTTCATGCCACTGCCCTGCTTGGCCACCCCACAGCCCGTGGGGCTGGTACCAGCTGGTACCACTCCGATGCTGGAGCCAGGGCTGGAGCTGCCCGGAGATGTGCTGCTGCCAGAGGCCATGTTGCAGTGCCGGGATGAAGTTGATCGGCAGCTCCTGGGGAGGCTCCAGAGACCCCTTATCAGTTCAGCCCACATGGCACTGGAGGCCATCAGAGCTGTGGCCCAGGGTGTCTATGCAGGGCGGATGGCCGAGACAGAAGCTCTACTGCTGTGGGTGCTGCGGCATGGAGACATCCTCTTTGCACAGAGCCCCCCGCTTCAGCAAGCCTGCAGCAGGCTGACCTTCCTGGAGACCCCCAATGGCCCCAAGTGCCCACAAGACCTCTACGACCCCTGTGAGAGCAACCTGCAGGCTCTGCTGGGCCCTGAACACTTCCCTCCTGTCACCTTCCACAGCCCTCCTGTCCTCCGTGCTTTGAGAGTCCTGGGCCTGCGGCATGGTGCGGAGTGCCTGGTGCCTTCAGATGTCCTTGAGGCTGCAGCAAGTGTGAGTCAGGGTGACGCAGTGGCTCTGAACAGGGCTCAGGCACTGGTCAAGGTTTGCAACTGCCCCAATGCACTGGATGGTTTCAGCGCTGCGACGCTCAGGCAGCTCCAGGCTCTGCCATGGGTGCCACGTTCCCTGTGCACTGGAAAATCTGGGCAACCCTTCCTGCGCCCCAAGGAGCTGCGATCCATCCAGTACCAGCCCCTGGTGGGTCTTGCCATGCACCTGACTGGTGCCTTTGTGCCAGAGGCAGAGAAGAGGCTGGGGCTGAGCCAGACCCCACCACCAGAGAGAGTGTGGGAGCAGCTGAGGCAGCTGGCAGGGAGCAGGGATATGGGTGAGGTAGGTTCTGCGCTCCAGCCTGTCTACCGGTACATGCAGGAAAACCTGAAGACCTTTGGGTCTGCCCCAGATGACGCTGTGGTGTGGACTGGGTCTGGGTTTGTCCTGCCACGTGATGCCGTGCTGGGCTATCCTGAGGAGATAGAGCTGGAGCTGGGGATGCTGGTGCCCAGGGTGCCTTCTGATTTCCTGCCCTACACCTGCCTCTTCAGGGCTTGGGGAGTGGAGTCAAGGGTGAGTGAGGAGAGGGTGGCTGCAGCCCTGCGCTGCCTGGGGCAGGACATAGATGCACGCAGCTCCAGAGCTGGCACTGCAGCAGAGTTGCAGGTGGCTATAGCTGTCCTGGAGTGGCTTAAGAGCCGGGGACACCAGGGTGAGGGCACAGTGCCAGTTCCTGTAAGGATCCAGGAGGGCTCAGGCTTTGCCCTTCGCCCAGCTGCCACTACTGTGTACC
The DNA here is from genome assembly GCA_013399135.1 of Heliornis fulica. Classification (NCBI taxonomy): domain Eukaryota; kingdom Metazoa; phylum Chordata; class Aves; order Gruiformes; family Heliornithidae; genus Heliornis; species Heliornis fulica. Next base: position 58,283 of record VXBZ01000597.1, read on the forward strand.
TGGATATGGAGCTGGAGGCAGATGAGGATGTTCAGGAGGTGGTGCACGAGGCAGTGCCATCCAGCACAGCCATATTCTTCGGCACGGAGCTGCTCAGTACGCGGGTTCTGGGGCCAGAGCCATTCACAGACTGCAGCCTTTCAGAGCCCATCACCTTACGGCTTCGTAACATCCTCCGGGAGTACGGCGAGGAGGGTGACATCTTCACAGAGATGGTCCAGAATGCAGAGGATGCTGGAGCTACTGTGTGCAGCTTCCTCCTGGACCTCCGATGCTACAGAAAGGCCACCTCTGGGTTGCTGGACCCTGGCATGGCTGCCTGCCATGGCCCAGCCCTCTGGGCCTACAACAATGCTCTCTTCACAGAAGATGACTTCTGCAATATCACACGGGTTGGGGCTGCTACAAAGGAGGGCAAGGCAGACAAGATTGGGCGCTTTGGACTGGGCTTCAGCTCTGTCTATCGTGTCACAGACGTGCCAGCGGTGCTGAGTGGGGAGACTCTGCTCATCTTTGACCCGAATGGAACCCATCTGGGCAAGCACATCCCCAGGACGGGCTGCCCTGGCATCCGCCTGGACTTCTCAAGCCGACCACGCATCCTCCGTGCCTTTGCTGGGCAGTTCTGGCCTTACAATGGTATCTTTGGGTGCTGCCTGCCTGAACCAGGACCCTTTCCAGGGAGCCTTTTCCGCCTGCCTTTTCGCACTGAAGAGGAAGCTGTGACATCACAAATTTGCTCAGAGGCCTTTGGTACAGAGCGCATCCAGTCCCTTGGCACCAGCTTCCTTGGCTCTAACCGGCTCCTGCTGCTCTTCCTGCAGAAGGTGAGGGAGATGTCCCTGGAGATCCTGCCAGACATGGCCGCCTCTGCAGAGGACACTGTGCATCGGGTCACGCTACAGCAAAAGGAGATCCGAGACTTGAGGGCCCCTGGGGACCCCCCTGGCTGGGCAGCCATCGAGCAGCTCACAGCCTGCGAAGAGGCATCTATGACCACATGGCACTACCTAGTTTTGGTGTGTCAGGGTGATGGGGAGTTGATGGAAGTGTTTCACAGGAACACGGAGGCAGGACTCCATCCTCTGCCTCCCATGGCTGGTGTGGCCCTTCCCCTTGCCCTTACTGAAGATGGCAAGTGGATGCCGCATCTGGGTGCTGAGGAGGGGCAAGTCTTCTGCCACCTTCCCATGCCAATCACCTCAGGGCTGCCAATCCATATGCATGGCACCTTCAGCATCCTCTCAAACCGCAAGGGGTTGTGGGACACGGCAGAGCGGGGTGAGTGGAACCGGATGCTGCTCCGCAATGCTGTGCCTGTTGCCTGGCTCCAGGCGCTGGATCACCTCCGCACCATGCATGAGGCAGGTGAGTTGGAGAGCTATGAGTATCATGTCTTCTGGCCTGACACTAACACTGCCCGATACCCCTTTACGGAGGCAGTGACTGGTTTCTACCAGGCTGTGGCAGGCAGGAATGGTCCCAGGGTCTTTTCTGATGGCTGCTCATGGTGCTCACTGCAGGATGCCCGCTTCCTGCATCCCGCTGTGGTCAGACACCCCAAGCTGGGTGCCGTGGCAAAGCATGTCTTTGCCTCCACCCTGCCTCATCCCCTGTTAGCTGTGACCTTGCCAGAGCATGTGCAGAGGAGCCTTGGGAAGGCAGTGGATGATGGCATCTATGATTGGCCCCGCTTTTACTGTGAGCTTGTGCTTCCCAACTTGGGAAACCTCTCTGTTGTTGACCGGGACCCACTGGTTCTCCATGCACTGGATATGTCCTGTGATGACGTGGACAAAGTGCTACAGACAGTGCCCTGCATTCCTTCCACCCCTCATGGTCATCTGCAGCTCATCAATCACCTGGTGCACCCCAGAAGCCGCATTGCCTCTTTATATGATCCTAAGGATGAGCGCTTCCCCACTGGAGATGCCTTCCTTTCCCCAGAAAGATTAAGCCAACTGGAGAGGCTGGGCATGATTAAAGACACACTGACCCTCTCAGAGCTGCTGGAGCGGGCAAAGACAGTGCAGCTTATCTGGACCAAGGACCATACCGAGGGCTGCCGGAGGGCTGCCTGCATCCTTGAGCTGCTTCAGGATGTGGTGGAAGAGAGGGTGAACAATATCATACAGGCAGCTTTCCAGACTGTGCCCTTCCTCCCTGGTACACTGCCCACTGGTGAACATGTTCTGTTGCCAGCTGCCCAGCTCTATGATCAAGTCCATGCCCCACTAGTGGGACTCATCCACCCTGTCTTGGCTCCTGAAGTGCTGGGCATAAAATTCAGCTTCCCTCGTGAGGTTCTGTCCTTCTTGGGTCTGCACCGGGAACTACCAGCAGCTACAGTCCTTAAACAGCTGCAGGCACTGAGATGTAGCTCCAACAGTCTCCCTGGGGAGAAGCTGTGGCACAGCACAAACTGCTGCTACAGGCACCTGAACATGCTGCTCGAGAATGATCACTCCAGCTGGGATGTGGTAGCTTCTGCAGTGATCCAAGAGGAGCCTTTCATCCTGGTGGGGTCTGGCTTTGTTCCAGTCAAGGCTGTTGCTGAGACACTGTCATTTGAGGCTGTCCCATATCTTCACCAGCTCCCAGAGCAGTACCAGCGCTACAGACAACTCTGGGAGTGTGTGGGGCTGCGCCACAAATTCACTTGGGATGATTATGCCCAAGTGCTCTGCATCCTGGCAGAGAAGCATGCCGGGGAGCCACTGCCTTCCACAGAGCTCTCTCTGGCCTTGCGGCTGGTGTCTTGTGGCTTGATGGCAGATGACAAAATGCCAGATGACTATCAGACCCAGAAACTCTTTCTACCTGACCAGAATGGTGTTTTGCGTCCACGGGACAAGCTCCACTTCAATGACACACCATGGATTCCACTCGGCAGAGATGTCCTTCTGTGCCACGAACAGCTGCCCCGAATCACAGCCCTGCACTGTGGGGTGCCTACCACACGCCACCGGGCACTAGAGAATTGCCGACTGGCCACTGCAGATCTGAGCCTCTGGCTGCAGCCATTTGGTGCTTATGAAGAACTGCCCACAAGACTGAAGAACATCTTGGGTGATTACCCAGCACCCACCCATGATATAGTGAAAGAGTTGCTCCAGAATGCGGATGATGCTGGTGCGAGCTTCGTGCACTTCGTGTGGGACCGCCGGCAGCACCCAGCAGATCGCATCATCAGTGAGAAGTGGAAATCCCTGCAGGGCCCTGCCCTCTGCATCTACAATGACAGACCCTTGAAACAAAAGGACATTGAAGGCATTCAGCGTCTGGGGATTGGTGGCAAGCAAGGCCAGCAGGATGTCACAGGCAGATATGGCCTTGGGTTCAACACTGTCTTCCACTTTACTGACTGCCCAGCCTTCCTTACTGGAGACAGTGCCCTGTGTGTCTTTGATCCCCATTGTTACTACGTACCTGGAGCCATGCCTGAGAGTCCCGGTGGGATGTTTGCTATCAACCCAGAATTCCAGAAGTCCTTTCCAGACATTTATCGCACCTTCCTACCCTCCTTCTTCAACCTGAACCAGGGTGTCCTTTTCCGGTTGCCCCTCCGAACTTCACAAGGAGCTACCATGTCCAAGGTGTCTGACTTGGTTGTGCGGGACCAAGACCTCATGGCCATGAAGACATTACTGGCTAAGATAGGTGAGGATTTGGTGCTCTTCCTCCGGCACCTTCGCACTGTGATCTTCTCTGAGATACCCCCAGATGGGGAACAGATGTTGGAGAAGCTGCGGGTGGCCACAGAGCTGACAGATGGTGATGCAGAGCTGAGACGGGGTTTTCAAGCAAGTCTGAGTCAAGCCACACATAGGAACAGCCCCACCTCTGTCTCCTATACCATGACAATCAAAACCAGCAAGGCCGAGGCCAGCAGTGTGTGGAAGGTGATCTCCCAAACTGGGGTGCAGGAAGGGGCTGAGGAGTCTCCAGTGCCTGGGAAGCTGCCCTATGGGGCTGTGGCTGCCTGCCTGAAGCCACGGCGCTCAGACAAAATCGTAGGCAAAGCTTTCTGCACCCTTCCACTGCCACTAAACACAGGGCTGCCTGTGCACATCAATGCCAACTTCTGTGTGGATGCAACCAGAAGAAATATCTGCCAGGATCCAGGCAGCACAGAGGCAGCCTGGAATGTCTTCTTGCTCCGGCATTTGGTGGCTCCCCTCTACTGTGCCTTTCTCACTGGGCAGTTGAATGCCTTGGATCATGAAGAGCTCCAGTTCCTCACCCTGGAAGACTGCCAGAAGTACCTGACCTTTCACTACCTCCAGTTCTTCCCTGCTGTGGAAGAGGCATTACCTACCTTTCAGGACCTGGTAAGAGATGTCTACAGGCACCTCATTCACACACACCTGCCCGTGGTGCCTGTGTACCAGGTGAAGCCCCCTTCCAGCAATGTGACAATCACCTGGGCACCTCCAGGTTGTGGGGATGTTCTGACAAAGCCATACTTCCTCATGGAGATGCCAAGGCCACATCTCCAGGAGGTGCTGCAGCACCTGAACATGAACCTGGTGCCAGCATTCATCAAGCTGCAAAGCATCTATTATGAGTTCACTGGAGTCCATGGGGATGTTGTTGCCTTGAAGCCGGCCTCTCTTCGGCGCTTCCTCAAGGGCTTGGCACTCCCTGTGCCCTGCACACTGGCCGAGACAGCCCTGAGGACCCCAGAGAGCTGCAGCATCCTGTTAAGACACTGCCTGGAGCCCACAGATATGAACATGGCTGAACTGGAAGGACTGCCCTTGCTGGTCACACAAGATGGGTGCCTGAATGTCCTCAGCATCCACCACCCAGTCTTCAACAGTACCTTTTCCCACCTCTTCCCCCACCACAGCCACCGCTTTGCCAACCAGTGTATTCCTTATTTATCCCTGACTTGCTTTGTGAAGGAGCTTAGCCTCCTGGAGGCCACACCACTCATCCAAGAGGCACTACGTCAGCTGAACTGGACCACAGAGTGGGAGAAGTGGCTCATGAAACTGTGGAATTTCTTCAGCTCTGTCATCTCCAAGACAATGTCCACACAGGAGGAAAGCATGAAGTCATTCATGGATGATCTCCACAGTGTGGCTGTGCTGCCTGTTCAGGGGAATAAGAGAGGCTCAAAGTACCTATTGCCACTATCCTCCCTCCCCAGTGTTCTTTTTGAGTGTGACACAGACGTGGATAAGGTGCTGCACAAACTGGGCATCCCTGTGCTCCAGAAGTCCTTGGTGCCTCTTAACTTACTCTACCGGTGCCTGAAGCCAAGAGCATTGCAGACCACAGATGCCATGGCTGTGGTGTCCCATCTGGCAGACTCCCAAGCTAATCTTCACTGGGAGCAATTAAATCACCAGGATGTGAACAACCTGCTGAACTTTGTGCAGGGAAAATTGAATACAGCGTCACTGAAGAAGCTCCAGCTCCTGCCTCTCTTTCAAAAGTATGATGGGGGCTATGTATCTGTGGCACCTTATCGCAAGGTGATGTTGCTCAGAAGGCAGTTTCCAGAACCACCCCAGGGTGCCCAAGCCCTGTACAACCTGGAGGAGGGTATGTTGCTGCTTACAGAAAATGAGCTCCACAAGCAGCTGGCCAAGCATTTGAACTGGAAGTCCACAGATCATCATCAGCTCTTCTTGACTGTTGTGCTGCCCCAACTGTCCCAGCTCACAGCACCCAAGCTTATGGAAGCTTTGCGCTTGTTCTTTGCCCTGAGATGTATCCATGACAAGACGTTTCAGGACCAAGCTGTGGAAGCTTTTAAGAATGTGGCCTTTATACCCGATGCCCACGGTGTGCTGCACCTGGCCTCCTACTTCTACGACAACATGCCCTCCTTCTGCACTCTGCGGCTCCAACACCGCTTTGTACCCAAATCTTTCTTTGTGGAACTAGGTTGCAACCAGAAAGTTGTTAAGGACTTCCTGGTTGAGGCAGGTGTCCACACCATCCTCTCTGAGGAGGATTTTGTGGCACTGGCCCAGGAGATAGAGTGGGAAGCCACTTGCGCTATGTGTGACACTGAAGACCTGCGGGCGCGACAGGAAGAGATGGTAAAACAGCTTCACACCCTGCTGGAGAACACCTCATTAACACCTTTCCTACAGAAAATTGCCTCAATCCACTTCCTGCCTCCACTGGACATCCCCCCAGACTTGATCAACCTGCATCACCCTTTTGCAGCCTGCACTAAGCCCGTAGCCCTGAAGGACAGCATTTACCACTGCAATGATGTGGCTGAACTCCTGTGGACATCAGCCACTATCCTGCCAAAGTCCCTTGTAGTCCCCAAGAAGAACCTCCTGAACGCCATGGGAGTCCTTGTAGAGATACCAACTGCCCTGGTGGTGGCCAACTTGGAGCAGGTGGGCAAGGCAGTCTGCCAGACACCACAGAAGGTGAAGACACGGGGTAGAGTGCTCCAGAAGGTCTACAAATTCTTGCAGACTCATCTGAAGGATGTGGATACAGGGTACCTGGCAGAGCTGCCTGTGGTACTGGCCAAGTCAGGGGACATGGCCATGCCACAGCAAGTGGTGACATCACTCCCAGACAAGGATGACTTTTACCCCTATCTTCTCATGCCTGATCCCTGCATAGCTGTCTATGGAGACCTCCTGCAACACCTTGGGGTGGTCATGTTCCCCACACTGGCTCACTACAGCCATGTCCTGTCCCAAATCCACCAGGAGAGCCATGTCAATAGGACCCTCAACACCAAGCAGAAGACAACAGTCCTGCTGGCCATACGGCACTTTTTCCAGCTGCTGCAGAATGCACAGGAGCCCCCTGATTTCTCCACTGTGACTGAGCTGTACTTGTTGAGCACTGATGACCGCCTAGAGCCATCTCACAGGCTATACTTCAATGATTGTGTGTCCTCAAGTACCTCTAGGGCCTTGGGGAAGACCTTCATGTTCATGGCTGAACTGCCAGGGACCGGGTGTAATACCAGGTGGCTGCTGCAAATGCTACCAAAGAGCCTGCAGCCACAGGCACTCTCAGAGGTGACAGAGCAGCAGCTGGAGGAGGGCAGTCCATCGCCATGTCGGTATGGTTCTCGTTGCCCTGGGCAGAGGCGATTGCAAACCCTCCTGGTATCACCCTGGTTTAGGATAGGTCTGGTGTCCCTACTCCGGTGGCAGAGCCACAGGGCTATAATGAGAATGAAGGGGAATAGTAGCTTTGCAATGGAGCAGTTGAAAGTACAGTGCTGTGAGAACATCTGCACTGTGCTGGTCCACCGTGGTAAAAAGGTGGAGGGCAGTTCCCAGTCACGGGTCATCCATGTGTGCTTGGATTTTGGTAACCAGCGGCTCCTCTACATGAGGCATGCAGATATGGTGCTGGACCGGCACCAGCTGAGGGTCCTGGAGACGTTAGCACAGGAGATCAATATCATTCTGGGTGGACAACTGGGGGCACCCGCCTTGTCAGTGCTGCGTGAAATGCTGGTCTGCCAGGACCCACAGGACGTGGCATCAGTTCTGGAGGAGAATGACGTGGCACTGGTAGATGCTGCACCAGAGCCAGAGGAGGTCATAGCACCAGAGCTGGAGCCATAGGTAGGGAAGAGGCAGCAGGAGAAGACTGGGAGAAAAGAAGCCATGGAAGGATTGTGTGGTTGTTTTGCAATGTGGCTTCTTTACGAAGCAGTTAGAAGCTTCTTTGAGGTCCAACAGAGTAAATACCAGCTGGGCTCCCAAGGCCAAACTCCCAAGCTGCACTGTGGACAAGGCTGGACCAATCAGCACTGGTCACAGCACCTCTGTGTATCACAGATTAGAGGTAGAACAACCCAAACAGCTGCATTTTGCCACCAGAGAAAATAGTGAGAAGATGTAAGAAACTTTGCAGACACCAAGGTCAGTGAAGAAGGAGGGGGGTGGAGCTGAGAGAAGATTCCCTGCAGCCTGTGGTGAAGCAGGTGCCCCCACCGCAGCCCTTGGAGGATGAAGAGACCCCACTTGTAGCCCATGGAGAGGTACCTGGGCAAGGCAGGAGCCCACCATGGAGCAGGGGGAGGAATAGGGA
>VXBZ01000598.1:0-69921 GCA_013399135.1 Heliornis fulica
CTCTTGCTGAACTATGACATGCTTCCAGAGAGTTTGCACTGAATGGGAACATTACTACAGAAATCTCAGCATTTGTCTCTATGGCAGCTAAGTAGTTGTGTGTTGCTTATGTTGCTGCACAAACTGAGAGGGCTCTTCTGATTGTGCTTCATGTGGCTGTGGAAATGCCACCCACGAGCTAATCCTGAACTTAGATGGTTTTATGCTGTTTTGTCTTCTGGTTTTTTTTTGTTTTGTTTTTGTTTGTTTTTTTTTTTTTTTAAGTTGGTCTTTTGTATGCTGATTCGTTTTGGTTTTTTTTTCTTACCCAAGGAATGTTAGCTTCGGAGCTTTGCCTTGCTTTTTTCTGTTCAGGTCACAATGTTTTGAACCAATGCTACCTCCGATGTTATGGAGAAGCTTTCTGTATCTTAATGACTCTTAAAATCAATGTCTTTCCCAGATGAGTATACTAATTATATTGTTGTACTTTCTTCATTTCTGTCCATTATAGCCACGCTTTTTTTTTTTTGTGAATGCAGCAACTTTAAGACTGCTAACAAAAGTGAAAAGGCAGCTTCTACAAAGAATTGCATCATGGTGTAAATGTCTCTATGGTAATAAGTCAAAATATATGTAAACACAAATCCTCAAGAAAAAAAAGAAATACCAAGTGCTTAGTACACTTTGATTTCATTGACATACAGATGCCTTAGTGCTTTTGAAAGTCTGTGTTATCATAACTTTGTTTTTTCCCCATTAAGCAGAATAACAGTTCAAGAATAATTTCTCCTTGTCTGAATAGCAGAATACATGAAATATTAATCACCGATAGATAAACATTTGCTTTCTGATCTATAGACAGTGAGGGTTCCAGTATATTTTTCTAGCTTTGGTTGTAATGTAATAGTAATGTAACAGAACATTTGTTTAGATAATAAAGTGGACTTGCAAGGCCATAATGGTTTCCTTTTTTTTTATATCTGCAGTGGAAAGCTTTGAAATATGTAAATATAGTTCAGCATCTTAAGTGAAAATGTGTGTTTCATTGTAGCTATACTATGCAGGGGGATAGGCACATTTTTAATGTAATTTAGCTTCACAGTATTCCAAATATCTCTGTAAAAGAGATATTCCTCTTATTTATAGGAAAGATGAAAATATTTTCATCTCCCATAGGCTTTATATTGGCTTAAGAAAGATTCACTTCCAACACAAGTTTTTTGACTCTTACTACACCCTGTTTAGCAAGACACACTTCAAACATGACGGCATCCAATGAGAAATTCCAGTGTTAGCAGTGTTAATAAATACTTCACTTTCAATGAAGGTAAAGTGAGTTAGGTGCTGTATCAACATCTGTGCCTCTGCTGTTCCTCTAAATCTTCCATCTCGTAATTGTTCAATTTCTACATACATGCCATTTCTCTCATGCCTAGGTTAGAAAGCAAATGAAACGGAGAGCTGGTCAATCAGTTGATTTAAAAAAGCAACCCTCATTTAACTAGATTTTAGAAAATTAAAATGTGATTAACATTCAATGTGTAAAACTTTACCAAAATGTCAGTTTTTCTTTTTTCAGTGGGAGACAGATAATTGGCTCTGTCTGGGTTATTCTATTATGTACCAAATAATACCTTTTATCAAAGAATAATCATCACCAAGAATTTGGGTTGAACCTTCACCTTCTCCCCATTACATAGAAAAGAGAGAGAGAGGCTAGGTAAGTGGCTTATAAAATGAAGAGTGAAAATGAATAAGGGATAAAAAAGTGGTTTTTTATAAAAAAAGAAAGAATTAGTCCACGTGATATTACCCTTGCTGTAGGTGACAACTAACCAATTGACAACTTTCTGAATTTGTTTTTTATCGTTTTAGTAACAAACTAAATATGGGCCAGACTCTATTTACTTTCTCATTCCACAAAGATTAGTTTCGAAGTTAACTGCTATTCAGGGTTTTTTTTTTAAAAAAGATGGTAGATTCTGGCCTGAGGTCTGCCTTTGAAAAGTAGAGGATGCCTATAAGAAAATCACAACATTAAAGAGTAGACCTGCGATTTTAACAGCGTTTTACAACACACACATATTAAACATCCCGTCAAAGCCCATTCTGCTCATCTTTCCATCTGGTGACAAAATGAAATTTTTTCCTCTTTCACTTCCACTTTAGCATTTCAATAAACTGCACTGTGGCCTCAGACACTAAGATGTCAAACTACAGTATATTAAGCTGGACTGTAAATGAAGACGAATGCATGTCTCAGCAGAAGGGTCAGGCATAGGAGACAAATTAGAGATTGTTTTTCCTTTTCTTGGCAGTAGATTCTGCCCTCTTGTTTTCACAAAGGACCTTATAGATGGAATTTGGTAACATAAAACTAGAGAAATGCGGTATATCAAACCCTCTCACTTCTCCTGACAAAGAGGGTCGCTTGTATGGGATAACTTCAACAAACTCAGTGAGGAAGGCATGTTCTGGTCTTTAACATGTACAAGTACTATCAGCATAGGAATCTATGTGCCGTGTGGACAGGTCACGTTACAGAGGAGATCAGGTTAATGAACAAATGGAACCCCTTTGAGTTTAAAGCTCAGTATTCTTCGATACATTGCAATGGCAAAATAATCTGCACCCTTGTTGACTAAAGTTCACTATAGGAGTTGATGATTAGTGAAATGTTGTGGTTTTTTCAAAAAGTTTTAGAAACTTCAGAATAGATTTTAACAATTATCCTCTCATTTCACAGTCAGATAGAGAATGCAGAAGACAGTATTTATATATTTAGCTTGTTTTCTGCTTAAAAACCCTGTGTTTTGTCACTAATGTACCGTTTTTACAGAGAACTTCATCTAAGTATATTTTGAATTTTTTTTTAATACCAGAAGATCTTATCTAAAGTGTAAAGAAAAGGAGGGGGAGGATACAAGAGGGAATTTTGTGTTGCTTTTGTTACGATGAGAGGTATTTTACATTTGGCTAGTCAGAAAATTTTACTTTACTGGAGTTAAAGAGCGATTGAAGAACAGACATCTTTGTAAACTATCCCTGAGGTTCCCTCCTCTGGTGCTGTTTCATTCCTTGGAAGCCTTTGAGAGTGTTTCCAATTATGATTTGAAGTTCTGCCATCTATTTTACATAACAAATTCTGTGTTTTGTCTTGTTCATTACTAATGATGGTGTTTAGGTTTTTAGAATCAATTCAGAGCAGATATTTAGGAGAAGTTGAAAGATGAGATATAAATGCCTCACAGCAAATATTAAAAAATGTATGCCTAGTTTTAATGATCTATGCACATTCCTTTCCCTCAGACTGTTCTGCTTTGCAGATGGATTTATATGACTTACTCAATTTCTTAACTAATGTTTCAAAATAGTATTGCTTAATATTTTAAGAGCTGTGTCAGTGTTTTTACTGCCTCCCTTAAAAGTAGGTCTGTGGAGGAACTGAAACACTAACTTGATAATCATTATTGCTAAAAGTAAAATGCTCTCTATCAGTGTATTAAATAAAATAAACAACACACAACTTGACAGGAACACAGAGTTATTTTCTATCTTCCTGTGCTTTGTCCATTCTAGTAGATAGCCTAACATTCCAATTTCGTATAGCGATTTAATAATTTTCCGTTATCTGGTTGCGTGTGTGAAATATGCACTGCACTGATGATGAAGAATTTATCAGATCTCAGCATTACAATATTTTTTATAGACTGAATCTGTTCTTGTGAAGTTGGAAGACACGTTGTAACCATTGGAACAAACTTTGGTTTTGGTGCACCTGGATAGCACCAGAAAATTAATAAAGATCAATAATAATAAAGATTAATAAATTGATAAATTAATAGAGATCAGTAATAGAGATTCACATCACAAGAAAAGTGTTCGTACAGTTTAGTACACCTTTCATTGCTGCCCTATATTTCTGCACTTAACTGTCTTCTTTTGGGTTAAGGTGTAAGGACCAGTGATTGCAGTGTTTTGTACTTGGGAAGAAAACACATTGCTTCATGGCTGTATTAGAAATGCATTTCTTTAAGATGCTTTAGTTTTGAAAAAATGATTGTTTATGCATTAGAATGATATAATACTTTGGATTTCATTGGCTGTTGGCCAGATACCAGTGTTTACACCATGATACACCAATGATACACCAATATTTAGCATCTGGCCTTTATTGTGAGAGGTCCTGGTTGGATGAAGAGTTTATGTTTTGATGTACATGACCTTTGGTAACTAAACATGGGTGAGATTTAAATAATTAGTATGGTTTGAAGAATATTTTTTGTGTCACAACCCAGATTTCTGCATTTATGCTTCTGAGAATTAGATTTATTAATATGAATGTTAATGGTGATTATTTAGAGGACTAGTGAATTTGTTACATTACCAAGATGTGGGAGTTCTTTTCTCCTTTTTTAATGTGAAACAATTGAGATGACAACAAAATATGGTTTTAATTCAGATGTTAGGTGAGCTGAACATGTTTTCTGTTTTGCTTGGTGTGTATGATGCAATCTACCTATTTGGTGGTGTCTGGGCAGGATTGTGGGTAAACAGGAAGATTCCTTTGCTGAAGCCCGAGAGACTTACAAACCTCTATACAAAGACAGGCTACCAAGGAGAGGCAGAAACCTGCACCCTATTCACATGGCTCATAAATATATACAGTACAGACAGAAATAATGAGGTAATCTGAATAATTAGAGAAAAGTTTTATAGTTCTGTCTGAGCTTGAGAAGTTTTCAAGGAAAACACAGCCATGGCTATAACTGACAATGTCACATTGTATAAGTGCTACCTGGGAATAAAATGTATATATGAGAAGACAACCCAGTATATGTAGAATGAGACTGAAACAGAAATTGGGAAAGACAGAAAAAGATTTCAAAATAGCTGTTTTATTTAAGAGAAAACTGAAAAGAAAAAGGGGGATTGTGTCATATTGTGGTAGAGAATTGATTAGATCATTTTGTGTTTCATTTTAGGACTAAAACTGGAAGATGCCTCATTGGTTATAACCAGAAGAAGAGATTTAAAACATAGGCTGAAGAAAATCTCACCAAGTAACAAAATAGAAACAATCCATGCTTTCTGTTTCTGTGCTGGTTCATCATGTAGTTTAGACAGTGGTAGTGGTGTTTACACTGGTGGGGTCATAGAAAGGGGTCTGAAACCTTTTTACCTTTTTTTTCCTTCCTGTCCTCCCCCACCCCCTCTCACACCTTTTTCCCTATGATATTGTCTTTTTATGCTTAGTTACATGGTCTTCATGTAAGGGATGTCTCCTGGGAAATTCCATTTCCTGCTTGTGGTGAAGGTACAAGGTACCTTGGAAGAACTGGACCCCACGGAAGAGAAACATGCTGTTGAATATAATAATACTGCAAAAATAAATGCGTAATTCTAAGTTTTCACAGAGCAAGGGATCAACCTGGGCAAGGAACGTAGGTAGCTAGTTAACATCCTCTTGAGTTCGCAACCTTCCACTACAGTAGGAGTCTGGATTGGCACCATACACCTGTGATCACCTCGGTAGCCACTGGATGTCACTGATGATCCACACATACTCAGTTTAACCCTTTTAGTATTTTCTTGTAGTGCATGGAAGAGTCAGCAAAAAGGACACTCCTATGACCCTGGTGATTTGGATTGTCTACCACCACCATCTTCAGTGACAGATACGTAAGAAACTCTAAAAAGAAATAGGGGTATGATCAACAGCAAGGCATAGAGTATGTTAAGATACTTCAAAGTGTTATTTGACTGTTCGATGTCGGATACTTATGACTCTCTTAAAAATGTCATGTCAAGCCTTCCTATATGTTCCAATACATGACCACCTAGATGGAAGAACATCTCTTTAATACCGCTCTGTGTTCTCTTTACAGTCGATTCAAGCTGCCTGGAAACTTGGTGACTCTTAATTAAATATTAAAATAGCTCCAGGATCTTTCTGGAAGGAATGCACGAATTCCTCCCCTTACCTGGGGATTCTAAATTACCTCAGCTGTTTGATGAGAAAGTAATATTTTTCCAGCATATTCCTGCTTTCTGGAAGGAAAAATCCCCAATGCAAAGTTGATTGCTGTCCATCACAGGAAGAGTAGTGGAATGAGAATATCAAACACAAAGCCTCTACATGCACCAACAAGAGTTGTTTCTCTTGTTTCTCTTGCCACGTTAGAGATGCACTAGTTCTTTCCATCCTTTCATAGGGAGTATATTAAGAAAAAAGCAATGAGAAGTGCACTTGTCTATTGTAGAAACGAGGCTAAAAAGAAGCTTTTTCAATCTTTTGGTGCCACTGCACTTTATCTGGACTTAAATGGCTTTCAGGTTTTTTCTCTTCATGACACAAGTTTTGTTGTTTTTTTTTTTTCTTTTTCAAGCAGAAACCTTCCCCTTGAGAAATGTATGAATCAATTAACTAGGGTGGAGTTTTTTTCTAACATTTCAACTTACTATTTTGCTTGTTGCATTATGCCAACATCTCCTTTTGTTGGCGGATGGTATAGCAATCACAGCTTTTAAAGACCCCTTTACAGATAGAATAAGACACAGCACAATGAGCTCTTTTCACTGATACAGTTTTAGATAGCTCATTAGCTATATGCTGTGAAGCCAATTGAGTCTTTAAAGAAAACCGTAATATACTCTCCAGTTAAAAGAGTACTTAGCTGCTCTGTTGCAAATGAAAAATTATGTAAAATGTTACAAGCTGATAGTAATTTGTCTGTATAAGCAACTCAGAAGCTAACAGATAATGGTCTAGGAAGTGGAATGTTGGTTGGGAGGCGAGCAAAATTTTTAAAAGAAGTTAAAAATTAAAATCTTAGCTTTTTCACACTGTATTTCTCAATGAAAAATAAAATGAGCATCAGCATCCTACCTCTGACTTGCGACAGCAGCTTTGGAAAAATGTAGCCCAGCCTCTAACATGTGCTCTGATATAAAGAGTAACACCAAGCCCATGAGGCATGTTTCACGACACACTGAAATGAAATGTTATGGCCTTCATGGACACAAATTATTCCTCAAAGTATATAATTTGACCATATTAACAATAATTAATTAACAAACTAAATTCCAACTACTGATTGCAAAATTGGCTTGCCTTTAAAAATCAGTCTCCAGGACTCCTTCTAACAGGTGCTCTCCTCACAGTGTACCCTGTCAGATACTACATGCAATCTGATGAAACCTCTATCTATCTTGAGATGAATAATTGAGTTGTTTATTCATTAGTGAAATAGTGTATAGTCACCTTCTTTGAGAGGACGTCCATTTGTCAAATCTTGTATAAAAATACCAATTTCCCATCCAGTGCTGTAAAACCCATGTAGGTTGAGTAGCATCTGAAAATGAGGGGAGATATTGTTATGTACCTGAGTCTTCTATATATGAGATTGCTGCCTAATCTGTCTAATTAATTTTTATTTTTATTCAGAGGAGAAAGAAAGGCTCTGCCAAAGGAGATTTGGAGATTCATAAATCTATGTTGCTCTACAAAGTACTGCAGCACAGTAAGGGTGTTGAAAGTTACTGATCTTGTCCTGGTATCCATGCTGTTTCACACTGGGTTTTATTTCACTGGGGGTTTGGTTCACACCTACTCTAATTTTTGGTCCCCCTGGCTGAATGTCCATTAGCAACTGGAGCTCACAAGGTTTATACTCTTGGGTATATCCCAAAGCTGGACTTCCTCTGACAGTAATCAAATGTGCTCAGAGGCATCTCTATGATGCAAATCAGAGCATGGAAGATAAAGGTTTTTCCGGCTTACACACTTAATGATGTACTCCTAAACAGAACTAACATTCTAATGTGGATCCACAGTAAAGGGGACTATAAGGCTCTAAAGAGACTGTCCGGCTAGCATAGCTGATGTCTGTGCCTTTTTATCTCTAAGTAACCAATGATAAAAGTTGCTATATAAATTTAGAATACAGTTCAAAAGACATATTCTGTCTTGATTCCTTCAGGATTTTTTTTTCAAATTCAGTAGCTAGATGCACAGATAAAGAAATTAAGATCTCATTTACATCCTGCCACTGGTTTCTTAAATGATGGCAGGTAAGTAATCTAGAAAAGCAGAAACTGGAAATAAGAAATATGTATTGTCCAATAATTTCATTTTGTCCTTTCCCCTGTATCCTGCTTTGTAGGCTTTGATGTTGCCAGATACAGACAAATCTATGACATTATATTGAAAAGCAAATAGGATTTTGAAAAACTGTGAAAGAGTTTCCTATACATGCTTAAAGAAAACAAAAACAAGAACAAACCAACTTCAGCTTCTGAAAGGAAACAGAAATTATTCATCTTTTTTTTTTCCCAGAGCAAATATTTATAGATTAACTGCCAATGTGTGTGTCTCAAGAGATTACTATACATATGTGAAAAAGAATATGAATGGAGAAAATGAAACTGCAGAAATAGGATGAGCACTTACAAACTGTGGTGACAGATTTATTAAACTGAGACCAGAGAAAGAAAAATGAGTCATTTAAAAACATCTGTGTGATGGGTGATTCTTCTCAGAGGCTGTTTAGTAGAGAATAGACAATATACAAAACCAAAAATTGTAGATGCAGCAGGAAGTATAACTTAGCCTTTCTCTTCCAAGGAGGCCTTTCTGCAAGCAGCGGTGCTTGCTTGGTGTTCATCCACACCCAGCCTACCCCCTACCAGGCAATATTTGCATGTTCTTCCAAATTGAACCAAAATTGTTTGAGAGCACATCCTTCACACCAGGATCACAGAATCACAAGATTGGAAAAAAACATTTAGATCATCAAGTCCAACCATCCCTGTCCTCTCTTAAACCATATCCCTAAACACCTCATCTACCCATCTGTTAAATACATCCAGGGATAGTGACTCAACCACCTCCCTGAGCAGCCTGTTCCACATCCCGACATCTTTCTTCAGGATAGCCTATGATCTTCTGAAGAGGTGGGTCTTGAGTCTTCTCAGGCAACGTAAGAGTCGGAGTTTAGTACTCCCTGTGTTCACATGTGAGCCACTGAGCTCTTACATACCATGGAATGATGGTGAAGGCTCCTTTGTCACAACCTTGTTAGAATGACCACCTCTTCTAGGCTTCGGTACTGATCTCCAGGAGAAGATGCAAGGCTGTGTAGCGAGTGCTTGTAATAAAGGAAGCAAGCCTCATTTTAAGACCATTTTAGGACATACCCTTTCATCTGGTTTCCTTCTTTTCAGCTTAGATCTCTCAACACAGCTGTGCCAGCTGTTATGGATGCAATTTTGAGGAGCCTAGATCCCTCCATGCAAGGTCTTGGGAACCCAGCTCTTCTATTACTAGTGGCAAACCATCTTGCATGTTTTGTAGGCTTAGTCTGTTACATTAAATGCAGTAAATAAGGGCTTAACAGTCGTTTATTTAGAAAAGAAAATGCATTTTCCCTCAGTTAGGCTTTTGGCTCTATTCACACTTGATGCCTGCTGTTCAAAATGCAGCCTTTTGTAGAGTACTTAATTTTGCATGTAATGAACTCCACTAGAGTTAACAGTGGGGTTTGAATACAATATATTCAAAAGCAAAACTTCAGAATTAGCAAAAGTTATCTGCCTTGATTTTAATAGTAAAACTTTGACTGACTCCGCCTATTGCAGAATTAGGAGAATACCAAACCCCTTTGAAAATCTCACCCTTCAGACTTTCATGCTGAACAGTCAAGTGTTGATTGCTCAGCATTAGAAATTCAAACCAGCACAGGAATGAGCTCACAATTGTTTTGTCTGATTAGTCAAAGGATGTGACATACAGCGTATGCCGGTTTTATGGGTTTTCATCAGGTTTACGCTTGCTGTGGGAAGGCAGGAGTTTTGTGATGCAGCAAAAAGCAAGCCAGTATGTATCCAAATGTTCTGAGCAAATCTGAGATGACCGAGTTTGTACTCACGCAGCTCTAGTACCAGCTACCTTAAAGATGAGTTGGCTGCATCACTCAGTCGCAGCCTGAGCCTCTCAGGTTTTGCCAACGTGATGTTTGGTAGGTGGATGCAGGGTTTGTCTGTGCGAGCTCTGTCTGTGTCGGGTGGGACCCAACTGAAATCTTGCAGTTGTACAGCCCCCGCTGGGCTGGCGTTGGTCATGAACCATCAGATCCTGTTAGGAAGCAAGCTGTGTTGTTTCAGGCTCAGGCCCATACTGGCAGTCTGCAACTGGTCTGGCCAGATTAGAGTATCACAGAGTAAGCTTGTATTTACTTGGGGGGGGCGGGGAAGGAAAGAGCAAGCAAGCTTGCATGGGGTTGTTCATCCTGGAGAAAAGAAGGCTCATGGGAGATCTTATAGTAGCCATCCAGTACCTGGAAGGGCTACAGGAAAGCTGGGGAAGGACTTTTTAGAAGGACATGGAGTGATAGTTTAAAGAGGAGATGGTTTTACTTTGGAAAGGGCTAGATTTAGATTGGATATTGTGAAGAAATTCTTCCTTCTGAGGGCGGTAAGGCCTTGGCACAGGTTGCCCGGGAAAGTGCTGGATGACCCCTCCGTGGACGTATTCAAGGCCAGGTTGGATGGGGCCTTGAGCAGCCTGGCCTGGTGAGAGGTGTCCCTGCCCATAGCAGGGGTTGGAACTTGATGATCTTTGGGGTCCCTTTCAGCCCAAATCATGCTATGATTCTATGATTCTATGTTACTGCAAAATACTACCCAGATACTCCTTCCCTTAGGCAAAACATGTAGCATACTCAAAAATATCTTTTGTGGGTCACCTGTCACACAGAAGAGCAAAAACCCAGAGCACGTTGCATTGCCCTGTGTAAGTTCTGAGCATTGTCATCTGCTTGTACTAGTAATAAAATATACACATGTGCCAAAGCACATCTGGGTGACCAAAAACCTAGTTTATCTATTTTGTGACCTTTTGTACCTGCACACAAAGGAAAGCAAGACTGAGCTCTCTTTGAAATAGTAACACTCGGTGGTAGCTGGGGCAGAGAAGCCAACCAGGGCGAAAATGAGTGCCAAAGTGAATGTAAATCAATAACCCTAGTATATCAACTTATGAATGCAACAAAGGTGCCTTTCCTCGCATTACAGCCAGGACCCCAGGTATCTCTGTTGTAGACTACTGTTTGCCCTGCTTATTCTGCCTCTATTCACAGCTCTGCTATGCCTACCCCTGACAGAGATCAACCTCCTGGTGACAAGGGTTCCTTCTGCACAATCCAAAAGTGAACACATGAGTTGCTAAGAGAGGAATGTTGAAAAGAATAGTAGTATCAGGATTTTTCTTTAAAATGGTGTTTACTAGTTCATTTAAACTGGGATTTTTAAGGGTATTTGAGTGTGTTGAACTGTCCTAGGCTTACTGAAAGTCAGCTGCCTTAGGGAGCCTTTGAAAGCCCTAACTTTAGCAGCAGCGTCAGTCTGTTTATTTGTATCTCAGCACAGCCAAACTGTGCCACACTGTGCCAGTGTGACTAGTTACATGCAGTGCTTTAAGCTGCTTCTTCCCCTGTATTATTAATTACGTTCAGTTATCTTCCCATTTTTCTCATAATTTAGAAAATTTCTCTCTCAAAAATACTCATGACAGGGAAAGATATCCTGGTTTTCTGAGCAAATCATGCCACTAGTACTAGACTTCTTCTATCAGGTATTGCCAGTTGTAAACAGAAATAAAGCCTTCCTGCTCACTGGCATTTGCCTCTAAGCCTTAAATTTGTCTTAAATGCTGACCAATACATACATGCCTCTGGACCTGCTTGCAGTCTCACTGACGTTAGTGTGAGGCTCTTCAGCTTGGAGAATTGGCATGTAAAACCCATTGGCTGTGTAAGTGGGGTCTGCCGAGTGCTTTCTCATCCCTGGAGAGAGACCAAGAGCAAGCATAGCTTTGCTAGGCTGTTATTCCTAATTTAGCCATATAATTAAGATCATTAGTCTGAAGTTAAACTTTGTGAAAATCTTCCCTATCTCTCCAAGTTTTTTTAATATTGTTTTAATATTGTTTTAATATAATGTTGCAAAGCAACACCTTCGAGGTAAAGTCATTCACTGTCATCCACTAAGTCTCTCTGTCTATTCTTCTATCTCATTCAAGTTATCTTTTTACCTTCAACAGCTCAGAAAGCACATGTATCCCATCCTTCTGAGAGTGGTGAGTACCTGACATACGGTGAAAGAACAACAGCTTTACAGAATTAATGTAAATCATAAATTGCAACTGTCTTCACTGCACATGGGGACATTTGAAAACTCAGGAGTTTTAAGATGATCTGTGCTGGTTACAGATACTCACCATCTGATCAAACCTAATGAAACATTTCAGAGAGACCCTCTACAGTCTCCCTGGGTGGAGGGTTGTAACTATAGGAACCATTAAGCATGGCATCTTTGTCCTTAAAGATTTAAAGGTCCTTCTTTTCCTGAACAAAATCTTGTGGTAAATAAGAATTATTTAGGTAATTATTTTGACAATATTTAAAAAAGAAATAATCAAGAATATTTGAACTTTAGCATTTCAAAACTAAAATGCTCTGAGGGTAGTTGTTTATAATATTAGTGAAGAAAAAGGAGGTGAATTATTAGGGATGACACAAAATTATTTTGTTCTCTGTTCATTTTTTCTTGTGAGGAAAGCAACATATTTTACTTTTTCTGAACATTTATAAAGAATGTTTTACTGAAATCATGTGTGTGACCAGAAAAACTGTAGTTATTTTCCAAATTATAGTCTTAATCCTTCCCTGTAACTTGGGGCAATTAATACTAGTACTATTAATATCATTTTCATGGCATAAGTAATTTACTTGCTATACTTTTGTCACAAATAAGCACAGATAGGATCTACAAACTGATCCTTAATATGTCCCTATCCATCACAACTCTGAGCTGCAACTGTTTCAGACCAGGCAGGCTAAACTGGCCTACCTGAGCAGCCCATTGCAAGCAAGAACTGATAGAGCTGAACTCAGATTTTACTTTTTGTGCTTTCTGTGATGGGTAAGTGATTAGTAGTGAACTCATCTTGTAACTCCGCGGTAGAACTGATTTGGAAGTTTCACACTTTCACAGTCCTAAGAGATGTTGAATCTTTCAAGCTGTGCGGTTGCAAGGAAGACTTCAAGCATCACTGTATCTCTGATAAGATGAGGACAGTACCTTGGAAATACAATGGGAAAGTTCCAGAATGCTTCTCTGCCTTTTTTTAAGCAAGATTATGGTTTTTCTTACTGGTTATTATTTCGGGTGATCTTGTCTATAGGCGATCGATGCCTGCCTGCCTCCTGTGAACTGTAAAAATAATTCCAATAATTGTAAAAGATTGGCTGGGAAACTAGATAGCTCTTCTACTGCACTAACCTGGATATATGATTTTAAATCTTCTATGAAATTTTATAGGTGTTTCCTTTTTTCCCTGATAATTTTTACACCTAAATTTTATACCTTTTTATACCTCCAACTCTCCTTTTTAGGCTTCTTCTAGGAATAACATTCCCAGACATTACTCTTGATGATTTTAGTTTCTTAAAAACTCTTGTTCCCTGCATATTTCTAATTTTTAATTTCACATTATGTTCATTGCTGCAAGGTCAAGGCATCTTTTTTTTTTTTTTTTTCTCTCATTTCTTTGATGTTTACACTCTGGGCAAAATAATCTGCAAGGGAATATTAGCCACATGTATGAATGACAAACAAATAAGCTCAATTTAGAACTCAGGGAAAGTACAAGAGAGGTGCCAAGCTGACAGGCCTTCAGACTCCAGCTCTGTCTTTACTTGTATGACAATGATAGTAATGAAAACTTTTCCTCTGCTCTAATTCCTAAAAAAATTGTGTTGTACTCTAGTCTCAGGGTAAGCTCCCCAATGTTCATTAAATCTTGGCATCTCAGCTAGTGTTTGCAGTGGAGATGCTGTTATTAGTAGTTCTATTTAACATGGAAACCAGAGCACCAATAACTTGACTGGTACCAACTTGTTGGCACAACACCTCTCTATTTTTGTTAGTTCATGCGCATCAAGTTTCTCTCAAGAGTTGAGAGGGACCTTACAAGCCTTGTAGTGGCTTTAAGTCCATTAATATTGTTCTGTAAATAACAGACTGGTAATAAAATTATTATGGCAAAATATCACAGGCTGTGTAAAACACTAAGGTAGGAAATATTATTGTGGAACAACGTTTCGTTGTTGAAACAAAAACTCTATGCATTTGTCACACTCAGTAAAGGAGTCTATATCCAAACTTATCTTAAATTTTCAGATTTCAGGAATATACCCACACCTCCCATAATCACAACAGAATGATAATATAGTAAATCAGTTTTATGAGTCCTGTCTCTATTAAATCATGTGAATAGTAATTAAATTGTGCAATGAAGGAGCCACTGAATTCAATTTCAGCAAAAATCATCTTCCTGTCCTCTTTTAGGAAAAAGATTAGGTTTAGAGGTGAGAAGTAAATGGAGTGAGATAAAAAGGAACAGTGTCCCTCATGCTGTTTTTCAACTATGTTTTTCACTGTTTGGCACAGAAGGTTATTTACAGATCTGGGAGTGGACATGTATGTGTAACTGAAAGTCAGCCTTTGTAACCTAGAACCAGAAAAAAAATTAGAAATCTAAGCTTTGGTAATTAACTGTAGGGTGGTAACGGCCAAGACATATCTGTGCAGGTCAACACTAACTGAGCTGCTCACATTTAAAAGGAGGCACTCTCATCCCGTTCAGCTTTTCTCTCTATCCTTATTAAACACATTTCTTCCTCCTCAGCTCCCAGCCTGCTAGAGAGGCATGCAAGTCATATGAAAGCATTGCCAAGTAGGCGCTAATTGGTGCCTCAGCTGGCAATCTCAGAAGACAGGCCAAGGAAGGACCAATGCTTTTAATGAGCACCAATTATTCCCTTGTAAGTGTTTTAACAGAGATTACTAAGTTTCTTCACCACTTGAGCTGTGGACACCACCAAAACTAGATCCTTTTATATACATGTATGCACATACATGTATATAAAAGGATCTAGTTACACTGTTATATCTTGTGTTCAGTGTTATGGACAAAAATAGACCTTTGTAGGATTAGGAAATAAACTCAACTCTAAAAAGTGTTTGTCAGCAAAATCTGAACCTATGCAGGCATTGATCCTACTACCTGTGAAAGTTTGAAAAGAAGAAATCTGAATTCTGAGGGGGCATTTAAGTTCCAAATGCAATTATTTTTTTTTTTATTATTTTTTTTTTTTTACAGACAGACACTTCGAATTACTGTTGCCTAAGGGCTTTTGTTTCATTTGATGGATATATGTTCTTTATTGTTTTATTGCCACTTCTTCACCTATACCTCGATGATTAGTTCATGTCAGCACAGGGACACTGAGCAGGTCTGACCTGTTACTCAGTGAAAAGCAGGGATTTCCTTTAGTCTGAAGACAAAACCCAATAGTTCTCTTGACCTCGAGCCAGAGGTCTATATGTCAGTTTGCATTTGCTTCTGAAATGAGGCTTACTCATTTTTCAGTCTGACTTCTGACATTCCTAGTGTTCTCTATAAACAATAGAGGGTAACTGTTTATACAAGGAAAGATTTTAATACTTTCTTCCCCTGATCCAGTTTCATTAAATTGACTTTAAAAAGAAAACAAAACAAAATGTCCCAAGTGTTATTTTACTATAGCTCTATCACAAAACCCAGTTATTCTGGGGCACTTTAAATTTTTTTTTTAATTAATTTTCTTTCTTACCCCAGCACTGTATTTTTTCCTATATTATACTTGTTTGGCATCAAGTGATTCTTCCTGGATCACTCATCCATTTTAAGTCAGGTGCTTATTTTCTGTTTAACTGGTAGGTTAAGAAACATCTCCTTGCTCTCAGGACCAAGGCTTTATCCTGGTACATCCCAGCTCTTTCTGAGTGGTGGCTAGTGTGTAATGCATACTGTCTCCCTTCCATTTTCTCCTCACAATGTAGACATACTGCTTGCACAGAAGCTTCAGTACACTCTAGTCTCTGAGATGAACACTGTGTGTCTTGAACTTCGATGCACCTCTGTATAGGGTATACAGTTGACTTTATTCTAAGTATATAAGAAGGACTTACATACTAAAAGTTATGCATGTACTTTTTCAAGTTAAACTACAAATCCTACATTATTTCATATTTAACAACTGATTTCAAATCAAATCAGAAATGCCCAAGTGGCAATGTAACCTTATCATAGAACCACAGACTGGTAGGGATGGAAGGGATCTCAAAAATCACCCAGTTCGAACCCCCTGCCATGGGCAGGAACACCCTCCACTAGACCAGGTAGCTGCCCCATCCAAACTGGCCTCACCTGTCTCACAGAGAAGGATTTCTTCCTAATATCTAATCTAAATCTCTCCTTTTCTAGTTTAAAGCCATCACACCTTGTCCTATCTCTAGATTCCCTGATAAAGAGCTCCTCTCCATCTTTTCTGTGGGCCCCTTTAGTTACTTTTGGCCACAAAGTGCCAACTTAACCAGTCAGCCCTCTGATCATCTTCATAGCCCTCCTCTGGATTCATTGCAACTGCTCCATGTCCTTCTAAAATTCAGGGCCCTAGAGCTGGGAGCAGTACCCCAGGTGGGGTCTCAATACAGTGGAATAGAAGGGCAGAATCACTTCCCTCAAGCACTGGTCAGGCTGCTTTTGTTGCAGCCCAGGATACGCTTGGCTTTCTGAGCTGCAGGTGGGTATTGCTGACTCATATTGAGCTTTATATCAACAAACACTCCCAACTTCTCCTTCTCAGGGCTTTTAATCCTTTCTCCATCCAGCCTGTAGTTGTGCTTGGAATTGTGCTGACCCATGTGCACGACCTTGCACTTGGTCTTATTGAACTTAATGCAGTTCAAATGGGCACAGCAATCAGGCCTTTCAAGATCCCTAAGGATAGCGTCCCTTCCCTCCAGTGTGTCAACTGCACCACTCAGCTTGGTGTTGCTAGCAAGCTTGCTGAGGGTGCACTTGATCTCACTGTCCATGGGACACCTCCTGACTGCTCTGAGTACTGACTCAACCATTTCATGGTCACTGCAGGCCAGGCTACCTTGAGCTTCACATCCCCTCCAACCTCTCCTTGTAGGTGAGAACAAGGTCCAGCATGGCACCTCTCCTCATTAGCTCCTCTACCACTTGGAGGAAAAAGTGTAATCAACACAATCCAGGAACCTTTTGGGTTGCTTGTACTCTGCTGAGTTGTCCCTCCAACATATAGCAGGGTGGTTGAGATCCCCCAAGAGGACCAGGGCTTGTGGCCACTGTCTCTAAGTCTCTGTCTCATTGCAGTGGGGGTACTGAAGGGCAGGCACTTGGTAGGGTTTCATAAATGGGTGTCCACTCCTTTTTCAAGTGTGAAATGGGAAGCTGCCTAGCTTGAATTACAAATGCTAAAGAAGCTTAGTGTCCATAGTTCAAAAGACCAGTGAAAAGCACTGTTTGGATGTATTTCTGCAGATCCTGAAATACTGGCATTTATGAGGGAGAGCTACAGAATTACTTTTGAGATCAACCTCAGAATATTCTTGCTTCTAAAACAGTGGCTCCAAAATTTGAGGTTTGCTACTTCAGCTATCATGTATGAGAAGATGAGAGCAATATAAGCTCAACTTCAGAGATGAAGCTTCTGACTGGAAGTAAGTCCTGAGCTCAGGATGTGAACTGAGAGAAAACTGCATTAGTAAAGAAACTGGACATGTCATGCTGTAACAGAAAAGATAGTCCAATTTTATTTTGATAACAACTAACACTTTTGGAGATCACTATGTTTTCTTACCACACTGTAGAACAGAGTCTAAAGTGAAGACTTCCTTTTTTTTTTTTTTCTTTTTTTTCCCATTCTTTTTCCCCTAGGTCTGTAATGTAGAGAGTCCATTGATGATATCACAGCATTATTTAAGTGGAAAACATGCTTCAGGTATGTGATCACAGAATTAGAGCCACTCTATGAAATAGATATATCTATTATATAGATATAATATATATTGCGAAAAGATACTGTGAAAAAGAGCTGTCAGTAGGTATTTGCTCTAATGGGGTGTTGAACTTACATTGTTATTAGCAGGAGATTGCGTTGTATGATTTTGGGGGTTCCAGTTTAGACAGTCCGGATGGTCCCACTTGTTCCTATTCAAAGCCACTGAACCAAAACCACTTTATTGGGTAGCCTTTTGCTGAGGTGGGCAATTTCTAATTTGTCTCTTGAACCCTCTGTATGAATGTTCTGAAGGGAACCGTGCTTATCAGAAATACTGCTGTGCATCATGGGTTCCAAAAATACTTTGACCACCTTCAAAAGCTAAGGGCACAAAAGGAATAAGAGAAGTTAATAATAATGAGTCGTCTAAAGTGAAGAGTAGAGATAGTCATTGGTACCTTCCAAGTACTCTGTATTAATATAATTTTTGAAGGCCTTATATCAATGTCTACCATGAAAGTACAACTGTTGTGAAGTAGACTGTGTCATTACCCCATAAAGGTTCTATAAATAAAGCTATTATATACAAGTACAGAATGGATGAAAATTGTATCTCTTCTGTATAGCTTCCTTGGCTATTGATAAAATTGCAAGCCCTTTGGGTACAATTTAATACTGAAATGGCTTTCTTAGAAAAGGAAAAGAAAAGAAAAAAAACAAGAATTTCTGATGTTTGGAGTCATTGCTAATCTATTTTTGTTGGAAATCTTTTTGATGTCTTTTTGTTTTACAAATAACAAATGCACTATAACTTGTAAGATGTGTTAGCAGAAAGAGGCAATTTGAGGTTTAAGCTTTTAGTTTACTGTTTTGAGCTTCCAGTTCTACTTAATGATTTTTTCCAACAGAAGAGAAAAAAAAAAGAAAGCTGAGATTTGCTATAATAAAGGCGGTAGAGCTATTCAAATATTCTTTCTTCAGTGCGCCTGTCATCAGTGCAGTAATAACGGCCCTTTTTCATTCCAGTAGAGGCAGGGAATGAGAATGAATCTTCCCTTCTTCCCACTGCTTCAGTAATACAGGGTAAAGCTCTTTCTCTGTTTCCTCTGGTTCCAGATTTCCAGCTTTTCACTTAAAATGTATGACCAAGGGAGAAAGAGAATAGAACGGATTATTAGCCATGGTAATTACGGGACTCATTCATTCCTGATTACTTCAGTTCTGTTTCTCATTTATCCTAAGTGTTGGGCACAGTCTTCCTCATCACTTGTCTTTCAGGAATTGATGCAAAGTATGTCTCAATCCCTGCTTTGTTGTGTGTGCTGCTCCTTTCTGGTTTAGGACTGGTCTTGAATGTGCCAATTTTCCAGCTCCAGTTTAGGGTGAGTGACAAAACAGAAGTGCTTTATTTACTTGACACCTTCGTTATTCTTCTGCTTCAGACCTTGCAGTTCCCTGTGCGTTGTGAAGAAACAATACGTTTGACAAGGCACGCAATACAAATAAGAAACCGTGAATGATGAACGGCAAATAAAGGTAGTGCTTTATTGTCATTTACCTTAAGGCCTGTTTTCACTGGTCTGGCATTACAAAAGGATCTCAAAGTCAGAGACAGCACCTATTTTTGACATTCCTTTCAGCTGACACATGAGTGGAAGGGAACTCATTATAAATAAGTGTAAGCAGTAGCAAATAACCTCAAAAGAAAATTCATTCAAGCCATTTACAAGTATGTATTAATAATATCCAAGTGACTTGAGCCCACTTTGGTAAAACGGATTAAACAATTGTATTACATGTCACATTTGTCTCCAGTAATTTCTCCCACACTTACAAAACGATCTCATTTAAGACAAAGTTTGAAGGCAGAAAAGAGCAGACTTACTGGGAAATGAATGAAGCTGCACATCATTTGGAGATGGCACTTTTATAATTACCATGGACACTGATATCTGTTGAAGTGCTTTGATGGGGATGGTGTACACAGAAAAAGAGACAATTTGTTACATCCTTTGTACTGGCTTGTAGGTCAGAGACCACGATGTGCTGAGTTTCTGTTTAGTCAGGGTTGGTGAACGTGCAGGTCCAAAGGAATTATTGAGGACTTGGTATAGATACAGGCTTTGGTAACTGAGTTTGATGCTTTCTCAATCTGGGATCAGTGAAAATGAACCGCAAGAAGTACCTTGAACCTTAAAACTGCCACATCAAGACAGGCTGTACTCATGGCTTTGGCGTCACCTATTTGAGAAAACAGAAATCACAGTCAACTGCCCTGCTTCTAAGGCTGTGAGAGCAAGGTCTGTTTCTCGTCCTTGAGATGGAATCACCGTCACTTCCTAGAAATATCTAATGATCTATTTTCCTATAAAACCTAGGCAATACGTCTGGTGGCATAGTGGCTTCTTGTGCTCTGGGTCATCCACTACACAATCTTTCCCTTCAAAGCCCTCTCCTCTCCTTCTCAGTTGCTTTGCTATTCCTAACTGCTTTGTGGAAAAGCCAGCAAACGTGTAAAAAAGACCCTATCCTTACAAGTCAAGGGCCGCTTCTGCACCAACTTATTCCAAATGCAGGTGAGCATTAGCTTTGTACATTAACTTTCTGTATGAGTTGATTCATAAAAAGTTATAAAGGACTTCTTCAAGCTTAGTACCTTTCCATTAGGTGCTAATAAAATGAATGCAAGAGGACTGAGCTCCCTACCTTTGCCCTGCCAGAGCAGGGCTACCCAACTTTTATCTCTATTCCAGGGAGGGGAAGGAAGAGGAAGGAGCAGAGGTCAGTGCAGGAACAGCACCGCACTAGGCTGTGGAGTGAGAGTAGGAAGGGAGTAAATCATCTCTACTGTCCCATTACCCAGTCAGCACAACTGTCTGACCACCAGACTAATACACACAAAAATGCCCCTGGCAAATGAAATCTTCCTGTGGCTTCCATCAGGAAGCAAC
Source organism: Heliornis fulica (assembly GCA_013399135.1). Taxonomy (NCBI): domain Eukaryota; kingdom Metazoa; phylum Chordata; class Aves; order Gruiformes; family Heliornithidae; genus Heliornis; species Heliornis fulica. The sequence continues at coordinate 20,849 of VXBZ01000598.1, forward strand.
AGGGAGTAGCTGAAAGAGATATTTCTTGGGAGCTAGAATTGGAAACAGAAAATAAGAGATGCCCTTTTCTTCTGGCTTTAATATAACAAAAATGACAGCTCAAATATTCCCTAACCCAAAGTAACAAGTTTGATTTTTTCTTTATGTTTCGCAACATAAATACTCAAAACACTTCAACTCATCAGTCATATTCCATCCTGGTGACCATGTTAGCAACTAGCTCTGTGGTAAGAACGGAGATGTATTACTGCATAAAGCATGGTTGCAACTGTAAATGTTGAATTACACTTTGAAAGTGGAATCTACCAATTAATAACTCAGATAAGTTTCTTCTCCTAAAGCTAAATCAATATATTTAAAAATTGGGGTTTTGGTGTGGGGTTTTTTTGTGTGTGCATAGTTCATACTTTTTATCTCCCAAAAAGATATTATTTGAAATGTCTTATATAATGCATTTGTCATTAACAGTTGTGGGAAAGATAATGAGCCCTGGCAAGCCATAGTGAGGAGTTTTTGAAGTGAACCAAACCACTGTCTCCCTTGGGAGCAGAGTTGAGTCTAGTCCTAAACCAACAGAGCACAGGGAAAATGGTGTTAGTTGAAGAATCCTCCCCAGGAATGTAGAACCATTGTGAGAAACCTACCACGCCATTGCAATGACCCCGTGGTTTTAGAGACTCCTGTAGTAAGAGTGGTGATCCTCAAAGAGTGGTATTTCCTTACACACACCTTAGATAGAAGTGGAATAATATCTAGCATAAGAATGTAACAGCATTATGAGATGTTTCTGATGTTTTATCTTTCAGTTCACTCTTTGTGTTTCTGGATGAAGTTGTGAAGGAAAATGGTAATAAGAGTTCTGGTTGAGCAGTTTAATTACTTTTCAGATGAGTCCCCTGTAGTGATAACACTCTGTTTTCTTCTGTCTTTGACACAATACTCATCTGGGGACCAAAGGAGGCTGGGGGGAGGGGAAATAGAGAAAAACAAATCCTCCCAAGTAATCCTGAACAGAGTAAAGAACTGCAATGTGTCTGCTTTCACTCCCAGTTATGTCACAAAAAACTTGCCTTTGTTTCAGGAGTGAAACATGCCGATTCAAACTGGTACTTATCATTTCTCTTGGCAAGCTAAACATCATCAGTGGTAACGTTTTTAATTGAAACTGATTTATACAGTGCCAGCAGAGTTCCTGTGGAAGTCAGTTTTGCACCAGGGAGTGAGAGGGATGAGCTCAATGGAACAGGGAACAAACCAATTACAGAGGTCAAACTGAACAAAAACCCATTTTAAATTAAATCCTTCTGAGTTAAAACATTTGGCGCTCAGACTCTGTCAGTACAACATGTCCTGCTTCTTATATTCACCTGCTGCTGGCCGATGCCAGGGACACTGCTGTGGGCTTTTGTTCTGACCCAGTATCGCAGCTCTCGTGTTCTCAAATACTGAGCACCAGCAGAGCTGAATTGTCCTAATATCACAAGTCAGCCATGACTAAATTAGTTCTCCACTACTTTTATAAAGTTCTCTTTACTTTGTTTTGCAGCGCTGTGAAGCAAAAGCATCAAAACTATCGCTTACAAAAAAAAAAAAAAAAAATAAAAAAAGACCTGNAAAAATCAAACGAGACCTGCAGCTGAGGCAAGGACAAATTATTTCAATAGGCAAGGGATTGTTTGAGTCTATATTTCTGTTTTGAAATCTCAGTCCTTTTGCTTTAGATCTTGACATGCAGCCCCACGTTTTTCCAAAGGATTTGAACAGCCATACAATTATGCACACAGCTTGCATGTGTGCACACATCAGCCCCACAGTGGTGATTTTCAGTTGGATGTTTCATTCTTTGTACTTGTATTTTTGAGTGTGAATTAAAACAAATTCTTATTTTGTGCTTTGTTTTCAAAAGCTTGCCTACAGTTTTCCTTGGCTTTTGTCTTCTCCTTTTATCATTTGAGCAATGGGACATGAAATGAAGAAAGGGAAGATCAAGAAAATGATAGAAGGTTTGGAAAGTAAGATCTGTGAGGGGAGAAAAAGGTTAATAAGATAAGTGGGATGTTCAATCTAAAGAAAAGAAGACTTAGGAAAAGCGTGATAGCTCTCTACAGATATGTAAAGGGACAAGGGAAATTATTCTCATTAGTCACCCAAGACAGAGTAATATGCTTGAGCTGTTGCAAGGAAAATGTAGGTTAAATATTATTAAAAACTTTGAAACTATAAAAACAGATAGACAATGAAACACACTGCCAAAGGATGTTAGGGAGTCACTGTCTCCAGAGGTATTCAAGGTGAAATAGCTACTCATCTATTAGAGATGGGTTGGACAAAACAAATTAAAAGAAGAAAAAACATGACACAGGAGGGATGAAATGGATAGATGACCCAGTAAAGGTCCTTTCAGACTCAAAAGATTCTGGGGACGAAAGACAATGTTTGAAGGAATGTTAAACACAATAAGACATGAAGAAGAGTGCATAAAAAGTGACAAAAAGAGAAAAATGGAGAGAGGGCTTTTATAAAGTTATAGTGTTTAATAGCAAAAGAAATGAAAGGCTTAATTTTTAATATTAAAAAAGTAAAAGAAATACCTCGTCACTGCCATGAAGCCTAAATCCTGCCAATAGCTTTGAATATTTGCAAATATACATATCTGGGTAATATTTTTGCACTCAGTTGTCTATGAAAGCAAGTGCAAGCACAATGAGTGTGTACCAATGCTTGTATAACCTTGCATCTCCCTGGTTTGATATATGCATCTAGGCAGAGCCTTGCTGATTGACGGGTAGAGTGATACTGGATTATTTGAAGAGGTACTTTGATTATTGTCCAGAAACCAAAATGAAATATTTTTTTAGGCTTCTTCATTTTGAGCTATAACTTGTTTTCCATATAGCAATATTAATTTCAGTAGAGCCTCCTGAAAATGAAGATACGGTGTGTTATGAGGAGGAATGGTTCAATCTGGTCTCCTATCATGTGTAATAACTGTGAGTATTTATTAAACATGAGGATCATTTATGACTTCATATTTCCCATTCCACTGAGAGAAAAGATTTACATATATTTCCTACACATTTTGGCTTGATAATACAGTTCCAGGGTCCAAATTCATTATGAATACTGACATTCATCTGATGATAAATACCAAATAAGGACACATGGCTTACACCTGGTAATACACTTTCATTTAGGTAGAAAGCATCGATTTAGCAGTATTTGGGGACACACATAACAGTACTGCACTCTACCTTCTTGATGACTGGGATGGAGAGCAAGAGAGGTGACTGGTTGCCTTTATGTGGACTTCAGTGTGCTGCAGTCCCCTCAAACCTGGTGTGGAAGGTCTGCATCCTTTGCTTCAGCTCATGCATTAGAGAAAGCAAGTGTTGCATCATAGCACTACAAGTCAGAGGAGATGGTTTTCTTCAAGCAGATCATTTTCTTATGATTTCAAACAAGAAATACTCCAGATTTTCAGGCTTCTAATACAGTGACTGCACTGCAAACTCTTGTGTCTGGGCAAGTGTTTTCATGCACATTCAAGACCCAGGGAGTTTTTGGGTTTGCTTCTTTCTTAAATACTTTTTAAATCATCCCACTGCTGTTCTGTGGGTTTACAGGACCTATTCTCTGGTTTTCAGCCTGTCACTACATCTTTCTGTTCTGTGACTTTGACACACAGAACAGTGGCTTTTGTTCAGTCAGATTTCACAAAATCTAGCTTTGACACTTTATAGCTCTGGGATTTTTCTGCAGCAAGGTCAGTGATATAATACTATTAGTTGATACCCATAGGAGATCATTCATTAATTTCTGACTGCCGGGTTTTTTTTCTTATTATTAATAAAAGTAATTTATAAACATTTATTTTCCTAGACAAACATAATTGAAATATTTAGTGTACTTTATACCTTTGAAAGTTAATCTTGTAAAGAACTGCAACCAATTCCTTCTTTCCACTATATAATGAAAGTAACACTTGAGAAGGACCCTGTCAGAAGGCCAGGTAGGCATTCTTTTCAGCCAGGCATATATATGACCAAATATATTTTTATATTGATATTAACTTTTTTATATGTTAACCTAGTTCTTGATGCTCTCGCTCTGGGGCTTCTGAATACATCCATTGCCACAGGAGGAGTTCATGTTGTGAAAATTCAATTATATCTGCCAAGGGTTAAATAAACACATAGCAAATGCTTTCTTTGCTTTTTTTGTTCTGTTTATATAAACTGCTGATCTAGAGTCTTAAAAATATTTATTTTTTTTAGATTTAATTACAAAGCTAATTTAATAGCTGTTTAATAACTCTCTAGAGTTTTGTTTTATGTAATCCTATCTGAAAATATACACAGTGATTGTCTCAAAGAGCGAAGGTGATACAAGACCCCAAAGACATGTGTAACGAACCAAGGACCTCCTAGACCTCAATTTAGATAGTCAAATCCTTTCCTCTCAACCTTAAATCCTTAAAACACAATTTATTTAATCCCTGCAATAGCCAAACACACTGAGCGTGTGTAACAATACATCAAAATCATTAGCACAAAACCTTAAAAGGTTGTATTGAATTTGTATAAAACAGCCAAATCCTTGGAGACCTTGGGTGCCACAGCTAGACGTTCTGAAAGAAGGGCTGTTTTAAAAAACTGGTACCATAGTGATATTGCTGGTTCTTGTGTCCAAGCCCTATAACGTAAAGCGCTTCCAGCAATAATTTTTCAATATCACAAAGGGGACACTAGACAATTCCCAGAGGTGATACTGGACTATATTGCTTTTCTTCTCTAAGGGATTGGCCACACTGTGGTTGTAGATGTGAATTATGCTTTTTATAGTATAGTCAAGCTAATCCTGAACTATCACAATCACAGGTTACATTGTAGCTGCAGGTCCAGTGCTGCCCAGGGTCTGTTGTGGTTTACTGCTCCTCTCTGGACCCATCAAAAGACCATGTTAACTGCTGGGATACCACAGGTATGCTCTTGTTTTTAAATGGTGGGATATCAACTTGTGTATGAATGCCTAAACCGCGGCTCAGAAATAGTGAAGGACACTAGCTCAAATTTAGCCCAGAGGTCTGCTGATTGTTTAACTGCCTGAGCAAAAGGAGTGAGAAGAACCCAAATTAAATTCTACGAGTTGGAATCTTGAGAAAGGCATGTCCATCCATTACACCCTCATAGTCACATGCATCACTTGGTACTGGAGTGAGATAATATGTGTGTTGTAAACTGATCCCCAAATTGTATCCACACTATGAGTTAGGAGATCGTGCTCTGTTGTAATGCCTTTGCTCTTAATTTCTGCCTCTAGGATAGTGTTTTTTATGTCCTAGGGAAAATTTTCCAAAGTGCTTTACTTTCCCTATAAGATAACACATCAGCACATAAGAGCCTAAACGCCCAAGGCTCTGGAATGGTTTGTGTCATCTTTGAAAATAGATTTTAAAACCTACTTTTTTTTCTGAGATCCTTTGGTAGATGTTTCTCCTGAGCTCTATTGGGTTTTTTTGCTTGGAATAATGCATTTTTAAAGTTACCTGTGACACTAATAATCTGGCCAAAAGAAGGACGAGAGTGTAGATTTGTTACAGTAGCTACTGTTAATTTAGCTTTAGTGAAAGGGGTACCACGTGGGAAGTGTCTGTACTCCATCACAATTCAGTAACCACAGACCTGCACTTAATCTAGATCCAAACAATATAAAGAAAAATCTTTTGGAGGGGGTTTGCATGGTGAGAAGGTTTGCAGCTTCTTTCTTTACACAAACATTTTTTTTTTTTTGGGCTGAAATCTGGGGCTGATTCCTCATTGTGTTATTCAGATTTTATGCGTCCACAAGCCCATTTTCTGTAATAGAATTTCTCAGGTATAAAGCAGGAGTGATACAGTAGTGAAGCACAGGCTACATTTTAAAAATGACACAATCTAAAACACCAAGTCTGATAAATTTGTTTTCAGTGATAAATTGTAGCTACAGATTACAGGAAAGAGGAGCCTTGGGGTGGTGTGTAAAACAATAGGGTAGACTTCCCAATTCTCTATTTCCATTTTTAAAATACATTTCCTGTTGGCATGATGCATTTCCTACTGTACTGCTCTTCTTCCTCATGAGGAGTTCAACCGACACGTTAGAGAGTGAGGAGATTGAAATTACTGCTTCCCGGGAGCGTCCTCTAACAAGCAGGTTAGCACTTGGAAGATAGATATAAGTATAATGATTTTGAATGAGTTGGTGCTAAACAGGGCCACTTCTTCAGATTAAAAATTCTAAGTGCTAAGAAGCGTCTCATATCAGATAGGGACAAACCTTACGTGAATTTCACAGAATCACAAAATCACAGAATCACAGGGTTGGAGAAGACCATTAAGATCATCAAGTCCAACTGTCCCTGTCCTCTCCTAAACCATATCCCCAAGCACCTAATCTACCCATCTTTTAAATACATCGAGGGATGGTGACTCAACCACCTCCCTGGGCAGCCTGTTCCACATCCCCACAACTCTTTCAGTGAAGAATTTCTTTCTAACATCTATTCTGAACCTGCCCTGGTGCAGCTTGAGGCCATTCCCCCTTGTCCCATCACCTGTCACTTGGGCAGAGACCATTCCTCACCTCTCTACAACCTCATTTCAGGTAATTGTAGGTAGTGATAATGTCTCCCTTCAGCCTCCTCTTTTCCACACTAAACAACCCCAGTTCCCTCAGCCACTTCTCCTAAAGTTTGTTCTCCAGACCCTTCTCGAGCCTGGTTGCCCTTCTCTGGACACTGAGTTCCCGAGGCTGTTGGATCACAACTTTTGACTTAGTGACCTCAAGACAGCCCAATCTCTTATTTCTGAGTCTTGTTCTCTCTCTGTTTACTTTCTCTGTGGCAGCTGGAGGTGGCTGACAGCCTAACTGCACCAGAAAGCATTTATTGTATATAGGTTTGTGTTTTGTATGTGTTCAATTTTCTGGAGAAAAAGGAAAACCATGAGTTTAACTGAGGGCAAATGCGACCTGACTCACTTTCAGCAAGTGTAGTGACCAAGGCACCTTCCATCATTTTTACATCTCTAAAAATAATTAATGACAGACACAGAGATACCACTTCACAGTTCAGGTTATTGATGCTGAGATAGAAACAAATAAAATTTTCCTGGTTACTGAGAACTTTATAAACCTTTGCATCTCCCATCATCTGAACTAATTAGAAAATGATATATGCAGGTATACTGTTCAGATTGACTGGCATTCCCTCATTTACATGGAAAGGCAAGTAAATTCCGCTTTTAAGAAAACACAGTGTTTTCCTAGTTTCATGTGGCAGCCACTCAACTTACTTCATTTCTTTGCAAAATAGGAACTTCAGCATTTCATTTTTTATCTTTTATCATTAGACTCCTACAGCTTTAAAATGATTTTCTCCCTAGAAAAATGCAAATCTGTTCCTTTGTAGTGAAAACCATATTATACATGCAGCATGTAACTTTCAAAACTTTAGTTAGAAGCAGCAAAGCAAGCTGTCAGACATTTCAGTAATTGAATTTCCTTGAGAACTGCCTTGGTTTGTCAGCTCTGACTTTACTGTCAAAAGAAAATAAAATAGCCAGGGAATTAATCCAAGATAACACTGGGGGTATTCTGATAATGCCAAGCCACAAACATTAAGTGTTTTCTCGGGATATGTTTTGAGGTAGGGTTCCCCACCCCAACCCAGGCGGGTTCATTTTAGCCTTGAGTTGTTATTATCTTGTGCAGAGTTCTGAGAATTAACTAATGACCTATCAAACTGCAGTACAAAGGATCCTTTCTTCCTGTATTAAGATGCGCAATATCATTGCTTAAAAGGCTCAATATACCCTTTGTCAATTACTTCATAAGTGCAATTCATCTTTCACTGCTTCCGCACTTGGATTGCTTGTAAAATGTTTAGTGGTTAATTAGCCTGGAAGGAAGTCCAACTTATGAAAGACCAAGCAGTGGGAAAAATAGCCATAAAATTAATGGCTTACTCACTGGTCCTTATTTTATAGGATAATGTTAATCAGGCTCTGTTGGAACCATACCTTTGACTACACTCAGCCTCCTTTGTCACCAGCCTCAGTAGTATTCCTTTTTGGGTTTTCCCCTTTGGCCTATGCTTCCCTCCAAAGGACTCGAATGTGCTAGGAAGAGATTGACAGCTCTCCTAACAATTGCAGCTAGCTATCTAACTAAAGGGAAACAGGGAGCTAGTCACTTTTACTCAACCGGAACCCATCTGGAGTTACATTTAAGGTGTAAAACTCTTATCCAAAAATTGAAACTAATAAAATATATACTGCTGTAGATAAAAGAAAGCAGGTGATATCTGAGCTGTGAGACCTTTGTTAGACAGTGGATAAGAATGGAAAAGGAGGAATTGTATGGGGAGTAAATTATTATATTTACAGCTAGCTCTTTATACCTGCAGAGAATATTCCAAAATAATCAGGTCCCATGGACATCTCATCCACTGAACACATGGTCTGTTATGGGTTCATTGTAAGGATGCTTAGGAGGTAAAAGAAGCATTAAACTCTCTTGCTGGTGAAATGGATAGAGTCTTATTTATGAAAATTATCCTCGTGTTTTGGCAATTGCTCTGTTTGCAGTTACTGGATTGAAAAAAATAGGACTTAGTTTTTGTTTTTTGTTGTTTTTTTTTTGGAGGTAATTTGCCCTTCATTTTAGATCAGATCACAAGCAGGGGATCACTTTTTAACATGTTAGAAATTCTGTAGATCATGGCATTGTTGGTTAATCCCATGTTTTGGGTCTTACACAAAACTGCATGTAGTTAGACCAAGCATTTTAGTATTCTACCTTCATTTAATCAAAAGTTTAATAAAAAGCAAACACAAGAACTTCCATATATTCTATTAAGCCTATTCTTTTTTCCTTCTGCTTCTTTTTTCCTCTTCAGAAAGCTGGAGTAGCAACATTTTTCCTTTTAGAAAATAAGTTTGATCATATAGCTTCCACATATAGATGTCTTGTGTGGTTTTCCTTGAGCGTACAACAGAAAAAGAGTTCGTTCTGATCACTGCTGCACCTCTCCCTGATAAAATATACTCATGAGCTTCACGCAGCAATACCCTGCAATGGCTCACAGGCTTTTCAGTTTCTCTTGGAAAAGATACTGCATGTGACCAAGGATGCCATCAGCTGTATATTCAGTTAACTTCCAGGGCTCTGGGTGGTTGTAAAAGTCCTCTGAAGCAGGAATTCCTCTCTGAGGCTTTGGTCCTCATTAGGTTGTCTATGTAAGGACATCCAATTCCATCATCAATACCCTAGGGCATTACATCTGGCCTCCAGCTGCCATTCCAGAAGGAGAAGGGTCTCTCCTAAGTCCTGCAACGCATCAGTCACACTGATCTTGGGCAAACCAGGGCAACTTAAGTGCTCCACTGATCTTATGTGTAAGAGGAACTCAGCCTGAAGTCATGGTCTTTAATAGCACATTTTGCCTGCCAATAGAAGATGTGATACTTAAGCCATCATTAACATACCGCATGATTTATTGCACATATGAGCAGTCCAACAGCTCAGGATATAGCTGATGGTCAGTCAGTTCCTGATAGATTTCTCCTTGGATGTGCAGAGATCTCCTGATATACTGGCACTGTCATCATAGCATCACCAGAGACATTCACTTGTCCTCTTTGTTGCTGTCTCTGGGCCTCACCGTTCCAATGTTTGTTCTTCCAGGACCTCATTTTGCTGAATAATCAAAATCAGGGACATTCCACTCTTCTCACTCACTGTTCTGCAATTCATCTATATTGGATGACAAATTCATATAAGTATTTGTGATGTGACTGCTGTTTATGGGTGGTGTTTCATGTCTAAAGACTTCAACACCATTTTCTTATAGTGGTAACAGGTCCTACAAAATTACCCCTTTGCCTAACCTACCTATGACATGATTTGTTCAGAAGATCCAAGTGACCCTGACATCAATTTCTAATACTGCCAGAATTCTTGTTTCGATTTTTCCATTGGTTAATATGCTGGCAGGTACAAAATCATGTTCAGCTGATGCTCTTCTGGAATTTAGCAGCAAGAGAGGTGTATCAGATATAGGGTGTCCAGGTCTTTCTTAGAATCATAGAATAGCTAGAGTTGGAAGGGACTCCCAGAGGTCATCTAGTCTAACCCCCCTGCAAGAAGCAGGGACACCCTCAACTAGATCAGGTTGCTCAGGGCCTCATCCAACCTGGCCTTGAATGTCTCCAGGGATGGGGCATCCACCACCTTCTTGTACAGACAATACTATTTTTACACTGTTTTTTCCATGCTGTTGAACAGAAATGTTGGAAACATGATGCACCATCTCTAAACTATACTTAACTATAAATTACTTAAGCTCATATTCTAAAGTAGGACCTACCATTCTCTATTACTCAGTAAATTATAATGTCTAGTAGAAACAGGACATACATATATCACCTATTTAGTTCTTATTTCTTCTTATAAAAACTGTTTGCAGAGAGATAAAAGGGCTAAAATAGAATTTTATTTTGAAGGGAAAAGTCTAAACTAAGCTACACTTCAAAATAGGTCTTTTTTTTTTTTTCTGTGATATCAGCGGGATCTCTTCCTTGATGTGGCCTATATTTTTTCATATGCAAGAAACCCTAAAACCTTTTCTTATGTCACTGTTCATTCAGAGCAACATAACACATAAGGGAATTTTACTTTAGATTTCTTTTATGGTCCCTAAAAGATCTTCATATACCATTTGTCTTAACTTGTCACACCAGAATACAGAAAAGTGTCATCATTCTGTTTGTTCTTTTCCAACTCCAAGAAGAATTATTTGGTTTATTAGGTTTTTGGGTGTTTTTTGTTGGTGGTGGAGGAAGGAGGCGCCACTCTTTTTTTTCAAAGTCACATATATGACTATATATGACATATATATAAGTCCACCCTATATATCAGGATGGACTTGGTTTTGCTATGTTCCTTGTTTAGAATATTAAGTATCAGTGTCTGTAAATCCAGTCTTTTAATTTGGAGATCATGTAATTTTTGCTGAAAAAAAAATAAAATCACACTTTACTGCTTGCACAGTATTTATCAGGCCCCTTTTGAAAATGACACTAAAGAGTTTACACTCAGGTTTATCTATTGCTGGCCTGTGAATAAAGACAAGGGTTTGGTTTTTTTTTTACTTTCTCAGTCCTAAAATGTATTATATTTACATTTTTAGCGTCGTACACTCAAATAATCTTAGAGGGTGCTTAAAGTACAGCTCAGGTAGATGTACCTCCTTTACTGGTGCTGCTGGCAGGACAGCAGCCACAGCGTGGAGCTCAGTGTGGGCCAGCTGCCAGGTTACCTACTGAAGTTTCTTAGGATGATCCAACTTGTATTGCTGTTTCACTTAGCATCACCTCACCAAGGGTGAAAATGTCAGCTGACAGCCCTTGCTATAATCAATGTAAATTCATATTCCATCACTGAAATAATATTTTCTGACCAGAAGTAAGGAAATAGCACCTTGAAGTTAGTGGTGTGCATAAATTAATCTTCAGTGAATAAATAACATTTAATTATTATGTCCATTCACAAAACTTTCCATGACATCCTACTGAGTTCCTCTGCAGCTGACTGCAGTATTTGCTCTCAAAGATTAAAACTTGTGTGCATACAAGTATATCCTAATATTCCAGTCTATAGACGGAATAAAAGAGACTTCATTTCAATATTTTAGTGTATCTGTTATGTATTTTTATGCCTGAGACTAACCAGTTTTTCAGATTATGACAAAAGCTTGAAATCACAAGATAAAGTTTAGTCTGTGGTTAGAATATTTAATAATGTAAAAGATTGAAAAAATATTTATTGCATGCCTTTATCATTAGTAAGGAAACATCTACAATATTTATGTGCCAAAGTGGCATCATCAACAAGACTTTTCAAGTCTGTTTAACAGAACCCTCGGACAGCTAGGGCTTAGAAACTGTTGCATACATAAGTTTAAAAAAGAAACCAACCAAACCAAACCCAAACCCCATTCACTTCCTTACCCTTCTAACTGCAATAATTCCTTAGTTCATATTTTGTCTGTACTGCAATATGCTGTCAAAAAACTTGGTTTGCTCTTCTTTGTTGCAGCTATTCACCTCAGTACTCAATGCAGTTCGTATTCCTACCTTGGGAAAATTTTGCTGGGCACTGTATGCCTGCAATAAAATGTAGAAATCTTCTATATTGTTTCTCAGAATGATCTCTAATAGTAAGGTCAAGCCCTTTTTAGTCAATAGCCTCTAATTTTACAAAACAATATATGATATATATCTATAATGAAGATTGATTTCTGTTTTTACAAAAAATATATAACCTTTATATTGTCAAACCACTTGTCAGAATAATTACGTGATGCACTATACTTTTTCACTAGGCTGATAGTATTTTCATCGTATTATCCTGCCTGAAAGAAACAGACAGAAAAGAATTAAAACTTAGTTTACTCTAATGGAGGGGAAACATTGGTTTTCATGCTCATGTCTTTTTTTTTTTCTTTCAGTCTACTTGCTAATTTCTAAAATGTAGTGGTCTTCAATGTGAGTGTCAGTGAAGAGTACAAATTAGTGCCTTCGAAATGGTTGGGCCTGCAAAGAAGCATAGGATTTCTCTGGAATTCCTAGATTCATCCTTAAAAATCTTTCCAGACAAATCTCAGAGTATTATTAAAACCAGTTTTTGTTTTAGCTCTTTCCCAGGATGAGTCTGGGGCACGTGTATGATACTAGGATGGCTGCTCCATCTTCCTGCTTCCACTGAGCTCTCAGATGAACACAATCTAGTCCTTTTGATTGATTTCAATTGTGTTTCTGAAGTTGTTCCATCAATTCTTTTTGATCCCTTTATCTCTGTAGTGGTTTCACTCTCATTACCTCTAAAGACCAATCTGTGGATAGTACCGTCCTCTTTGGCACAGATCCATGCCAACAAATCATTTGCTTTCCCCACAGACTTTTGATCCTGTTTGATTGCACCCTGGTGATCTAAAGGATCCACACACTCCTGCTTGTGGGATTCTTTTGATATATTTGAAGAGTTTTTGATAGGTTTGGTCTGTTTGTTCTTAAATCTTCCCTAGCTTTTTAAACTCACCTGTCAAAACCTATGTTTCTCTCCCCTTTTTTACATTTCAGTATTTACCTCAAGATTTCTCTGTTTCTGTTTTCTTTTATCTTTGTACCCCTAGGAACAGATGCACACATACAACTGTTTCAGATGACAGGAGAAACTCTCTTGTTTCCTTAGTGCTGCAGAAATTATTTAGAAAGAAGGAAAGTCTCACCTGAGGAAAACTCTAGAATACTTACTTAGGTAGAACACTGTGAGTTTTGTGATGGGATGGTATCTCTTGTACTGAAATTACAGTAGGAATACCTGCAGGTAAATACGGACTTGTTCCTTCTACGGTGTATTTTCCTGGGACAGATAGAATTTTCTCTTTTAAATGCAGTCTTTTCAGTTTAAGTAAATGCAGGAAATGAAAAAAAAAAAACCCTTTGAGGGCAAAAATTTTCCAAGTACTGTCTGTTACTCTGTCAGGGTAGAGACAGGGAGTGAAAGGGAGATGTTACTCTTTAATCACAGGCTACAGCGGTAGCTCAGGGGGCAGAGTCTTAGCCCACACAACCATTGCCAGGATAGGGTGGAAGAAATCATTCTGTGTGAGGGCAGGAAAAAATAGCCACGCTATGCTATGAAATGGTGAACCTCATGAGGAAAAGTGGTTTTGAATCACAGCCCCGTCAGCAAGAAACCCCACACAGAAGGTCTGAACCAAAAAAATCGCCTTAGTCTAAGCCATGTCCTGAAACAGTCACTTGCTGCTATATAGTAATGAGAGAGGGAAATAGCATTTGATCATCATGTCAACTGCTTTATTCTCCCATAAAAAAATAACAAAAAACTCTTTGTTTTTCTCTTGCTGGGTTTTAAGAAAAGCAGAGAACAGAATGAGTCTCATTTAGCACAGACACTGGAGAGAAAGCAGCGCAGGTCCACATTCTGTAGAAATTACTGTTGTATTATTATTGCTTTTAACCAGAGATTTCAGTTTAGAATTGATGTAATGGTGTTATCCACATATCTATCAGGACAAAAAATATTTTTTAATTTAGAATAGATGTAATTGTATGTGATAAATGAGTCCGTGCAATTAGAGGCAAACCTCTTGGGGAATAATTATCTGTTAGTGGCACCTGCAAAGGAATTGTAAACAGCTGAAGGATTTTGAACAAAGTTACAAAGAAATAACCTAACTTGAGGGTACGCATTAAGAAGTGAGAAGAAAAAGAATGATAAGTAGGATGGGTGGAGGATTTTAAAAAACAAACAAGTAAACAAACCTCAAATATGAAACATTGCTATGGTATGCTAAAGGTGGAGATAATGATTTTATTCTGTTGACCTGCAGACCCTTATCTGGAGCAAATGACCATAGTTCAGGTGTTTTCAATGAAGCTGTGTCCATTTCTACTAGATGAAGCTTGGCCTCACAAGCACACACACACAAAAAAGAGGAAAATAGGAATTAAAAGAATATTTTGAATAATGGCATCTTTATTTCTTATATGATTAAGTATGCCTCTCAGTTGCTAGTATTATTGAATACTTCATGATAGAGATGGTAAAATGATTTTTTTTGTAATTATAACTTATTAAATATTAGGGTGATCTAAATCCTGCACAAATATATTGCTTATTGAAACTTAATAAATATTCTAATTTTTTTAACTCTTTCCATAGTTCACAAATAGACAACTCTACCCTAGCTTCCTATAAACTAATCAAAGAAAATATCTCCTGATATAATAATTTTGGTCTCCATCTCTAAGGGCATTTTACCTACAATTGGCTTTCAGAAAATATTTAACTTTACTTTTATCAATATAAGACATATTAATAAAACTAATTATAATTATAAGATACTATAGGCGGGTGTTTTCATTTGAATATTGCCATTTCCGCATTTTTGTTACACTTCAGCAGATTGCTCATCTG
Source organism: Heliornis fulica (assembly GCA_013399135.1). NCBI lineage: Eukaryota > Metazoa > Chordata > Aves > Gruiformes > Heliornithidae > Heliornis > Heliornis fulica. Next base: position 35,891 of record VXBZ01000598.1, read on the forward strand.
ATGTGCATGGTCAAAATTATACTGATTAATGTTGTTTTTACCCACATAGAGTGACATCAACAAAAAGTTCTGTAATTATAAGATTGCATACACCTTTGTAAAATATATAAGTATATATATATTGCAATTTCTACAGCTGTAGGTAGAGGCATAATACATTTGTGATAATGGGAAGTAATCTACATCTACCAGTGAAGCAGATAACATTACAGTCATTTGTGTGAGGAGCATTTTGTAAACTGTACTGCTGTAATGTCTCACAGATAATATACAATACTGGAATTGTTAATTTTCCCATCACCAAGTGGTAATAACTAGCAATCCTCGTAAAATTTCACAGGGACAAAATGAGAAATAAATGTACAAGTGAAGACACTGTCTGAACTTGCTGGAGTTCTGCATTTTGATGCAGAGCTTCATAAAGAGTACCTGGGCTTAAGAAGAGAATGGAAAAAAGGGAAGCCAAATGCTTGATCAATAATAGTATCATGGAAAGGATATAGCTAAATCTAAACAGTGCTTTCACAAACTCTATATTTTTCTTTAAAGCCAACCCAGGATAGTGATTGAATAAAGTGTTTTCTTTGTCCAGGTAGTCTTTTTTATAACATAGAACATAAGGTGGAATAATTTGAAAGTCCAAAGCAATTATTTCTCAGGAGTATTCTCGTTCTGCACGAATTTCAGTAGAGATGTTCAGGTCATATGGGACCGTAATGAAGAGCAATTCTTCTCTGCTTAGCCTAGCCAGATTCAAGAATTTTCATATTTCACATTACTGGCAAGAAAACCTGAGCCAGAATAACAGTGAATCAACTTCTTTGCTCCAAATGAATCATAAACACCAGTGTACTTTGTTCTTCATAGTCCGTACCTCAAGGATAAGGAGAACACATTTTTTCCACTGTAATGTAGCTGCATTGATGATTGCATCTTCTGATTTTTTTTGTCTTTACATTTGATATAGACTGGTGAAGTGGATAAATATCAACTGTTTCAATCAGCTTCGTTTGGTGATTCACAAGCCACCCTTTTTTAAATATATGCTTCTGGAACAGGTATCTTTGCTTTCTGTTTCTCAAGAGAGGTTTTTGTTTTTTGTTTTTTTTTTGTCAAGGGAAGCTGAGGATAAGGAAGTAAAGAAAGAAACCGGTGCTTTTTAGCTTGAGTGGTGGCTGCCCTCTCCCTGGAGATGTTCAAGGCCAGGTTGGATGTGACTTTGAGCAGCTTGGTCTAGTCAGAGGTGTCCCTGCCCATGGCAGGGGGTTTGAAACTTGATGATCTTTAAGATCCCTTCCAGTCCAAACCATCCTATGATTCTATGTTATGAAACATGTGTGCATCTCTAATTGGCTATCCAAGTAGAAAACATGTTGCCTAAAGTGGGACTAAAGCTGAATGTACCCCATTTCATCCACATATTGGGCCTTAATTCTCATGCAGGGTACAAACTTTTAATTTTTTTTTTATAGGAAGGGAAAGATCCCAAGCCCACAGAGACTGGGAGAAATAGCCCATTGTCTTCTCTGAATCTTGGATCAGGCCCTAAGTAGGTAATTTTGATGGTTCCAGAGAGACGCTTGGTTTCACACGACTTGTTGCAACATTCTCTGAAGTGACGTGCACAAATATTTTGGAAAAATTCTTCCATTCTTGACTGACTCCTGAATAATACTTGGAAATGCAGTATGTTACAAGAGCATCTGCTTTGCCTTATCATAAAAATGGAGCGAACAATATAAAAATAATTATTGATAAAATGGTATTTGTGACTTTTTAAAAAAAGTAACTAAAAAAATGCTTTATGGAAAAAACGAGCATTTAGGTAGAACTTAACTAATGAGAAAAATAGGTGAACAGAATAATCTACACATTAAAACCTACAAGGTGCTTTGTGTAAGGCTCAGTTAGATAGGCTATCCAGACAGAATAGAAGAAAGAAAAACTATCAGTTAATATAGAAAATAGAAGGTGATGCTTTAAGACTTTGGATAACAGGGAATGAATCTAGGTGATTTAAATAGCCATATCTACCTTTAGATATATGATTTCTGAAAACCTTTTTTCTCTAAAAGTATCATATTCAAAATGAGATGGTCAGTGGGGAGCACAGGGAAAATGCAACAAGGTTTTCTAATTTCAACTTAGATGATATGACTGATCACCTGCAAGAATTACATAATTTCCTTCCAGATTTCCCAGATATAGGACTTGATCTTGTTTGTCATTAATACTGAGAAGTCAGTTGTTTGCACATCCTTAGCGTTAGTGAGCAAGGAATGCTTTCTTTCCTCTGAATTGCAGCCAGATCCTGCACTATGAGGTTCATGAGACTTTCTGTTTATGAATGGCACGCTAGTGACACATTAAGGAGCAGCTGCTGAAGCAAGGGTAGATGTAATATACCCATCTGACTGAGGCATGGCTGAGAAAACAGTTGAACCAGTAAATCCTACAGAATCCAAGCACAGAAGAGTGACTCTATCCAATTTCCTCTTTTACTATTTTATCTTTTGAATTATATGTGAGAGCAGAGTTTGTCACAGACTACCAGTGTACTGCAGAGAACTCAGGACTTGAGAACTCAGCAGAATATAGACTAAATACAGGAACAGTGAATAGATCCAAGGACAGCAACACCCCCAGACAAATGATTAACTTGTGTTTAATAGGGAATCTATTAAAATACCGTCAGAGAAAGTTGCACATTTTGAGATTCACATCTGCTGTTGATGTGGTGAAATCTGAAAGACTAAGTATTTCATTCACATAATGAAATGACTGCCCACCTAACCATTTTATGAAGGAGCTAAAAGTTTCAGGGACTTTGTAAAAGACTGAAAAGACCACCTATGCTTTAAAACAATTATTTAATCAAAAGGGCTCAAAAGGGACAACAGGTACAGGTATTTTTGTTTCAATTTGTTTCCTAAAGACAATTGTATGTTACTTTGCCAAAACTGAAATTACCAGTGTCATTTGATGAGATAAATGGATGATAATAATATCAACACCAGCAATAAAATCCTTGAAATATATTATCTGTGGGTTTTTTTCTGTGAGGATATGGACTCGTAAAACTCATAAGGTAAAGGTATGGCTAGGAGGACAGAGATATGACTGAAGTTCATATATGTACACTCCTATGCCCTCAGGTCCACTACAGCTTGCTCTAGAATAACAAAACCAGTGGGTGATGTATGACTCATCAAATACATTCAGAAGCTCAGTTCTTGTATTTGTTTTCATGGCCTAGATCCAAAAATTGTTTCCATCCCATACCTGGGGATAAAGAACTAACAAATTTGAATATGTGGTGATCTTGAGGTGAAAACCACCAGGTGCTGGTTTTACCTCTGTGGTGAAGGGAAGACTTCAAATACCAAGGACATTAGAAAACAGTTCCTGCATGGATAGACAGACAATTGGGTTTCAGTTAACAAAAAATTAACAATTACATATAAACCTAATATATGTAAAGGTTGTGGAAGGCTTTGTTGGAAGTAGTTAAGAGGACCTGAATTACTTGTGGCATTTACACTCCAATGTGACCAATATCTCTCAATCAAGTGAGGAGGAACTTACACACAATCAGGCAATTCCAATAAAACAACAACAAAAAATCGTATTCTCATGCTTATACATTCATATTCTTGCAGTATGAGCAGAACTGTAGAAGAAATGTGCATATGGAAAAGATATCAAAGAATTATCATAGAATCATGGAATAGGTTGGGATAGAAAGGACCTTCAAGACCATCTAGTTCCCCCACCCTGCCATGGGCAGGAACACCCTCCACTAGCCCAGGTTGCCCAAAGTCCCATCCAACCTGGACTTGAACACTGCCAAGGAGGGGGCAGCCACAGCTTCTCTGGGAAACCTGTGCCAGGGCCTCACCACCCTCACAGGAAAGAATTTCTTATACCTAATCCAAATCTTCCCTCTTTTAGCTTAAGGCCATCACCCCTTGTCCTGTCACTCCATTCCCTTGTAAACTGTCCCTCTCCGACTTTCCTGTAGGCTCTCTTTAGGTATTGGGAGAGGGCTGCAAGGTCTCTTCAGAACCTTCTCTTCTCCAGGCTGAACAAGTCCAACTCTCTCAACTTGTCTTCACAGAAGACGTGCTTCAGTGCTCAGATCACCTTTGCGGCCTTCCTCTGCACTCACTCCAACTGCTCTATGTCTTTCCTGTAGTGAGGACCCCCAAGCTGGATGCAGCATTCCAGGTGGCATCTCACCAGACCAGAGTACAGGGTCAAAGTCACCTACCTTAAATTAGCACCAATTTCCATAATTTATAATGTTTCTTTCATTGTTTTGCATAATAACACACAATCATTTTCTCTTCTAAGTCTTTCCTCTTCATCTGTATTCATGTGTTGGTGACTTCCACAATAATACTCTTAATAATATCCTGCAGTCATAAAAATTTAGATTTCTCTTAGTATCCCAGTCAATAAGAAGTTGCTGGGGACACAAGTCAGAGTGATTAATAGCACACTACTCATAACGGTTTCAACTGTTCATAGCAGCTATGTAACGCAATACTTACAATATGCGGTTTTGTGGTGTGATTGTAACCATCACAGCAGTCATTTCATGACCTTTCTGAAACCTTTTCTCATTCGAGAATGAATGATGGCATGACTAACATACACTTTCTTAAGAAACCATAATATTCACCTACAAACACATTCTTCTGAGGGTCTGGTAAGTCATTGAAATAAGCTGTAGCTATTGCTCTGCTCTAAGGAAGTATATGATCAGAATTTAAATAGGAATTTTATCTAAGCTGGATTTTATTTGTGACCAAGGCTGTATGGACATAGCTGCTTACTATACCAGAGAACACACTTTTTGTATGCTGTCAATTTGGGACTATTTATTGGTTTAAACAAATACATGAGAAATCACTTTAAAATAGGTCTGAAATCCAAGGCAAGTTCAAACACAGGACTTTTTAATTTCCAAATACATCTGAATTACCCAGAGCAAAAAAATTGGAAAAATGATGGAATTCTTTGCAAAATCTTTTTGTAGTATTTTTCTTATACAGATTCTTTTCACTCCTGGAAAATCAGTTTAGTAGAAACTTTGGAATAAGGTCCCGATGCTTTGGGCAAGCCTTCGACAATCATTCAAAATTCTTCACAATAAAAAACGAACTTTTCTCAAAGTTTTTAACAAGCTGTCAACATCTGCAGAGCTGTATTTATGTTTCTTTTCACTCAGAACCACATCAGTGATATTCCTTGCTTTACAGTGAAAGACAAATTGTAATACAGTCCATGGAGGGCAAAAGAATCACAAAGACCCTATATGAGAAAGGGAATGATTTCTTAGATGAAAAAAGGTACAAAAAAAAACTTTTGGTAACATATTTTGCTACCTGAAATTCTTATATTGGTGGTTCAGATAGCTCTGTACAATGATAGATATTACTGTGCTATAATACCATCACAATATCTACCACATGTAACTTCTAGATGAAGCATGAAAGGCTCAGGTAGCTTTGATGGTCAAGACTGTAAATCAAGTATCAAGATTTTTACTCAATTTGTGGCACATGCATCCAGTAGAGTCAATTAAGCACACTTTTTAAACTTCCACTCCACCGACTCGTTAGCTAGATTACTTAACTAAGAATTCATTCTGCAATTTCAGAGGTATTCGTAAGTTTTTCTGTAGCTACTATATATTACTGAAAAGCGTATGGCAACCCTTGTCTTTCATGGACATAGTTGAAAAAGTCTTGTATCAGTGATGAGAAATGTCTGATTCTTCTGTTTTGGGATTTTGCTTTGGTTTGGACTTATTAGAATAATTATGGTTGGAATGAAATTGGTATATGGAAATTATTAGTGCTAAAATTTACTGCTGGATCTCAGCATGCTTAAAACCTGTTTTGTCTTCTCTGATACTTTTCATTATGTGCACATCAAAAATGTTGTCCCTTTACCTTCTCTTCCATTTTTAGGAAGGCAGTATAATATGAGTACAATAGTCCGATGATGCACGGTGACTGGTTTCCTAGGGCTACCTCAGCCAGATAGCAAATGTAATATAAATATAAGACCATTTCACATCCTTGAAAATCCCTAAAGAAACATGCCTGACAGCCGTGCCCACGTTATATGTGTGCCAGTCTTACCTTACACCCCCAACCCCCTCCCCAGCCAAGTTTGAATTTAATTTAATGCGGATTGTATTTTAATCATTTTATACAATCCACATAAGTCATAAAAGTCAGTTTTATCACTCTTCTGTTCAAAAACTGCTTTGGGTTCTATACCAGGGAATTAATTTTACGAAAAATCTCAAGGCATAATCTCTGCCTTCCTCATGAAAAAGCATCACCTTTATGCTCTGTTGCTACTAATTCTCATGGAATTTTGTATCTCTTGATCCAAGCCGTATGTAATATGTGATTAAAATATATGTAGGAAATCTAATAGTAACAGACAAGCTATGATTCGGACTGATAGTTCTCTATTCGTTGCTCCTTGCATTTCACTTCATGCCAATATTTTTCACAGTCTTACAATTTATACCCACATACTCTTTCATCTCTTGTATCATGCATATGGGGCAAAACATAGATCCTTTTTATTATAACTTACTATAAATTATTAAATGTATTACAGATTCCAGAAACATTTCATGTATATTAAACTAAATGGGTAATATAACAGGTTTCCTTCAGAACTCACCAGAACATTCTCAGTAAATGTTGCATATGTATGTACTTTATATGAGTGTGTTTCGAAGCTTTTCTTCCTGGTTGTCAATTCAAATAATACAAGGTTATAAGTGATTTTGAAATGCTATGAAACATTTGATTCTGGTTGCCTGTGTGAAGCTGATTTGTGTATCAGCCCCTGCTTATGCTAGAAAGGAGATCATAGATCATATTGAGTGCAACTGGCACTAATTGGCAAACTTGGCAGTTTGATCAGAAAGGCTAAAAACTAAATGGGCAAAGGGATTGACCTCCTTTTCTAAGTTAACACCAAAACACTCTGCTGAGATAGTGCAGAGAAATCTGTTGACCCTATCCTTTTTCTATGGAGGGTTTTCTCCTCTGGGGCTGTCAATCCAGCCTTTTTCAGTAGCACTAAAACTACTAATAAATAAAAGTGTAGAAATACACAGCAAAAGACTTGAAACGTTCACATTCCCAGAAGTATTTAAAGGTCAGGTTCTAAATATATACATCTGAAACGTATATGATAGAATAGTGTGGTGATACTGGATCTATCACTTATCTTCAGTGAGCCTTCGTTCAGTGAAGCCTGTCCTGTCAGATATATTTTGGGAAGGGGGAGATGGAGACGAATTTTTTTTTCTTCAAAATTTCTCATCAGTTTTGTGGGAGAACATCAGAGAGCATACTAAAAGTTGGGAAATAATGAGTCAGTGTGTTGGTTTTGCTAAGCCTCCGCTAGGCTTTTTTAAACCTCGTCAGGTAGAAAATATATTACATTAATACTTTATTATTCCACCTTACTTGGAAAAAAGACAGGTTCTGCCTCACAAAAGCTCTATATCTACAACAGCCCTTGCCTAGCTATGTCACAGACATATCTGAGTAGAAAACTTTCAGAGGTGCGTGTATGCTATGTCTTAGTAACTAAGTTTGTGTCTTGTATCTCAGTAACTAGGTTTGGGTTGGCTGATATTTTTATTTAGTATTTGCTTTGCAGATTCAGTTCTCCGTGAATATTTCCAGATCATGGTCTTTCTAGCCTGTTATATTTATTCAATGACTTTGTAGTACCTCTGCCGAAAAGATGTAAATACATTTGTATTCCTAAATATTGTAATACTTCATCTGCTCTTATTTAGTCTCCATAGGCATTATTAGCCCTGTGATTGCTATGCTCTGCTGTTTGGGAAATCACCCTGGGAAGGCAAAAGCTGCAGACGAATGACAGGCCTTTATCACCTTCTCAACCCCCTACCATCCAGCTGTCTGCTTCAGGGACTCCAGAATTTCTGCTTCAATGGATGGCAAATACTTCTGCAGCACATGCACAAGGCCCTTGTGTACAGAGGAAATACAGGTGAAATTTGAAGATGTGGCCCTAATGTATTTACTCTCTTAATATGTAAGTAATGTATGTTTTCTTTCAGTGGCAAACGAAAAGAGGGTAAAAAAAAAGAAAAATACCGAAAGTTTTAACTTTGTAGAAGGCAGGCTGTAAAATTAAAGAAAATATGATGTGTAGATTGCGGAAACACAGGCCAAGTCCTTCCTGGCTCTGCAAAGACAATCAGTAAAAACTCAGTCAGAAGATAAGAAGGTGGATGCAGAGGCCGCACGTGGTTTATCAGGCCACGAGCTGGTCATAGCCTTTTGACCAGCCACGATAGGCATGTCTTTTTAAAGTTCATTGATTATTCATTTAGTTTTGTCCAGGAAAATGTTTTATTCTAGAAATGCAAGTGATCAATTTTAGTTCATGATTTGCTAATTTATTTATTCAGATTTATACACAGACTCTAAGTGTTTTGTAGGCCTTCACTTGGGCCTGTGGTTTATGCTATTTTCTATTCTTTTTCATTTACATAATGTTTACTGCTAATGACTTGTAGAGCAGAACAACAAACTGCTGTACCTCAGTATAAATTGGAATTCTATTAGATTACAACAGGTAGGGATCTGGTCCAAGAATTTAATGTCAAACCATATAACATGGATGCTTTCTTGGGCTAAAGTTATTACATGTTTTTAGAAGGAAGAGTAGGATTTTCTGCACTTATGCTCTCTGTTAGTGTGTTACATCTCCTGTACAATTCTTTTGGCTTCACTGAATGTTAGTCCCAGGAAACTTTATGTCATTGGCTTCAATAGTACAAGGGTAAGTTATTTTATCAAAAATGCTATTAAAGACATTATAAATCAATATTCGCCTACATATACTATTGTATCATCATGTTCAAAATCAGTAGAAAAAGTCTTCTATATGCAAACTACTTTTGTTGGGCTGCAATAAGCATAATGTAAAAAGATGGCCAATTTGTGCCTGGCAAATTTACGATGGGATTACAGCATTGGCAGATAAGGGAAGAGCAACTGAAGTAATTCTATGGTTCTGTGATTCCTCAAAATCACAGATCAAGGCTGGCCATATTCAATGATATTAAGACAACCTTTTCCTGTTTTCACAGTCCTGACACATGACTTTACAGGGAGCACATTGGTTGAATCTTCAAGGAGCTGTGTCTGACCATAGTATGTACATAATATTGGAGCTATTGTTTTATCTGTGAAGATGGCATTTGGGATTTTAATTTGCCTCAAGGTATCTGTTGGCCTTTTACAACATTTTCTTTTTATTGATGTCCCTAATCTGTGGAGGACATCGTTAAAAAATGGTTATGTGACCAAGGATGTGAACAGCCGGACATGTTACGGTTGATGCCAATTACAGATGGAAAAGTACAGAAGAACAAGATGAGGCCTAAGTGGTAAACAGGGAACAAAGAAGAAAGAATACCATAAGAAAGAGAGCATCATGAGTTATGCGAAGGCCCTGTTTTCAGTTCGGTTCCCAAAACATTCTCGTTCCCATGTTGTTTTTAAGAAGCTAGCTGAATTCTCTCAAAACAGTCTTGTTTGGTTCTCATACTCTTAGCTCCTATCTAGAACCCCTGATCAGTAAACTTAAAACATGTTTTTCTGCTAAGTACTAACCAATCAATACTTGCAAAAGAAAGTTGTTATCCAATCATGTACTGACACTCAAATTGCTGTAATGTAACTAAAAAGTATAAAATCCCATGAAGTTCCTGCAAGTAGTTGAGACAATAAAAGGTAGTCACTACCTTCGGTCTCCCAGCGTCTTCTTTCCGACACTAATCAAATGCAAGTGCATATTTAAAAGATAGTTTTATTGCATCAACTTCACCTCCTTTATCTAGAACAGTTAATTTATATATTTAATCTGACACTCTCTTATCTTTTTTGCTTCTCTGCAGAGCCCAATATTCTAACTTTCTGTATCTCTCGCTGGACATAGAAACCTTTTCTGCACATCCTGATGAGCATCACACTAAAGTTTTTGGTAAGTAATTAGTGATCAAAACAATTATTAGCTTTTTAGTCTTCATAAGCATAATAGTTTTGAACTTGGAACAAAAGAAAGGAAGGAAGAAAGAAAGGAAAAAAAACCCAGAGCAGATTGTAAAATGGAGGGGGAAATAAAAAAAAAAAAAAAAAGCAACAATGACATTGAAAATGTAGATTCTTAGTAACACAAAACAAAGTTTTGACTGAGTTATTATAATAGTNGAGTGTCCTTTAACTGTACGAAGTCCAGAACATGTGTGTTTATATAGTCACTAGTGGACTTCCATTCTCAGCAAGAATGGGCAGTTGGTGTTCATGTGACTACCCTGTGTATCTGTCTGTGATTTGTGTGACCAGGTGTGTGTATACATGGTATATATATGTAGTATATATGGGTGCTCTGTGTATATGTGAATGCTGGGAACAACCTCCCTTATGGTTGGACCTGGGGACATGTAAGTGCAGCAGCTCAACCTCTCTTGAGCTGTTGAGTCCAGGATGATACATTTTGCTCTAGCCATCTCAATGATGGGAATAATAATAAATAGCAATAATAAATGTAGTAGAAGATGTACTGTTTCTTGGCAAACGTGTTCTAGTTTAAGGCTGTGACAAAACCTTTGAAGGTGAAAATGGTCACTCACAACCATCTTCAGGGTACAACATGGAAGAGATTAGAGAAGATCAGAAGATGGGAAGGGTTTTGATTGTTCACCTGGAATTAAAATAAATGCATCACTTCAGGTATTTGAAAAGTTCTTGTGAGATGGAACCGGACAAAGCAAGTATTGTGTGGCCTATGCCTTGGCATGCACTGGTGTCTTCATCTGCCTTGCTGGAACTTTGTCTATGCTGGGATCAGTGCTCAGAACACATAGATAACAGCTAGCAGTCACTCTCATGCCCATTTAATGCAAACAGCCTGAATTCCTCTGAGTGCAGGAATTATGATGGAAATTCATGCTGTTGTCTTGCTAATATGAACATCAGTCAAACTAGTTTGAATAAAGGTACCCCAGGCACATCTGTGAGGCAACTTGTCAACCTGTTCTAAGAGTAGTAGTAATACCTTAACTATGGTAGCCTAAGAAGTATAAGCAAAGCAAAATTTTCAAAAATCAGAGCGATAAGGTCACAGATTCACAGAATATCAGGAGTTGGAAGGGACCTTAAAGATCATCTAGTCCAACTCCCCTGCCAGAGCAGGATCGCCTAGATTAAGTCACACAAGAGTGTGTCCAGATTGATCTTGAATGTCTCCAGAGAAGGAGACTCCACAACCTCTCTGGGCAGCCTCTTCCACTGCTCTGTCACCCTCACAGTAAAATAGTTTTTCCTTATGTTCCGATGGAACCTCCTCTGCTCCTGCTTGGAACCATTTCCCCTTGTGTTGACACTGGCCAACACTGAGAAGAGCCTGACTCCATCCTCCTGACACTCACCCTTTACACATTTATAGACATTAATGAGGTCTCCTCCAAGCTAAAGAGACCCAGCTCCTTCAGCCTTTCCTCATAAGGAAGATGTTCCACTCCATCATTTTGGTGGTCCTGTGCTGGACTCTTTCAAGGAGTTGTATGTCCTTCTGGAACTGAGGGGCTCAGAACTGGACAGGTCTCACCAGGGCAGAGTAGAGGGGGAGAAGGATCTCTACTGACCTACTTCTAATACACCCTATTAGAAGCCACCCCCCTTCTAATACACCCCAGGATGCCATTGGCCTTCCTGGCCATGAGGACACTCTGCTGGCTCATGGTCATCCTGCTGTCCACCAGGATCCCCAGGTCCTTCTCACCTACGCTGCTCTCCAACAGACCAGTCCCCAACCTGATAAATTAGAGCTTTTATTTGGTATAGTTAGAAGATGTGAGCAATCCTTCGGACACACTTTCGATTTGTTGTCAGGATGCAGCTTAGAAAATTTATTCAGGTTTAAGCTTTTTAATTGAACAGAGAATGAGGTAGATTACCTTTGGGCAGCATCTATACTGTCAAAGAGCTGAGGTCTCTTGGAAAACCCTCACCTTTGTGCTACCTGCCCAACTCTGCAATAGCACAGAGCTGTACAGAAAAGATATAGTTGTTTGAGGACCTAAAATAGTTTCCTTGCAGTGCCTTTCAGAGTTCAGAGGTTGTCTCAGCGCAGTAGTGACGTACCCTATTTAGTGTTGCTATACTCTTTTCTAGCATAGGATACAGACAGAAAATGGAACACTCTTCCAAAAGGTACCACAGGAATCATTTCATGTGTGTGAGTGAGCATGAATATTATAGACACAGGACTAAATACCTCACTGGAGACTTTTATTTAAAGAAATTCAGTCATTACAATCCTAACTGAACTTAAAGAAGGCAAATGTCACTTGACTTTAAAATCATTGACATTTTATATACCAATTTTCTCAGTGGAATTCTTGCCTTTCAGCTGCTTTCTCCAAATGTAGAATATAGCACTAATTAATAATTTTCACACAAAAATGTATAAGGGATTAATCTCTTCATTGCTTTTAAAATACCACTTAATTTACTTCTCATCATTGAGAAGTTTTGATCTGGACAGATCAAAACAGTTTTTAAGAGAACTGTTAGATTCAAAATTGTTGGTCATAAAATATTGTAATGAAGGCCGATTAGTGTGCGTATCCAGTGCCAAATGATCTGTATCGTTGGAAAGATTTAATAGTAAAATGTGTAACCTCTTATGGTCTAGCAAATGTAGTACTGTTTACAGAAGAATTAGTCTGAGATATCTAGAAACCCTTCCTTTCCTATTTCCAGCTTGTGCATTTTACTTATTTTTCTGTTTGCCTGCTTGCCTATAAAAATTGCCTATTATAAAATTAAAACTGCCCTGTTTGTCCTCCTGCCTATTGTCCCTGATTAGCCTGAAAGCTTTACTGAGAAGTAATAAAATTAACAATATTTAAAATCATTCTGATATATATTTCTGCTGATTTTTATTTTAATAGCCATAGATCAAAACTATAATGATTGCTGCATTTTTGTGGGGACGAGTTAAAAATATACCATTTGAACACTTCTTAATTTTCTCATGTTTAGATAATACTACACACTAAACAGAAGAGCATAGCTTTATAGGCTGAGCGTGCTGTAGGCTTCAGCCTCACTGATAACTGACTTTAGTGAATTAATTAATCAAGAGAGGGAAACAGTATGGCAAATAGGGTATGAGAAGGAACTCCAAGAAGATTTGATCTACAGGGGGCTCTCTAGCCTGTCTAATCAGAGGAGGAAGGAATAAGTCAGATCTGAATATGCTAGGAGACCTGCAGTATTAGACAATGATAAAGGAGCCTTCGGGTTCATGAAGCCAGGATATAGTTATCCAAATTTTCCATTATATAGTTATATATATTGTCCCATTACACAGTTAACTGATTTTTTCATTAGTAAGTTGCTTCTATCCCATAGCAGAAATTAAAATGGTAAATGAAGTATGGTAAACCTGGAGCCTTGTAATCCATCTATGGGTTGCTGGTGTGAATGGTATTCCACTGTCTTGCCTTTATACGTGTTTCCTGGACTCAATAGAGTTTATGTAGAGAAGTGGTGAACTCACGAAAATGAGCAAGACAAATAGACATTATCACTTCTCCAGATAGATAAATCTTTTCATGGAACTTTGGACTAGATTAGTCTGAGTTTCGCTGAACTGATTGTGATGCTGCTATCAAAATTCTACTAATAAGAATACAGGTGTATCTGCATTGTGTCAAAATAAGGTTTGTAGTTCTCTCTTCTTGCAGGTTATCTTAGTGGTCTTAGCTAAATGAAACTGGCAGCAGTCAAGATATATTCCCTGTGTACCTAAGCAGACTCAGCATTTATTTGCAAGGTGTTGTGTTGAAGTAAGTCCTAGGGACATGGTAATGCTCTTGTTGAGTTTCGATGAAGGTTATGCTGTTGTTCTTCCAAATTCCCTATTTATCTCTTTTGAGGAAATGCTAAGAAAGTTGAGCTTAGTGTCTTTCTTTTCCTGTTCTGAGTGTAATTTCGTGCTGAATTTGATCCTTTGCATTTCTAATAGAGTCATGATGGTCATTAATAACTTCACATTTTTCAAAACTGTCACTGCACAAAGAGGTTAATTACCTTTGGTGAAAATGAAAAGGTATGAAAAGGTATGAAAAGAACAAGATTGCCAACAAAGCTGAATCTACAAAACACTGACAAGCCATCTTTGTTAAAATTTCACAACTCCACAATATATGTTTCTATTAAATTTTAATGTTAATAGATCTACTTGAGATAGTGATTTGAATGTAATCCAATGAAGAGTCTTTAGGACATTTATATCAGATTCTCAGCAGAATGCAAGAAGTTATGAATTAATTACAGTAACTGGATTCAAAGGCAGGTGCAGGTGAGTTTTTATTTTCACCTCGCCTTTGTCTTCAAACAATATTAGGTGAGGTTAAGTGTCAGTTGAAAAGGATTCTGGGCAGAGTTTTCTCAGTGATTCACAGATTTTTTTATACTGCAGAATTTAGCCAACATCATGACTGCAGTCCACAGAATCATCTGCTCTAATTAGGAACATCTCAAGATGCTTACTTAAAAAAAATAAAATATAATAAAAAAATAGAAAATGTCTTACAAGGTGACCATAGCAAAAAGGTTCGCTCCTGGAAGCTGGAAGTTCTGTAGCAATGTACTCCTTGTTACTGTCCACAGCTGTACCCTGCCAAGTTCTCCTCTTGTGCTCCTAGGACCGTGAACTACTCAAAATATGCATGTCTTTTTCCCAGGCTAGCAAACACTGTGCTGTTTAGCAAACTCTCCTTAATCCACTGTGGAAATATAATAAAAATCAGTTCATTGTCACTTCCTGGTATAGCATTTCATTTAAGTAATTGAGTTTCTTCTCTTTGGGGTGTTTCTAGTCTCTTCCTCTCTGATCTTAACTTCTCTGTGATAGGCTTATGAGTTTTCTGTTTTACCCACATAATATTGGATCTCTTTTTCTTGTGATATTAGTATCTCATCCCTCTACTCTTGCTAGTTTCAGCCATTATTCTCAGGGCTTCTTTTATTTTTTTTTCACTTTTTAAAAATTCTGTTAATTATCCTGCTCTTCATTCTCCAGTCCTATGTGATATCCATCTCTTTCTGCATGGTAACTTTTATTTATTGACAGTATCTCTGAACGTGGTCATAAGAGTTCCTCTATTTTCTGTGTCAGCATATCCAGGGTAAATAACAATCAGGGTCACTCCATCTTATCCTTCCAAAAATCTGCTGTTGATCTCTCTCCAGCTTTACCCTCTCTCCTTCCTGAAGATGGTAAACATCTTGTTGAATTACTTTGTTAATCATTATCTCCTTTGAATAGTAACCAGTACAATTCTTCATATGCTATACAAATGTATGTGAAATCTGGTCAGACAAAGATATTCCATCAGGCCGATTAATTTTATAATTATACTAAACAATACTGCATTATATTTTTTTGTTTTCTTTTGGTTTTAGATCTATGCTAAGATCTACTTAGACTTCAGCAAGGCCTTTGACACCGTCTCCCACAGCATTCTCCTGAAGAAGCTGGCTGCTCATGGCTTGGACAAGTGCACCCTGCGCTGGGTTAAAAACTGGCTGGATGGCTGAGCCCAGAGAGTGGTGGTGAATGGAGCCAAATCCAGCTGGCGACCAGTCACCAGTGGTGTTCCCCAGGGATCAGTGTTGGGACCAGTTCTGTTTAATATCTTCATGGATGGTCTGGATGAGGGGATTGAATGCACCCTCAGTAAGTTTGCAGATGACACCAAATTGGGCAGAAGTGTCAATCTGCTGGAGGGTAGGAAGGCCCTGAAGAGGGATCTGGACAGGCTGGATTGTTGGGCTGGGGCCAACAATGTGATGTTCAACAAGGCCAAATGCCGGGTCCTGCACTTTGGTCGCAACAACCCCAGGCAACGTTACAGGCTTGGGCAGGAGTGGCTGGAGAGCAGCCTGGCGGAAAGGGACCTGGGGGTGTTGGTTGACAGCCGCCTAAACATGAGCCAGCAGTGTGCCCAGGTGGCCAAGAGGGCCAATGGCATCCTGGCTTGTATCAGGAACGGTGTGGCCAGCAGGACCAGGGAGGTGATTATCCCCCTGTATTCTGCACTGGTGAGGCCTCACCTCGAGTACTGTGTCCAGTTTTGGGCCCCTCACTTCAAGAAGGACATTGAGGTTCTGGAGCGTGTCCAAAGAAGGGTAACAAGGATGGTGAAGGGTCTAGAGAACAGGCCCTACGAGGAGTGGCTGAGGGAGCTGGGGTTGTTTAGTTTGGGAAAGAGGAGACTGAGGGGAGACCTTATGGCTCTCTACATCTACCTGAAAGGAGGTTGCAGTGAGGTGGGGGTTGGTCTCTTCTCCCCAGTAACAGACGACAGAACTCGAGGTAATGGCCTCAAGTTGCGCCAGGGAAAATTTAGGTTAGATATTAGGAAGAACTTCTTTACTGAAAGAGTCATCAAGCATTGGAACAGTGTACCCAGGGAGGTGGTTGAGTCCCCATCCCTGGAGGTTTTTAAAAGATGGGTGGATGCAGTGCTTGAGGACATGGTGTAGGGGTAGACTTGGTGGCGGTGGGTTAATGGTTGGACTGGATGATCTTAACGGTCTCTTCCAACTTTAAAAATTCTATGATTCTATGATGCATCTCTTTTGAAAAAACACATGAAAAAATTCCTTCCTTAATGTTAGAACCTCAGAGCTTGTATATTTCTCAGTCACAGCAGCTAGACATTTGGACATTTTTCATGTTGTTTCCAGAACAAGGGACTCAGTTATTTTAAATACCCTATGCCAGGAAGATCATGAGGGAGGGATAGGATGTAGGATATTAGCATCACTATGGATCTGCACTTTTTGTCAAAGTCTTAAGTTTATTGACAAAAAGTATACAAGGCCAGGAGGCATGATGATATCATCTAGCCTGTTGTACTGTATGTTACAGGCCTTTTCAGATAACCTCCACTGAGCTTGATAATCTTCATTTGCACGAATATCATTGGCTGATATGTCTTCCAGGAAGTATAATCTTCACTAAAAGACACCAGAAGACAGAGGATCTATCACTTTCTTTGTTGCTTGTTACCAAAGCTAATGATCTCACTATTAAAATAAATTGTGCTTTCCTTATAATTTGAATTTTTTCTGACTTGGGCATCTAGACATTGATTCTTGTTATGCCTTTCTGTTCTAGATTATAAACCCTATAATAAATATAATTTTCTCCCTGAAAATCAGGAACTGGCTTAATTTTTTTAAGGAATTCTGGGTCTTCATGCTTCAGTCATGCTGAATCCATGTCTGCCAAAAATAAATCAAAATACTGTTGTAC
The DNA here is from genome assembly GCA_013399135.1 of Heliornis fulica. Taxonomy (NCBI): domain Eukaryota; kingdom Metazoa; phylum Chordata; class Aves; order Gruiformes; family Heliornithidae; genus Heliornis; species Heliornis fulica. The sequence continues at coordinate 53,312 of VXBZ01000598.1, forward strand.
AAAACAACAATTTCTTTTATTTCAGCAGCGACTTGGTTTACAGTGGATTTCTGAAATGTCTTTAATGCTGTTTCTTGCATCTTTTAAGCTGTATGTTAGCTTCTAATGGGACCGTGATGAGAAAGCCATACTCCAAACTTTTTCTTTTTTCCCTTGAGTTTGGTATGTTAACTCCTCATTTTACCATCTCACCATCATGTTTTGAGCTGTTCTCAGAGAATTCCTTAAATTTCATTTACAAAGAGAGAGGTAGAATGATTTCTTGGTAAGAACATGTCTTGGTTTTGAAAGTGAATATGGTACATTATTAAAGGCTCTTGAGCCAATAATGTTAGTGCCTAGAAACAAACCAAATTAATAATAAATCAAAGGTGGAATGTACAGACTCATTCAGCAGGTACTTACACAGTAACAACCTGCTGAAGGTTTCTTACCTCTGGTTACATCAGTTTCAGCCATAGGAAATTAAGTTCCACAACACATCTTCAATGCTTTCTGTAGATGACAGACACACCAGTCTGGAACAGAAAAGCTATCCCTAGCTACCAACCCCTATTCTTGCACAACATTTGTTACAGTTTCACTCAGTATCTACCATTGTGCGTGGTATCTGCAGAGATCAGAAGTTGAAGAATCAGAATAAATAAGTAAGGCTTGTATGAGACGGGAAGAAAAATAAAAGGGATTTTACAGTAAAAGATTCTACTTCCCAGATATTTTTCTGTTCAGTTATAATTTTATCTGCATCTGTTTTGTCATACTAATCTAGGGCCATACTGAGGCCTCAGGCCCACCTGAGGGGTCAGGCCTGAGGTTCATACCACAGACATGTCATCTTGTCTGGCACCTCAGCCAGAGCATTCTCTGTGTTGGAGCAATACAGCCAGTTTCCTTCACAGGGACATTCACGTTCAGTCAGCAGCTACAGAGAGTTTGGCTAAACTAAGCTTCCCAGCTCTGACAACTTGAGGTTGAACTCAATCATATGTATTCCTAAGGGCAGTAAACACTTTCTCCTAAGAGGCAAACTGAGAAACAGAAGAATCCCTAAACTTTTAGGCCTCGTAGATATTATCATATTTATAGAAATTTTCTGAACCTAGGGTCATTGAAAGTTGGATAAGTTTTACTGGGAAGCTTTAACAGCCATTTAAGAGTGTACCTTGAATACCAGGCCAGTTAGTACTGAAACCCGATTTCTGGCTAAAGCTCTTCTCAGCCAGAGCCTTGGATATTGCATGTACTCCAGACGTTGCTGGTCTGGAAACACTGGTAGAAATATTTACCAGTTACAAATTAATCTTTTGTAATAGCTTCACTTGAAAATTGAATTTATTTAGTTGTTGACAGACCACAACAACAACAAAAAAAATACTTAGAGGAAGAAGAAATTATAGAAAGAGAGCCAAAATCACTGCTTGATTGTTACTAAATAATTACATCAATTCAAGATCAGTGAAATAGGGTAGGCAGAGTTATCACTGCATTATGAAACGCTTTAACAGATACTGTTCTGTATAGTCAATCTTTAAGAATCCAAATGTGATGCTGTGCCACACTGCTGACAACAGTGTATACAGTTTTTCTCTACCAGTTAGTGTTTTTTTCCATACAGTTTGCCCACACTCAGCTGAAGTGTCATTACCTCGAGTCCAAACCCTGGGAAAGAAATTTTAAATTACAGGGTATGAAACCTAAGTCTTCTTGCATGTGCTAACTTTCTCAAGATATCCTGATATTTTGTCACCAACTGCAGCATAAAACTAGTTTTATCAAAAATTCTCTGTAATTTTTATGCTAAAGCATATGAGATAATGCTTGGGTTTGGTTTTTTTTTTAATTTTTTTGAATTTATTTTTTCTTCATGTTTCCATTACCTAAGTTTGATGACAGAATCAAGTGCTCCTCTTAAGAATCTTTGCTGAAAAAATGTTTAATGCCTTAAATGATAGCACAGCAAACAGTTAAGTGGAGAGTCAGCTTGGTGTGACAGTCCAGGTCTCTGTGATCCTCAAGTATTCTTTGGGTTTCATTAGCAGAAAGGTGACACAGCAACAAAGCAATTGTGAAGAGATCTACCTAACAAATTCAGCATCACATTCTGAAGTTCAGATCTTCTTTACTTCAGCTTGTACTCATGGTACTGGAGCAAGGCTTCTGAGGGTATTAGATCTTTTCCCAGTTCCAGGCGTTGTAGTGCCTTCCGGCACTGTCCCTTTTCTGTTTGCTGCCCTACTACCTGCCACAGATGGAGCTCTGACTGGAACAAAGTATTTTATTTGAATCCTTTGTGTGAGACTCTTTTCACAACTTTAGTTTTAATACTTAAAATAAAAAACAAATGTTGCTGCAGGAGAGATGAAGAAATCAAAATATTCAGAACTGGTATTTCACATTCTGATACAAAATGATGAAACTGTTTAATTCACACATCAAACACTGGTAGATTAAACATGCCTCATTAACACAGAATATGACTCAGTGACCTTAAAAAACTTTCCAAATCTGAGAACAATTGTGAGTAGAATCACATAATTGTTCTGGTTGGAAAAGACCTTTAAGATCACCAACTCCAACCATTAACCTAGAGGTGCCAAGTCCAAATGGATGTAGCACATCTGAGATCTGATGAATGCATATGTACTACTAGAAAAGCAAACAGAGTGGTTTTGGCAACTGTGTGAGCCAGGACTAAATTTTGTCTTCGTTTTGTGGAGTTAGGTTCAACATTGGAGGTACAGAAGAACTGGATAATTTCATTTGACTAAATATTTGTTACCAACAGAATACTTAACAACAAGCCTCATCAATCAACACTAACATAGCATCCCACGCAAAGAACAGTGGTCAATATGTTAAAATGTTGCAGTACAGTTACTTCTGCTCATTCTAAACTTGTCCATTTTTTGTTTCATTCGGTAAGCAGTCAGGCAAAGTCAGGCACTGGATGTGCTCAGAAGCATAATAGTTTTCTTTGATGTTGGACTTCAGCATACACACTGCTGTGCCGCAGATGTCTTTATTCAAAACTGTTTGCATTTCAGTGTTGTTTGCTCTTATAACATTGCCTCTCCCTTTTAGACCTCTTTATTGCTTTGAACTTTCCTTTGAGTTTTCATTTCCCGAATGGTATTTCAACTTATGCGTCATTCATTTTCAATGAAATTTTCCACCTCAACTAAAAGTAACATAAGTTTACACCTGAAAAAGTTTTTTTCTTAAAAAAAATACTCCATCTCAGCAATCACTGACTTCACAATGTTAAAATAACTTCTTAAAGTACAGAAAATGTTATTACCCAGTAGAGTACAGAAATCATACAAAGCGCTCACCCTGTAATGACAGTGCTGGTGTCACAAGCTGCACACGTCTTTTCTCACATTAGTCGGAAGTGGATCAACTTTATATCCTTAACAAATATGTTCTATATTGTAATATTCCATTGGATATGCCCATTGTTTCTTTATAAATCAAGTGCCATTTAAAATCATTGTCATGCTGTATTCTCACTGTCTGGGATTTTAGCACAGTTATGCTAATTGACAGTAATGAGAGTTGCCTATAGAAAATAAAATTCTTATCTATGTGCTCACACAACACACTTAGATTCTAAAGAATGCTCCAAATGCTGTGAGCATTATGTGTAGATGTTTGCAAGGAACGTTCTGGTCAGAACCCATCAGAATATGTTGATTTGCTTATCTCTCTTTTTAGTCCATCATACTAAATTTTCTTTGGCTGAAATCATGGTCATCTTTCTATGATGATTTTGTTTCACTATAAACCACTAAGCATTTCCTTTAAAAGTGTTTCTTTTTCAGTGTTTGTACTGTCTTAATTTGGAAATACTTTGTGATTTAGAAGAATGTAAAACCAAATTTTTTCCTTTGTATTTCTTGTTGTATAATATTATTTTCTGTTTCTGTGAGATCTCTACAGAACATCACAAGTTCTTATGTAGTGCATGATACAGTTAGGATAATGCAGAGGTTTTCATTTTTGCTTGATTTCTAAATGTCTGATAAATATATAGGAGATTTTGGATGCATTTTTCTCTTCTAAGATACAGGACTCAAACAATAGAATATGACCCTAATACACTTCTCCTGTGCGACAATCTGGAGAAAACGGGACAGTAAGGAGAGAACATATGGCAATGTTCTTTCTTTAGAATTTTTTGTCTTATTTACTTTATATTGAAATTTTTCTGGAAGGAAAATGAGACATGAACTGCAAGCAGGGATCTATGCATATGTAAAGGAAGATAAGTAGAATTTATGTGTGCTTTTGCCAAAACTTTGACCCTTTTATGTTTGGCTCCAAAGTATTAACATTTAATGTTCAGCAAAGCCTCTGCAACATGACATAATTTTTAATATCCTGAAAAATTATTCTAGGCTGATATATAAGGTACTTGAAACAACCATGCTTCTTTCCAGTACCTGGAGAGCTTATTTTATAGACTAGAGTAACTCCTGTTTGTCTTCTAAGAAAGTGGTCTGACATACTACAAACAGATATCTTAATTTAGAAAAATCAGTATTTCAACTAAAAGTTGAAGATGCAAAAGATAAAGCAAATCCCACTAACATGTTTAAGCTATTCACTATGTCATCTAGCAGTCATAGTAAGTGCTTTATACTGTTATTACAAAAATAATAAAATGTAGGACTAATAAAATAAATATGATAAAGAATGCAAAAAATATAATGGGAATTCCAAATAAAAGTACCATGTAGAATAAACAACTACTTTGAACATCTTTTAAAAAGATTAACTTAGGAAATGCTAGCATCTGAATTTTCATCTCAGTTGGCCCACTCGCATACAGGAACTGTGACCGAGACACTTTCCAATGAAAAGTGTTCTAACGTAGCAACTGCAATAATTATTTTTTCACTGCTTTCTTCCTACAATCTGTTGAACTCGCTTGTAGATTTGTGATTTCAATTGGGCTGCAAACTTTTCATTGCAAAGACTGTGTCTACCAGTCTGTGCTAAGCACTTCTGAGGTTCCTTCCTAATTGGAATCACTGCAATTCTGTGTCATCCTGATACTGATAATACCAACTTTATACAACTCACATGCAGTTTCTGTCTTTATATAAAAATTCCGTAAGATGATTGAAATGTTACTGTTATGGTTAACAGGCATAAGCTCACTTGTTCCAAATGTCTCTCATTCAGCCTGGAATTTTCTCTCTGTCTGATAATTTGCGTGATAAAAGCAACTGATGAATGGACATGGGACTGAAATGTTTGTAAGAGGAGTCTGTGACAGTTCCTTAGAAGCTTTAAGAGTTTATAATGTAAATAAGTATTTAAGGAATTATTAACATTTACATTTTACCCCATAGGCTTTCTGTAAGGTCAGCATTTAAGTAGTTGAAGTATGGAGAAGGAATTGTAAAATGTATGTGTGAATACGTTCAAAGACTTGAGAGAGTCTGGGTTGCAGAATGTCTTTATCTGAGTTTTGATACAATAGAATATGTGCCAAATCAGTGTATATAATTTGTTACCATGAGGCACACACACATATATATATGATGATAACATATATAACATATAACATATTTGAATACATAAACCCACAAATATATAATGAATATATATTCATATATAGATATGAATATATAATGAATAGTGTGTGTGTGTATATACATACACATATATATATAAAATGTAGCCACTGGGAGTTCTGCATTTTAAGGAGTTCAGAACATATTTTCATATAAAGTCTCTTTGGTTTCAGAATGCCACAAAAGAACAATGGACAACAGTAAATACATATATATTTCAAACAATCTTTAAAAACAAGCAGGACACTGTTTCATTATACCCACCAGAAAAGGAGACTTACTCCTCAGAAGCATAGCTAGAAGTTCAGTGACTAAGGTAATATGCTGAATCTGATGAAAATTAAAGTATTAAACTAATACTGAAATGTAGACTACTTGATCTAGCTTATCTACAGCATGTCTAAAAACCAGTCTACTTTTTCAGACTTTTAAGTGCATTTAAGATATCTTGAAGCACACATCTTTAAGGTCTGAAGAAAATTACAAGAATTGTTAATAATACAACAGCCTTACTATGCATAACAGCTCAGGGAGACTTACTGATTTTTTATTTTTGGCATTTATTATTTAAATGTTGAAAAAACACCCAACCCTCCTTTTTGTCTCATTGAAATGAAAGTAAATTGGGTGAAAAGGTAAGCATTATCTTTTAGTCAGAATTTAATGATACCCACCCTTTTTTGCATATATCCACATTGACTGAATTTCTGTTCCATAGCAAATAAGTAGATCTATTCAAAATATTTGTGCAAGTGTACTGGATTCCTGCTCTTTTTGTGATACTCCACCACTAAATATTCATGAATGATGATGTAACCATTGCCTATATTCATTATTATAACTTCACTCAGGATTTTGACTATTTGACAAGTGTGAAAGTCAAACCTAACAAATAAATTGGGTAATATTATGTCCACTCATATATTACTGAATTACTCATACTGTATGCTCAAGCTACAGAAAGCTGTCAAAGGGTGTTTGTCATCTGTAGTCATAATTTGTTGTATCCCCCAGAAATCTAATTCAATTACACTTGTCACAAATAAATCAAGAATAACTTTTGCAAAATGAATATTCCTTTGTTTTACTCACTGTGCCTTAAGGAATCTTTATCTCCCTTTTGTCTGTATTTCAACAATTTACTTCATAAGGAGGCAGTGGCAAAGGGCAGAGGAGGAAAGGGAAAGAAAGAAAAATGTTGGATAGCACTCCTTGAGATAAGTTAGTTCAAAAATCTGAATTATTCATACACCAATAAAGTCACACCTAGGGAAGTGCAAAGTTGCTTATCGCAAGGAGAAAGAAGGAAATAATTCGATCTGTTTACGAACATGTATAATACAGCCATTGACTTAATTCTGCAAACATTTTCTTATCAAATTGCTTCTCAGAAAATGAGAAATAAATTGCTCAACTGTATTTATACATTGCTTCTGTTGCATTTTTCTTTAGTATTTGTCAAACACTCAAATTAGCCATAAATGCACTCTGTCTTGGTTATGTAGAAAAACAACAGCACCACAGTAATGCTAAAGACATATGGCTCCTCAGACTTTTTAAATAATAAGGTTAGAAGTACAAGTTGGCAGCTAATCTGCTGGATAGTCTCATCCAATTAAAATGCAAACGTGGAGATATGAAGAAAATTCTGAATTTGAAATGCCAAAATTATAATATGAAAAATTTTCCTATTGACATATAATAAGAAAAGGCAGTTTTCATTATCTAAAAAAGTAACCTCTCCAGGAGCTGAAATTAGAAATTAATCTTTAACTGCTGCTTCTAAGACTCTGCTACATTACTCATGAACTTTTATTTGAAAATGCAGTATATAAATAACTTTTGCAAGTGTACATCAATTAAGCAAGAGACCCACAGTCAAGATGCTCAATTTTCTTTTGCTGAAAACATTGTGTTTCTTTCCCTGGAACTGGGAAAAATGTTCTGATCACAACAGTGGAAACAACACCTTGGGTTCAAGGATAGACTATCAGTCATACGTGTTTCTAAGAACCTTTCATTCAGGGAGTGGATAATTACAAAGAAATTGTTATAATTACTCTATAGAATATATATATACCCACACATATATATATTTATAAATTTTGTTCCAATACAATTTTAAACTAAGAAAAACTAGTGTTCCTTCTGTTTCAGAAGAGCTTGAAATGTTTTTAAATGGAGGAAAAACAGCAGAAAAAGAGAAATTATTTTGTTTCTGTCTGGATGATTAAAAGTGTCATTCCACTTTTTGTTCATCTACAGTTAAGGACACAGATCTGGAAAAAAAAAAAAAAAGACTGAGAAAGATACAGATTAGAGCTTCTCAGATAGCCCTGCTTGCCTGTCTTCAGGCAATTGAAACGAGCCTCTTATTTTAGGGTAGCTGAAAGCTCACAACATTTCCCAGACTGTTTTTTCTAGAGACTTGACTGAGTTACTGCCATCTGTAAATCATTCCATTTCTGAAATGTTGAGAGATCACGCACCTCCTGTAAATTCCATACCAGACCTCTGTGGACGTCTTGGATACTGTGAAGACATGGATAGCATCAGCATCAGCTTCTTGTGCCATTTTAGGCAGTGCACAGCTGCTATATATTTAGTAGAGAGCAATCAAGCTACATGTATGCACCTAAAGATAATGTTAATCAGGAACTGATTTTTTTTAAAATATGTATATATATATTTTTTTTTTTCCTTGGCATTAAAACTAGAAACCTCAATTTATAAACTTGGAAAGTAAAGTTATAATTACGGTCAAGGTTCATCTTGAGTCAACTTCATATTACTGAAGAAGAACTGATTAGAAAGAAAAGGAGAACACTTTTGAGAAGTACCCTGTTGTTACAATTCAGAAGAAATAATTTTAAATTAATGTAGTCAATTAATTTGGAAACTGATGATTAACTGACATAAATCATTAAATTGTTCTGGTGAAGAGGGTGACTGGTAATTTAAAATCTGTGACTGCTAATTTAAAAACTTGGGGGAAAACCTCATCTTGTAAAAGGAGGATTCAGTACAGTTTTCAAATACTGTGGATAGCAGAGAGATCAGACTAAAATATTAATTGAAACTGGAAAAATAGAAATTGCAACTTCCTTACTCAAAAAATGTTAATTTGAAAGAAGGAAAGATATTAGATCTTATCTTCGTATGATCATAGAATCATAGAATTGTTGAGGTTATAAGGGACTGCTGGATGTCACCTTACCCACCCCCCTTGCTCAAGCGTGACCATCTAGAACCAGTCACGAAGGACTATGTCCAGGTGATTTTTTAGTATCTCTAGGTAGGGAGACTCTTCAACAGCTCTGGGTATCTGTTTCCCCATGTCCAGAGGGAACCTCCTTAATCCTCTTTTTTTTTTGTTCAGCTGGCCTCTTAACCAGTCCCCAGGTACCACCAAAAAGGGCTTGCATTGATGTTCTTTGTATCTTCCTTTCGGGTACTGATGAGATCCCCCCTTCTCTGCTGCAAGCTGAACAGTCCTGGCTCTTACCCCTTCCATATAGGAGAGACGCTGGACTTTTGCTTGACTCTCTGCAGTGTGTTTGTGTGTCTGGTGTACAGGGGAGCCCAGAACTGGACCCAGCACTCCGGGTGTGGCATCCCCAATGCTGAGTAGAGGGAAGGATCTCCTCCCTTGACCTGCTGTCAGCTCTCCTCCTAATGTTGGAGCCCAGCCTGTACTGTCATCTGCTTCTGCTGCAAGGGCATGTGGCTGGTTCATGTTAAGAAACAGTAAGTGGTGACACTGATCACAAAGTACAAACACTGATACCTAAAAATTAGTGGTCACTGGGCAAATAATCATTTTCTTATTAAGCAGGAATGAAGTAGCGTGCAATTGAAAAATACTTCCATATTTTTACTTTAAAAGATCTGAAGAGATGAAAATGGTGGGTAAGATTAATTATTTTTTTACAGAAACATAATAACGAGGCAGTTGCTGAAAATATTTTAGGACATGCCAAAAATTTATAATTCTAAATCACAAAATGCTTCTCCACATTATAAAAAAACCCTCTAATTTTGCTTAAAGAGGAGATGAAAACAGCTAAATACTTAATTACAACATCTGTATGTTACAAGTTGAAGAATGCAAATCAGAAATTAGGAATTTCAGAAAAATAATGACAAAACTGGTACACGTGGAGAAAAGCTAAAGTAAAGAAGCAGATGTTTTTGTGTCAGAAAAAAGAGAAACAAAAATTATCAATTTATCCGTTAATGATCATATGTATGTATTTCTAGTCTATATTTATAAAAATATTAGATAGTGTATTTAGATTATTTGACAGATTACTTCTTTCTTGAAAATTGGAATAATGTTGCAGTACATGTGCTTAAGTTTGGCACTGTTTCATGAGGAGGTCTACATAACATCTTACAAAATGTCTGTCCAATGAGCATTCTGTGCTATCAACATTGATTTTCCTTAAGGTGTGGAATGCTGGGGTAGTTCTCCAGAGACTGAAAGAAAGATGATCTTGTGATAATATTCAAGAAGCATTGGTCACATGACCTGGGTGATGTCAGGGCTGTCAGTCTGACATTGATCCAAGGGAAAGTAATGGAAAGAAGGTGATAGAACATTTGATTAATAAAGAACTAAAGGAGGTAGATATAATTAGTGCCAATCAGAACAGGCTTATGGAAAATAAATCTCATCAAACTGACTTGATAACTTTTTCAACAACACAACTAGTTTTGTTGATAATTAAAATGGGATTGATGAAATACACCTTCTGCATCACAAGCTTTGTTTTGCTATTGTACCTCAATTTGTCTAATAAAGAAGGAAGATACAAAATTGGTATCAAACACAACAAATAGATGAAATGCTGCCTGAGTGGAAGGATTTAAAATTAACTGAGATTTGGAAAGCATCATGTAGCAGATAGGTTTCTTTCCTGACTTGGTTAGATTTGTTATATTTTGCATTTCACTGTGGTTTATTATTTATGTCTGGTAGGAAAACATGATTCTCTGTTGAGTATGCTGGTAAGAGAATGGCTGAAATAATTGAAAAAGTTTATTTACTGATACTATATATTTTGACAACTTTTTTTTAAAAAATAAACTTGAGTCAACTTAAAAAATGTTAACTACTGGTAACTATATTGGAAGAAATTTATGAATGAAAAGTCATTCTGTGTTTGGAACAGGGTGAGCACTGCCATGTGAAGCAGAGGCATGAGAAAGATTAAGGAGCAAGCTGGATAATGACTTTATAATAAACTCTCGCTGTGACTGTAACTCATAATATAAACTGTGGATGCATAAATAAAACAATTGTAATCAAAGGTGTTAAAAAATCTCCATACTTACTTACCTCAGTTCTTAGGCTAGTTTACTTATAAGGCAGTAACAGCGCGTTTTGAAGTTCTTCTCAGACATGGCTTAAATGGAAACTTTAAAAGAACAGCAGAAATATAGATGATTGGTTAACTTTCGTGATAAGAGAATAATCTAAGGATCCTCTCAAAAGTTAAGGCATATGCTGTTAGTAATTAAGATTTGTAATTAAAGGGGAGAGATGACTCGCAATTAAAGTTCTTCAGTCCATCAAAAATATATATAACAATAACACAGAATAGCTTGTAGTTGCATCTAGAAATATTATAAATAAGATCATTTTAAAGGGTAGCATAGACACATTTTGACCAAGTGGTTAGCATTTGCCATTCTTAATTTCTGAAATGCAAGTTGTTTCAACCCTGCTGCTCTAACTCAATGAGGAATTAATTTCAGGTCTTACGTTACACAAAAAGCAACATGCTGGATGATTGAATGGACTTTTCTGGCTTCGGTCCATGAATCTATAGCAACAGGGATAGCTGACTCCTTTGCTTCACTTGCCAATAAACTGAATTAAGCCCTATCTGTATAGAAAAAGTTCACTATTAGAATAATAATTGGATGGTATGTGGGTTTTTTATTAAATAATTATACTGATAAAATCTCTAGTGTAAATTCACCTATACACAGGACAATTAAATCTGTTTTTTACACCAGAAAAACCTACTGGTTTACATTGGATTTACTAGACTTTTCATTCAGAGACTTTAGGCAAGCTTAACATGAAAGAACCTTTACATTTATTCAGTCCTTAAAATGATGGACTGATTTAAGCTTGATGAGAATCCTTGGCCAAGATGATGTATTGACCAAGTTGAGAAACATGTTTTAACCAGCTTTATCAGTAAGTATTCTATATCAGGTTGTTTCTTATACTCAAACTATCCTGTGAATCAGCACAGGAAAAAAAAAAAATCTTTAACAGTATTTCTGCTGTATTTCTTTAAATGATGTTTCTAATTTTCATACTGAAAATAAGGATTCTAAGCTACACCTGGTCCCATACTCAAATGGCATGACCACTGTTAGAGCAAAATGGAGAACAAACAGATTAAAAAGATGGTCAAAGCCAAGGCCCTGAAACCAGCTAATTAAATCTGCGCTAATCAGTATAATATTAATTATGGCTTGCCTTGAATGCAAATGTCAACCTATCAAAATAATGTAAACAGCAATATATACAACTGGTGGCATGCCAGGAAAAATTTATAAGTATTTTCTCTAAGTTTTAGGGCAATGAGACCAGCAAAGGTGTAAGCAAAAACCTCTGCAGTTGCATGTAAGAGCCACCCAAGTGAGAGAAACTGTAATCCCAAGGTCAGGAAGAAAGAACAAGATAAACACAAGGGACTACAGGTGCGTAGAGCACCCTGCCTAATGCACAAGGATGATCATCAAAACCAAAACCAACACAAGCAGCATCGGAAGCAGCACCTGAGGTGCCGTTTGGATGAAGGTGGCAAGAGGCATAAAAGGTCAGTGATGAACTTAAAAAATAAACAAAAGACAAGCTCACTTTGGTTCTCATTTCTCTCAATAGAGAGCTCTCAAGCTCTACCACCTGCAGAGTCACGGCAGAACACAGACTTACCATACAGCATCAGCCTCAAGGTATTGTATGTTCACAGCTAATCCAGGACAGGATTTTTAGTGACAATCAGTTTGTTACAGTGATGATTAATAATATATAAAAAATAAAAAGGGGTTCGTTAAGAAACTAGTTTAATTATTTTTTATTTTAAAATTTAAAGAATGGCTTCATCTGACAGTGGTTTAAATATTCCCATCACAGGAATCTCAAATCACTTGATAAGCATTCACACAAACATATATGTATAAATATGGATGTATATATATATATATGTATATATTCAGTTCAAAAGTGTACCTCCCACACACTGTTGATGACAACTTTCTACAGGAAAGCATACTCAGACACCAAAATAAAAGGCAAGGTAAAGCTGTTTACCTTCCTGCAAGGGAAAACAGCTCCTCTAGTTTGCCCCTGAACTGGGCAAATTGCCTGTTTACAGAAAATAAGTACGTCATTTAAGGCTGCTTTCCTTCTCCTGAAAGCACTTTCCCTCACACTTACTGCACTTTTTGAGCCACAAAAACAAAATAAGAAGTCAGGGACATTCTTTTCAACGCTTTACGAACACTTTCAAGAGAAATGTTTATTATTCTGTAGTAAGAAACATGTTTTCAATATAGATTTAATAAGATTACCATTGTCCACCGATGTCTTCTATTATTAGATTTTAATTACAAGATATTAGGAAAGGAAATTAGTCTGAAGCCATATGTGCAAATTAATTATTTATTTTAAATTTCAAATTCCAGTTACCAGTGATAACTTCAAGAAGCTGTGTGTTGCTCCTGAGAAGTCACTAGAATGTAGTAGGAGGTTATAAGGTTATAAGTTGTGGCGGGTTGACCCTGGCTGGAGATGTGGGTCCCTTCCAGACTCCTCCAGAATGAGTCCCACACAGGGTCACATGTCCTGCCAGAAAACCTGCTCCAGTTTGGGCCCTCTCCATCAGTCCATGGGTCTGCCTACTCCAGTGCAGGCTGCCCATGGGGTCACAGCCTCTTTCAGTTGCCTCTACCTGCTCTGGCATGGCATCCTTCACATGCTGCATGGGAATATCTGCACCCCCATCAACCTCCATGGACTGCAGGGGCACAGCCTGCCTCACCACAGTCTTTTTCATGGGCTTCAGGGAAATCTCTGCTTCAGCATCTGGAGTGCCTCCTGCCCCTCCTTCTTCACTGCCCTTACTGTCTGCAGAGTTTCTCACATCTCTGATGCTCTTTTTCATCCCTACGCACCCCCTTCTTCTTAAATGTAATCACAAAAGTGCTACCACTGCTGCTGACAGGCTTGGCCTTGGCCAACTTCAGGTCTGTCTTGCAGCTGACTGCATTGGACCGATCAGACATAGGAGAAGCATCTAGCAGTTTCTCATAGCAGTTTAGTCATAGTTGATACCTTAAACTTAATCACAGTTCTCATGCAGAATTCTAATCACACAGGCAAATCAAACCTTGAGGCAACAGCTTTTCATTTAGGCTTTTTTTTTAATTTAACAAATGACATGTCCCATATCTTATCTATAAAGCACTACAACAGGGGGAGCTGGATGAGAAAGAACTTTGTCCTTTGTATATGAAACTAATTATGAAAATGCTTGTTCACAGGTCTAGTGATAGAAGTTCAACAATAAAATTATCTATCTAGTATAACCCAAAAGATTATATACACCATGTAGACTGCAAATACAGGCATGCATACATGTGTATCTATATGTAAGAGAATTGGGAAAACCTCATGTGTATTTCTCAGTCCATGAACAGAGAACAGATAAGAAATAGTGATCTCACTTTTAGATGAGAAGGAAAGCAAATCTGGAATGCAGTAACACTCTGGATAATACACAAAAATGGGCACAGTCATTTCTGTTTCAAATATATTTCCAAAGAAAATTAGGAAAGAAGCATTTTGGGACACAAGCAAGGAAAGAAACTTTTACAAGAGATACATCATTCAGGCTGCTACTTGTCAACAAAAGGTGTAAGATATATTTCTCTGTTAGGCATTTAATATTACTTCTTTGAGACACTTTATTCCAAGCATACAGGGTGATGAGAATGTTATCCTAAGATACTTAACTTTGTCCTTTTATTAAATAGGGAATTTAAACATACACTCTATCATGCTGAACTGCAGCTGCAGAACTGATTATCATGCAAGTTAACTGCCTGCATTGCTGTCATACTTCTTTTTTGGACAATTATTTTGTTCATTTACCCTATGCGACCTGCTCTAGTTGATCCTGAGCTGGTAGAGGGGTTTGGACTAGATGATCTCCAGAGGCCTCTTCCAACTCAAACTGGTCACTGATTCTGTTTTTTTTTTTTATGTAGTGGAATATTATGTATGTTTTTTTTTGACAGTTTAGATAAAATTTATGTTCTTGATTCAAAACTGTTCCTAAAATTAGCAAAATATACACCAAGAAATTATTATCTGTTTGGAATCCCAAAGACTAGAACTATTCTTGCATTCGTCTTCATCTCTTTAGTAATCAGGTTCAATATCAGTGTTACTTGCCCAGAAATCTGACAAGACTGACAAAGAATGGCAGTATGTAGCTCTGTAAGCCAACAGTTACTTCACAAACCAAGAATCTGCAGTGTACATTAAGGTCTGGAAGGCAAAGTGGTTCACTGCTAGGTAGATCTTTATTAGTCTATTATTCTATCCAGAAGACTCAGAGGCACTAATTACCCAAATTATTGCTGGGGTTGTTTTTCAGGTTTTGGGTTTGGGGTTTTTTTTCAGTTTTTATATAGCTACAGATAAAACAGGAGGGCCAGACAGAAAAATAAATAATATCCTGGAAAAACAGCAGTCACGGAGCCTCTATAATCAACAGAGAAGTGGAGCAGAGGATTATGACACCACCCAGTAGACAGGCTTAGAAGTTTAAGGAACTGAAAATATGTGGCCAGGTGACTCTGAGATTGCTCTGCAGGAATTTGCCTGCCACGAGATGTGTCTACCTGAATGGAATTTGGCACAGACTCAGCTGAACTATTGTGCTATGCTAATTGCAGCAGCAGATCAGTTTCTGTCAACCAGGTAGACACTTGTGTTGGATCTGTACACTCACATCAGCCTTGTTGACTTTCTAAATTAAGTATGGCAGCTGTTACCAGTAATTTTTTTATAGACATTTTTTCTCCTAGGCCCAGTACAGTCCATCGATCATGTCAAATATTTAGATCTGGAATCCAAATTGCCAAATTCTACAAGTGGCTGCAGGTGGTGGTACTACATAAGTTGAACTCCCCACTGTCTCTCCCTTCACCACAGCAGCGCTTTCAAAGAGAAGAAAATTTCTACTTTTTAAAACCTGGCAACAGTCTATAGATTATTATGCATATCCTTTATATGCATATTTCTCTCTAGCTATTAATAATGGGGTCAACTGTATTAAAAAAAGTGTTTGCAGGCACCAGTGTACTGAAATTACTCTTGGAAAAAAGAAACTACAAAAGATGGTAGAGCTCTGACCAGGGCTGGCTCTAGACTGGAAGAGGAGGAAGAGAAAAAAGGTTTAAGCAGAGCTGATTGTATTACCATGAACTGAAGAAGCTGAACAAGCAGTCAGACTTTTTCCAGCTACATCCAAACTTCTTAGTATGTAACTCTGCCCTCTTGGTATGATCAATGATCTCTTTTCTATAGCTCTTCCTGCCCTTTTCATTCCATGTTATTAATAAAATCCTGATTCCTGTCAAAAAAATGAACATGCAGGGGATCACAGAGAAAAATATTAAAGGTGTAAAAAGCCTGCTGTGAGGCAAAAATAAAACGTTTGCGACTGTCACCCTGGCTGGAGGCAAGACTCCCACCAAAGCCTCTCTATCACTCCCCTCTTAGCTGGACAGGGGAGAAAATACATGTTGTGAGGCTTTGAGTGGAGATAAGGACAGGGAGAGATCATTCTGCAAATTAGTGTCATGGGAAAAACAAACTCGACACGGAAGAAAAGCAAGAAAACTCTCTAATTTATTATACTACGCTAGAGGAACACACAGAGTCAGATAATGAGAAGTACAAAACAGCTCTTAACCGCCCCCCCCCCCCCCCAC
>VXBZ01000598.1:69995-120601 GCA_013399135.1 Heliornis fulica
TGGGTCAGTTCTATAAACTCATAAAATGTCTTTCAGTCTCTCAGTCCCAGACTGCTGGGCCCAGCCTGGTCCCCCACAGAGTCACAAGCACCCCCAGCAAACCTGCTCTGGCATGGGCCTCCATCTCTATCTCTTATCTCTCTCTCCACAGGCTGCAGGTGTTGCCAGGGGCTTGCTCCAATGTAGGTCACAGATTCTTCTCTATTCCTCCACCTGCTCTATGGTGGGCTCCTGCCTGGTCCAGGTGCCTCTCCATGGGCTACAAGTGTGGTCTCTTCATCCTCCATGGGCTGCAGGGGACACCCTCTTCACCACAGGCCTCAGGAAATCTCTCAGTGCCTCCTCCTCTCCCCTTTACTGACCTTGGTGTCTGCAAAGTTTCTCACATCTTCTCACTCCCTTCTCTGGTGGCAAAGTGCAGCTGTTCGCATTTTTCTCTCTCTAAAATGTGATTCCCAGAGGTGCTGTGACTGGTGCTGATTGGCCCGGCCGGTCTTGTCGGCAACAGGATTTTTTGAAGTTTGGCCTTGGGAGCACAGCTGGTATTTGCTTTGTTGGACCCTTAAACTTTCTAACTGCTTCTTAAAGAAGCTATGTTGCAAACCCACAACAATACAATAAGGGCTAAGAAAAGCCCTTACTTAACATCTCATCATAGCTTAAAAAACCCTGGTTAAACAGAGAGGAAATAAACCAAACAATCTAAAAAGCTTTTGAACAACACATAAAAAATGCTTGGAACTCATTGCTACACATGGAACTGAGAAGTTATGTAAAAAGGTTTGGAAAATGAGAACAGATGATTCCTTTGCAGCTGAGCACCACCCTGTGCTGGTTTTGGCTGAGATAGAATTAATTTTCTTCATGGTAGCTAATGTGAGCGCGTATTTTAAATTTGTGCTGGCAACAGTGTTGATAATACAGAGATGGTTATATAACTGCCAAGTAGTGCTTACGCAGAGCCAAGGCCTTTTCTGCTCCTCACACCTCCCCACCAGTGAGGAGGCTGAGAGTGCACAAGGACTTGAGAGGAGACACAGTTGGGACAGCTGACCCCAACTGACCAAAGGGATATTCCATCCCATAGAGCATCATGCTCAGCATGTAAGGGGCTGGGGGAAGACGGAGGAAGTAGGATGTTTAGAGTGATACTTTTTATCTTACCAAGTAACTGTGACACATGATGAAGACCTGCTTTCTGGGGATTGCTGAACAGCTGCCTGCTTGTGGGAAGTGGGGAATGAATTCCTTGTCATCTTTTCTTGTGTGCATGGCTTTTGCTTTATCTATTAAACTGTCTTTATCTCAACCGGTCAGCTTTCCCACTTTTACCCTTCTGATTTTCTTCTCTGTTCTGCCTGGCAGGGAGTGAAACAGTGGCTGCATGTAGCTTAGTTGCTGGCTGGTTTTAAATCACAACAATCCTTTTACTGCTCAACATGGGGCTTGAACCCATAACCCGAGACAAATATGCATTTCTTATAGAAAGATGTATGTACTTCTTGATGTAACTTTAAGAACTCGCAAGAAGAAATCTCTTCTTAATCCATATCTCACATTAATGCCCATGAGCTAGGAATGCTATTCTTTCTAATACATCAAAGGGATCAATAAGAGTGGGAATTAGACAGAGGGAACCTTAGCATTCTCAGAAGCAATTTGCTAGGTGCAAATGGCATAAAACATTGTATTCCTTTATCTGTGCATCAGTACCTGCTAGCCCTTGAATATTTTCTTCTCTGTTAAAGCAAAAACCAAGCCCTAGTAGAGTTTAATATTGTACATAGAAAAAGTTGCACAAAATTGCTAGCTTAGTTGCCATACAGTTCTCTTATCTGTAGCAGAAAAGTTTAGGAGACTTTTGAAAAAAAAACTGTCAGTGTTTTTGAAATTTTAGCAATGAGAGGAAAATGCTGTTTTAATGAAGTATATATATTTTTTCCTATTAGAAAAGAGAACAAGGTGGCTACTCCAAGGGATTTATGTCAACTCAGTTTACATTTCTATAGACAGCCATCAACTCTTGTAGTCTTTTTAATGTGTCTTCCTAGTTAATTAACACCTGTTACAGCCTTCCATATTGTGACTACAGTTAGTGAAAAAAATATAAGCATGAGTAACATTCCTATATTTGCCTTTTATATCCCTAACCACCCAAATATGGCCTTTTTTATTTCATCACCCACATTGACATCTATTTCTGAACCAAGTTATCCATCAAGACTCAGCTTGATCTCTACAGTAAGAAGAAAATAGCTTTAAATTTTAGAAGATAGCCAAAGGGATGATGCTAACTAATAGCTGTCTAAATGCTTTCTGAGTAAGTATATGAATGTCTTCTATGAAAACTGCTCTTTTGTGAACAGTTGACGGGGGAGAAAAATCAGCATTTAATTTGGACTGTTTATGTGGCATTGCTTTCCTCTCATGGCAAATTATGTTTAGATATTTTTGGTGGCAGATGAAATCTTGAACTAATTTTTGCTGATTCTTTTCATTTTAACTTATTTCCCTCTAGAGTGTGATGTACTTGGTTGTTCTTTGAGATGCGTGCTTTTCTATTAAACCTAAAGCATTTACTGGTTACTGGAAGTAACAAGAGGCTTTATCCTAGCAGTTCAAGATGTATTTGACAGACTATTATCATAGCATCCCAGTCTTTGAATGAATCATTGTAAATAACAAATAATATTGAAATTGGAAGCATCTGACTACATTAGTCATGTATTACTGGAACTGATTAGTTTTGAAAAGCTAGTCAAGCAAAAAGCTTAAATTAAAAATCCACAGTTTTTGTCATAAAAGGATGGAAATGCAGGCACTTAACCATAATAACTAAATACATGATGGTTTCAGTTTGAAATAAGTATGTTCAATAAAAATGTAATTGAATCTAGCTGTTCTTTTTAATCACCGCTACATTATTCTTCGAGCTGTGCTTTGAGATTACTGTATCTTGAAACACACAAAGATCCCCATCTGCTCTGACTTTGATAAATGTGCTTGAGTTTAGGTTCACATTCACTAAGCCAAAGATTGTGTCAGTACGAGCTCTCCTCCAGACTGCAACGTACATGTGACTCCCGATCTCACCCACACCATACCTCAGCAAGGAAGAGCTCAGACTCACTAAACATCTCCAAAACCTTTGCCTCCCATACTAATTAGTATGTATGACCTTATCCATTAAGCCTACTAGATAAACCTACAGCTTGTCATATGTGAGGAAAAGCCTTTTTTTCTCTGAGGATCCACACAGAAATTATGTCTGCTGGGGCTGGTGGTACAGGCAAGACCAAAGAAAGTCAATGTTCTCTGCAGCTGGATGCAGAACTCCCACCCTAATATTGACCATAAGGCCTGTAGTAGTAGGACCTCATACTTCTTTTGCTGATCCAGTCTAGCAAGTCTTTTTAGTATTAAGAAGAAAGCAGGGTGCACACTTTTCTTCCTTTTCCTCATGCATCCCAGTCTGAACAATAGTGCATCTCAAAAGGTGAGTTCATACTGCTAAACCTTATACAGAATTTTGTACACTTAGCTGGAAATAAGGAGTTTATCTCAGTATGCTGGTGTTTTCAGTAGGTTCAGTGAGGATACCAGAAAGCTGTTCCACTAGGACAAGGAATTTAGGATGTCACATGTCACAGAAACATTTCAGTGAGCAGGACTTAGAATCATAGAATCATCGAATCATAGAACGGTTAGAGTTGGAAGGGACTCCAAGAGGTCATCTAGTTATCCCCCCCTGCAAGAAGCAGGGACACTACCAACTAGATCAGGTTGCTCAGGGCCTCATCCAACCTGGCCTTGAACGTCTCCAGGGATGGGGCATCCACCACCTCTCTGGGCAATCTGTTCCAGTGCTCCACAACTTTCACAGTAAAGAACTTTTTTCAAATATCTAATCTAAATCTACCTCCCTCTATTTTAAAACCAATACCCCTTGTCCTATCACAACAGGCCCTACTGAACAGCCTTTCCCCATCTTTCTTGTAGGCCTTGAGGTACTGGAAAGACTGCTATAAGGTCTCCCTGGAGCCTCCTCTTCTCCAGACTGAACAGCCGCAACTCTCTCAGCCTGTCCTCGTAGGAAAGGTGTTCCAGCCCTCTTATCATGTTTGTGGCCCTCCTCTGGACCCTCTCCAACTGGTCCATGTCCTTCTTATGTTGGGGGGTCCAGAACTGGACACAGTACTCCAGGTGAGGTCTCACGAGGGCAGAGTAGAGGGGGAGAATCACCTCCCTCGACCTGCTGGCCACGCTTCTCTTGATGCAGCCCAGGATGCGGTTGGCCTTCTGGGCCGCAAGAGCACATTGTTGGCTCATGTTGAGTCTCTCATCCACCAGTCCTTCTCCTCAGGGCTGCTCTCAATCCAAGGGCTCAGAAAGGGCTGCCTCCATTTTGCAGTCACATCTGCTAACTTTTCCAACCGCATCTTGCACAAACATGCTATAACTAGGATCCATGTGCAGGAACACAATTACTTCCAATAAATCTGCAATTTGCTCTGACCTTCTTTACATACAGAGTGGGTCATGTCCTCTTTTGAGCTCTCTATGGAGTAGTCTCTGACACAGCTCATCCAGCTTCAGCCTGTGGTCAAATGTCAGGCCAGACCATGTGTTGTCATAAATCTTGGAATCGAAGTTATTATTTAGTGCTCTTTGGCTGCCTCTCAAAATAATGTTTCACACTTGTAATAGCCCTCCTGTTTGCTCTCCCTCCTCCTTGGCACAGAAAATGTCCCTTGCACCTGGATTGTCAAACTTGCATCACCTATAAAATTGCTCCGTTCTGGATTTCTGCTTAAAGGAAGCTGCAGTAAACTGTCAGCTGGGAAAAATGAAAACATGAAGGCTCTCAGGGAAGTTTGAATAGTAGGAGCTCCTCAAAAGGGCAAACACATCTGGTTGGGTTCTTTTCATAAGCATTTGAACATATGTCTAGCATTAAGCAGTAAGGAAACATATGCCAATGAGTGCATTACATGCCAGAATGAAATTGAAAAAGCAGCAATATAAAGCTACTTTACTCCTTCAGAGGTCACTGAAATAAATGTTTCAGGGTCACTTTTATGCCAACATGTGACCTTTTGTAGTCAAACAATTCAATAATGTTTATCTAATTGAGGGGAGCCATTCAGGCTTTGAAAAGACTGCACTTCAGTAATAAATAAGTGAGGGTTTCTTCTGCTGAAACAGAATACTTAAAAAAAAAAGTTCCTCTCTGCCTTGCTGGATACAGCGTCGTGGTCCAATTGTCTACCAAAGTCTAAACAAACTGAAGAAGTAATGTCTTCTTTTGCCTTTGATACATCATAAAACCTATTGTTGAGGAAAACAGTGACATCAATCATCTTCTTTATACATTTGCTTGAAAACTCTTCTCCCCAGCAGAGGCTTTCTTCTGTCTTTTCAACTTTGTCTGCCACCCTGAAATGATTCAGGTAAGTCAGCAGCAGAAGTTCATTTCTATAAGCTGACCCTGCCTTAAGGCCTGGATTTGTTTCCTCTTGCTTCTCTGGACAAGCCGTGTAGAAATACAGAGGAAATATGCCTGCCTGAGACATGAGTAACTGGAATGAGTGTGATAAGTGATGGTTGTTGCTTATCCATTGATCAGGGCCTAAGGCTGAGAATCCCTCACAGGGCCTGTGTGTTTGGCTTGATGTTCTCCTCCAGATGTGTGAACAGAGAAAAAAACAAAACAAAACAAAACCAGGAAGATATATTAGCATTTCCCAGAATCTGAAGATACAAGCTATGATTCACTTTTGGCTGCTGCAGCCTGCTGATGCCCTAACCCATGGCCATGTTTGTAACTTGCTATATGTATCCTCTGGTAGATTTCCCCTTTCACTGGCCCTTCCTCAAGAATATTGGTGACCAGCCCTGGACAGAGCAGCAAAGCACTTTGGTAGAATTGTTCTAGGGATCTGATGAATGTGAAGGTATGGAAGATTAGCATTGTGGCTCTTCACTATTCTCTCCTGAGGTCCTGAAGATGCAGATTCATGGTTCAAGGCCACATCCCTCCCTAATAGGTCATGAGATAGGTGCAAAGCCCTGCAAACCTTTGTAAAAATAAATCTGCCCACTCATTTTTTGTACAGAAATAACATTTAACTATTAAATATCATGTTTGTTATTAGATTCACTTTTAGATATTTAATGTGTATGACTGTTTCAGGACTGTGGCCTGCCTCTGGGATCTATATCACCAAAGGTCTTTGACAGAATTACAATACATCACCAAGGCTTGCTGATAGAACAAATACACCTTTGTTACCTTTAACAAAATGTTTTCATAGATGAATGTGAAACAAACACTTATGAGATATTTCTTCTACAACTTTAAGAAAAGTCTTTTTTGTAATTACACAGTGATTAATAACTGTATTTGTATTTTCTTATCTTGGTGTCATAAACATCCCCTTTTTGAAGCTGGAATTAATATGAGCTTTGAAAAAAAGAATACTGATAGGTCTTTTGAATGTTGAACAATGTTTTCTTTGAGGATTATGCAAATTACTTTAAAAGTCTCATTAAATGATAATGTTTTTTAAACCAACTCTAAAACCAAACTCTTAGCTAAAATTCAGATCAGCGGAGTATGAAGTTGATAGATGTCTTCCTCATACTGCTACATTCTGTAAATATTTTATTGGCACATAATATTTTAAATGTACTAATTGTCTAATATTTCCTTCAATTATTTTATAATCTATTTATCAACCAATATACATATTCTCAATATTAAATAGGAATTTAATTTCTTTTAGGCAAACTAGACTATAAGCTAAGAGGATCTTTACTCCGATAGCCAGGTACTGACAGGAACATAAGTAATTGGTTTTTAACGTTGTGTAGTGATGTTTAAAATATAATTAACTATAAGTTAGTTTCTTTAATCAGCCAGTCAGTTCTTGCAATCCAAGTCCTGAAATAAGAATGCTATGTTTTTCATGTAGAGCATAGTTTAAACAGTTCATAAGCTCCTTTTCTTATCATGTAATGTGTTAAACACGTGTGACAATTGACTGTGTCAAAATGTGCGTCAAATTAGACAGCCACTAAACAGATTTATTGTAAAACCATTTAAAATATCTTTTAAATGTGCCAGGAGGGAACTGTGGAAATCTTTGATAAATCATAGTAATATTAAAGAGTGTCAGAAGTAAGCTTGTGGGGATTTGAGCTTGGGTGTCTACTCACTTATTATCAAAACACATGAAATTTCCTGCCACATCTGAGAGGGAGAGAAATTGCACTAGTCAATGCATGTATTAAAGGAAATAAGAAAGCAGCAGCCCCAAAAGGCAAATAAAGCTGAGAAAGAGGTTGGAAGATGAAGATAACATACTATTCCCGCATGAATCTTGCAATATTTGTTTTCCATTCATTTTTATTTACTGAGAATTGGGTTCCTTCATAAATATAAAAACAAAATTACAAATAAATAAAGAAAAAATATAAATAACCTTGGACACTTTGTAGATTGTTTACAACAATCTGTTTCAACTGAGTAGTAAATCAAAAGCTGCTTTATTTAATGTCAACATATTTCAGGTTCTGAACTTGCGCTTCAGCCTAGAATTTATTAACTGTGTACATATCGCTAATTGTAAATGTATTATTAAGTAGAAACACTAGATAAAGTTCCTATGTTCACATTTCATTCTTCTTTGAAGATCTATATATTGTTTGTCAGGAATTACTCTTCTCTGGAATGTTTCAGTGATGCGCGACCCTTTCAAAAAGAACACCAGTGCTTTGATTTATTTTGAAGGCATTCTCATTAAGCTGTGTACCGCTATATTGAAATACATGATTGCCCTAAAAATGCTGACACAAATATTTTTCCATATTACTCTTTAAGTTGTTTGATTTTTCTGTGAGTGTTAAACCAAGGACGTGAACATACACTTCTTCTGCACAGAGATGAAGATGCTTCATATATTCATTACATTTTCCTCTGCTGTCAGTTTTATGCATATAGATTTATTTTTTAAGACAATGTACTAAGCAAGTGTTTAATAAAACTACTAGTCTTATAACTCACATGGCACCATAATTTTTTTAAGTTTTATGGGAATAAATATATCTATTAGTAATAACTGTGCCAATACACATTTATATAAATATTTCAGCACAATGTAATAAAGTAATAATAATATTTGTATGCATTTTTAAGGCCTTGCTTTGATTAAGTTACAGATATAGTTGAGGAGTTGTTCTAATTTTAGCACCTGCTTAAGGCATTTATAATTTTCTATGAAACATTTGGAACAAAGTTTTTTAGGCTTTTTCTCAATACAAATGACTACTTACTTTTTTTCTTCTTCATTTTAATGGCTGATTATTGCTTTTGGAGGAATTTGAACTTTATGAAAGACTTTCCGTATTTTGAACATTGCCTGAAAACAGTTTAGAGTATGTTAGAAACAAGCAGACTTATTTGAAATGCATTTTAAATGGAGTTTGTCAAGACATTTGTCTGTTAATGTTTCTAAAGCTAGGTACCCGATTGCACTTAGATCTGGTGGTATTTGCTAAATAACATTTGAGCTGAAACACCACACCCTGAGTGTGTGAATGAGGTGGTACTTATGATGGATGTTCTGGTCAATGTGCCTGTTTCTGAGATTTTGTTTATGTGAGATTTGTTCATGAAATATAGAAACAAAAGGATGACTATTTCCATAGTCATATTTCATATGATTATTTAAAATCTTTTTTTCATTAAATCTACAACAAAACAAAGTATCAGTAAATGTAGTTGGTGAAGCATTTAAATACCCCATAAAATTACAGTCACTAATGATTTCTGCATTATGTTGGGACTTCTTCACATGGTGCAGAACACATAAGCAGAGAATCTGTTCGAAACCTACTCTCTTTTTTACCTCTGAGTCATCCATGCCATCATACTGTCATGAAAATTTTGGCATTTTTTCAGAGTCCCTACATTTTTTAATGTGCCTCATCAATATCATATAAGTAATCATCCAATTACCTGTCAGCAGTTACTTAAAACGAGGGGGTTGGGGAGAGGGAACTGGTTTGGTTTGCTTTAAAGTAAACCTACTTGCTTATCTTTCTTCACCTATCACTACTGCTTGAGGCTCACGTAAGATGCTGGGAGGCTAATTAGTGTAGGCCTCTGGATCATCAATGCAGATATCAATTCAGACTGAATTTTCTTGCTTACTAGCTCATATCATGCATTAGTTACATATGCTCATTAACATCTTTTACTGAGAAGAAAATACCATCCTGTTCACCTTGTAAAGGCAGTTTAATCTTTTCCCAGGCACAACAATACACAAGACTTACAGCACCACCAGTGACTATTTCCAGTTCATGTACCCACAGGTAAGACCATTCTTTCTTCTGTCTCTCCTCTACCATGTATGATTTGCACAAATATTTTGGGAAAGATATGAAATTTATGGAAAAAAACTGTCAAATCTGTACACTAGATTTACTTAGAGTATTTGAAGATGTTTCCTTCATTATTTTATTTGGATTTATTTTATTTAACCTGGATCTCTACTTGAATAATATGGCTTTGGAAAAGGAAGTAATCTCTCCTTTAACAAATAGGCAATCTCATACGTTCTGAGGCCACAAGCAGCAATAATTCCTGCACTGACAAACTGCACATAGTTTGTGCCTCCATCCATAGGAACCTTTTTAGATTCTAGATGAAGACATCTGAGATTGAAAGGCTGGTAAAGCAGAGGTTTGTAGATTGCTGCAGGAAAAACTACAACAAATATAAGGGGTGGGGTGGGGAGGTTAAGAAGAAAAGGTAAGTGCAAAAAAGCTGTGAAAAATGAAAGGCAAAAGAAGCATAGACAAAGTTAATGGAGACCCCGAATTATCACTTTGACACTGCTAACTTCCAGAGGAGAGAGGAAAGGTAATAGATACAAAAGACAAGAGAGACACAAACAGGCAGAACTGCTGTGATATTAGGAAAACATTTTTCACTCTGTGGGTGCCCAGATTGGTGATGGTGGAGGCTTCATCCCTGGACACATCAAAGGTCAGTCTGAGCAAACTGATCTAGTAAAGATGTCCCTGCTTACTGCAGTGGGTTGCACTAGATGGCCTTTAAAGGTCCCTTCTAACCCAACACGTTCTAAGATTCTATGATTGTGTATTATCTTTGGATATAGTGCAGAATGAAAGCATCTGTTTTATCAAGTATAATATCTTTATTTAAACAGAAAATAGCTGGATACTCCAAGACTCCTTGCTGGGTGTTGGTTGAAGTTTATGAAGTAGGTCCTGATCACTAATCCTCAAGTGATACCGGCTCTGTCTGCATGAGAGTCTTCTTTTCAAGGAACTCCTTGAAAGAGTCCAGCACAAGGCCACCACATAAGGAAAACATTTTTCACTGTGTGGGTGACAGAGCCCTGGAACAGGCTGCCCAAAGAGGTTGTGGAGTCTCTTTCTCTGGAGACATTCAAGACCAATCGGACATGTTCCTGTGTGATTTAATCTAGGTGATCCTGCTCAGGCAAGGGGGTTGGACTAGATGATCTTTTGAGGTCTCTTCCAATTCCTAATGTTATTAGCATAATCCTGCAACAGGTGTGATGTTTTATGTATGTTTAACAGCTTTCAATGTATTTTTTTTCTTTTTTTGAATGGAAAAAAAACCCCACTTTTTGTGAGTTTGATCGAAAAAGACTCAGGTTATTTGATCCCTGGGTTTCAAGCCAGTCCTTCTGGTCAGAAGCAATCTGGAAAAATGTCAAAAATCTCGTTACAGAAATCTTCATAAAAAATCAATAAAACACTGCAGAATGTCTTGACTCTGAAAAAGAGTATATTTTGACAGATTACATGTTGTCAAAAATATTTTGACCACTTTAACTTGTCAGTTTAACATTTTCTGTGAGGCTGTGAAACTCTCTCCTCCCTTTAGACTGACTGCAGCCCACCAGATCTGTTGCCCATCATTTCAGAGTGTGACGGGAAATGGCTTCCTGTCATGGATTTTGTGGCGAACAGTAAATAATTTCACACAGTTGGTTTCTAGGAGGGATGTGTGGAAAAATATTTTCACTTTTCTTTATTTTTTAACATATTTTTCAACTGGCTGGTGGTTTTGGCTTTGCTTGTGATTTACAAATATGTTGAGGTAGACATGCCATAAAGCCTTAAGAGCCTTGGTGCTTAACTTAGCTGCCACCCTGGACCCTATAAGAGCAAGTTCTCAATTTTATGACTAGGACAGCAGAAATTCTGGCCAGCCAATAATAAATATAGCCCAAACAGCCTTTATCTTCTTTATGCTGTACTACACAGAATACTTTTGCTTTCACTTAGTCATTCTGTATGTACATTTCCTGATGACTTCTCTCTCTAAAACATATGTATGGCTCTTGTAGGGTGAATGAGAAGTCGGGTTCTCCCTTAACAGCTTACTCAAAAAAAAAAAACAAAACCGAGGAGTTTGAGTAAATCAGTAATGCTTTTTCACAGTGGAAGATAGGTAGCAGGAAATGGTGAAAATTCCCTGTAACTAAAGGATAAAATATTTTGATGGGATATAAAGGTTTCAATTCATTCAGAAAGAAGTTAAACAGCTTCTGTACTCTGTGTGACTGCTGAAATGACAGATTCATCTTATGAGGAGAGAGGCAGGGGGAAGAGATATTGGACAAGAAAGAAAGAAACAATCTTCATGAAGAATATTCTCACTTCGCATTAAGTTTCTCGGAGGGGAAAAGTTGCAGTGAAAAAAAAGTCTAGCTTTTGAATCTTGACTATGTATGCATATGAGTTGGGTTAACTCCTAAAACCTTCCAGGTCAGCAGATAAACAAAGGGCTAAATGCTTAAATTAAAGACTAAAAGTAAAGGCAAACCAACCTGTTTGATGTATATAGTTTCAATACCTGCAGAAAGAAATGATGTGTAAACATGTCAATTATGAAACCTCAGTTCAAAACAGAAATACCTAAATTGCAGTCTTCTGTAACTTTAGGAGATCTGAGATAACAATTCTTTGTGACTGGATCCTGAAGAGAAAAAGGGCAAGAAAAGTTTGGTGAAGCGATAAATGTAGGGAAAAAAATAAAGAAAAGAAGAAACATTTTGAAAATTATTACCTTTAATGAAATACTGTTTGAAAGATTTAAAGGATTTTAATCTAGTAGTTCTCTTCTAGCTCACTTTGTTCTAATACATTGGAATAAAATGTAGACAAGATATATCTTAGGAATACTGGGTGAATATGTTGTCCAAAATCTTTATGCAAAGAGGCGTGAAATGCGTATTCACACACACACACACACACACACACACACACACACACACACACACACACACTTTAATATATGTGCATATATATGCATGTAAACTTTTAATGTTATCAGTGAATTTTGTTTTTATTAATCTGTAGAGCTAATAATAATAAGAGCTTTATATCAGATGATGCAGATGTTGCGGAAGCTTTCTGGAATATAACTAGTCTACCTACTTTAACTGGCAGATAACGAAATAAATATTGTAGACAGCAAGTTTTGATGGACCGTAAAGTCTCTTTCAGTTTAACCTAACACTCACACAAGTTGGAACTTATATTGTTGGACCTGCAATAGATTTCTGTGCTGAATATATTTTTCATGTGAAGTTAAGATTCCAGCTCTTATGTCTGGTATTCAAATGTCGAAAAAATTATATACCTCAATACAGTGTGTGGATTATTTGCTAAATTGCCTATGAATAAATATTTATTGCACATGTACCCAAATCCATTAGATGGACTGTAACAAAATTTTCCAATGTAATATGCATACATGCATGTCTGTTTTCTTACTAAATGCCAAAAATCATGTCCAGAAAAAGAACAGAATATATTGTTCTTTCCTCCAGGCTCTCATAATTTAAATATCAAATTGAATTTATATTTGCATACTTCTTAGCAGTAAAAACCCTATCATTTTGCATGATGTATGTGTATCCAGAAAGCCCTGCTCTACCATATTAAATCCTTTTTTTTTTTTTTTCCTTTAGCTATGTTCTTTTAGTATTGGCTTTACAAACATTTTCTTGATTCGTTTTTCTAGAGGAGAAATCAATCCTCTGGGTTGGTTGTATAAAAGATTATAAAGGATTAGAAAGCCACCGATGGTGTTTGTACAAAAAAGATGTCAATTAGTGTTGCAAACATATAAGATCAATTGCTGTTTAACGTTATGCAATAATGTCATTAAAATAATTATAGGAATGCACTAGAGTCTTAGTTTTATGGACATTAAACTAATATAAAAGTACATGTGAACCATCAGCTGTGATAACATGCAAGAAATAATACTTTAATTTCACTTGCAAGTAAGTAGATTGGACTTCACTTGTATTAATACTTATCACAGAAAGTCACCCACAAAATCAGTAAACTCAGGTAATAGTGACGCATATTGTCACTTTCTAAAACATATGAAAAAAAGACAAAACCATTAGGGCCTTCTATATTCCTTCAGCACTAAACCTCAGAAACACCCAGTGAATAGACTTCTCATATGTTGGCTCCATATAAGCTATTGATTTCTTATTTGGTGGCAACTGAAGCAAGTGAAATGCTATCTGAAGGGCTGGATTCCTTTTATGCTTCTAGAATAAAAAAACAAACAGCTCTTTTGTTTACATAATTGCTTACAGAAATATTTTAGATGGTAATTTTTAGTGTAATTTCACTGACAAATAAATTAAATTTGATAAATGTAAAACACACATTGGTTGTGAATTTTTATAACATACATAATTTATTAATAATTTGCCTTCAGAATATTATGCTTTTAAAAAAAAATTGAGATTTACACCTCATATGCTTTTTATTTTTCCCCCTTGGGAAAAAGTTTATATAGTTTCTATAAGGTTCTCCCCCTTGACACTATCATTTTTTGACAGGTTAAGGTCCAATAGTAGAACTTGCCAAACCTTTGTAGGTGATGCCGTGTAACTGCACAAGCATTCTGGGAAACAGCACAGAATGCCTCACATTTGTGTTTTGTGTGGTATATTTTTAATTTTTTTTTTCATGGATGTAGAAACAATGTCATTTATAAATATTATTTCAAAATACAAAATTTACGCACCTAGGAATCAGAACTTATGACTGTACCTTATTCAAGTGCAAAGAAACTCTTTTTGCTACTTTTATGGAACTGGGTAGCATAAGATATACTTAATGTCTTTGGGGCATCATTTTACATCAGGAGAAATATGTTTCAAAGGGAGCCTGGTTTTAAAGACTTTCTCTTACTTCTCTTTCAAGGTCCATGTAGAAGTCTGTTGTATGAGAACATTAGTTTGTCCAACAGAAACAAAGTGGCTTTGGTACATAAATTTACCTTTTTTTTTTGCAACCATCTTTGCCTTAGGAAGCCCCAAGGCCATGCAACTCAAATAATATCTGAAAGCATCACTTTAGTTCCTTAAGTTTCATCTGACAAGGTGCCCTTGGTGCAAAAAAGCTTAGGGCATCAGAGTAACATAGAATTTTTAGAAAACTGTGTCTTTGAGAAGACAGAAAGAAGTGATTTATTTAGAAAACCTCCAAGGCCATCAGACTTGAACTCCCATATTAAGCCAGGTAATTATATCAAACCCCTCAGTTATAGCCAAATGAATGAGCATTTCAGGATGCTAATCCATGCCAAATAAAAATACAACTAAATGAACAAGAAAACAAGTAAGCAAACTTCTCCAAAGATGCCTTAGGGCATCAGATTTATTCAGGTAGGTTTTTTTTCTAGGATACCCCAATGGCATAAATGAATAATAAAGTAGACAGGCCATATCCCAGAT
Source organism: Heliornis fulica (assembly GCA_013399135.1). Lineage (NCBI taxonomy): Eukaryota > Metazoa > Chordata > Aves > Gruiformes > Heliornithidae > Heliornis > Heliornis fulica. The sequence goes on from VXBZ01000598.1 coordinate 84,830, forward strand.
AGACCCCACAAACATGAAATGAAAGATAAAGTAGCCCTATTTTCACATACTGTTTTTTGTAAGGTAAGGAAAGTGTGAATTGGAAAGGAAAGAAAAAATGGGTGTTAATAAATAAAACTTGAAATGGAGATGCAGAAAGTGCTGTAGAGGATGAGAATGAGAGAGAAGATAGTGGAAGAATGATTAAAAAGAGAGGAAGATTGAAGGAAGATGGTTCAGCAAGGAATGACAAGATGTTCCATACATTTAATAGTATTATATGCCATTGTAGCATTGTATCACCGTTATGTGCTCTATTATATGTTATCATAGCACTTTTGCAGACAACATTTTGATATATGCACAACTGGACATTTTAAAACAGAAAGAATATTAAGTTTAATATTCTAAAAGTTATAGTTTTCCTGAGCTCCAACAAGAGTATGCAATTACGTATCAGCCAGAACAGAACAGTTGATAAGAAAAAACAAGCAGGAAAAGTAGCTTGAAATCAACCAGATCATACATACAAAATGAATATACAAAAATATCTTCAGAATACATTCCCATAATTTATATTTGTTGCTTCTTGCAGTAGTCATGGAAAACATCTGTATTAAGAGTTATGAGAAACATGAAATTATAATAGAAGGAAAAAAGAAGGGAAAAAGCTACTAAGACAATGAAGGCTTTAAAATACTGCCACTAGTCTCCATCTTTAACATAATGATAAAAAACTTACCATCCTCCTTTCTTTATTAAACTAAGTATCGATTCTGCAGTGATTTATTTCAGTTTAAGCAATGAACTTTCCCACATGTGGTTGTTAATGTCCCAAGGATGCTGTAAACATTTTGCCACAAGGACAGTCCACACCTGCATTTCTAACCCATGTGTTATTATTATTTATTTTATTTGTCTGAAGAAATGGGTGAGGAGGACACCAGGCTTTTATGCTTCTTATTCTGTCTCTGTTTTTATACAGAATACAAGGTAAAGGTATTCAGCACAGGAGCATCCAGGAATAGTTTTAGTGACTACAGAACTTTGCTTTGTGAAACACACATTGCATATTATTCAAGCTCCTATAGGAGAGGGCTCTTGTATACAAGGGGTGAGTATATTTACCACAGATACCACCTCAAAGTCATGCCTTGAGAGCTTGAGCAGGAAGGGTGAAGGGCAGCTCTGCACACTCTGCAGGATTGAGCAAGCTGTTAATGGTAAAGGCTGGGTTAAGCACTTGTGACACGTAGGATATGGGAATATGCTATCAGTCTTACTGATTTTAATCATCTTTATTGATTGAGGAAATGCTCCGTAAAAAAAAAAAAAAAAGAAAGCCTTGTTTCATGGTAATGTGCTTAAAAGTGTTATGGAGAAGGCCTGGGATCACCCCAAATGCCCCATGGCTTGCAGAATTTTTATTCAGCCATGAGCTAGTTGCTTTATATTAGAATTTGGCTTCTACTAAGGGGTGATGAAAACACAGAGGAGGAAAGAAGGGCATATTCTTAATTTACTTTGCTGAACACACCAGGAAGTTACATCTTTGAATTGAGAACCTCAGAATTATTCAGTGAATAGACTTCCCATGTGCTGACTCCATATAAACTATTGATTTCTTGTTTGGTTGTAACTAAGACAACTTAAATGTGATCTGAAAGGCTGGATATCTGCTAGCTGGTGAAGTCCTTGGGCAGTTAGTTTGGTGAAAGAGCTCTGAAATGTTTAGAGATGAAGCGATATACTGTCATCCATGTGATGCATGCTACATAATACTATTGTGGTTGGAATAAAAAATAGGAGGCCCTCTGAAGGAATTCATGTGTACCTCGCAGTAAATCTGCCATCCTTGTCATAGTGCTAAAGCTAAAACTGTGCATTTAAAAACATTAAATAAGTAATGCAGGTGGAGAAATCTATATAAAGAACATTAGAGCATTTGTAGAGTATATAGAACATTTGTACAGTACGAAGCACATAGAAAGTGCAAAGAATTTTAAATATATGCATCAAAATTTTATTTTAGTTTCAGTTCTTTGGGTATACATTAAAAATTGAGAATCAGCATAAACAAAGATATTAAAAACAGATTATTAGCATGTTTATTTCTTAAATGTACTTCTTTCACATTTTCATAAATCCAGGCACATTCAGTTGAACTTTTAGGTCATTTTAATCCATTAACTTTTAATGGCAAAAAGGTTTTCAGGGGTCTGTACTTGAGTACTATAGGAAAAGTACTCACCATTTCTATATAACTACAGGTGAAAATAGAAAATACTAGGTGAATTATTCAAGTCTTATTTAACACTTCTAAATCTGCAGTGACTTAAAGGATCAGAAAAAACTGCCAAGACCATCACATTAAATTTGTTTATAGAGGAAAAATGTATAGCCTTTCTGAAAGTCTGCATTATTTATTTTTTTTAAGTGTCTGATATTTAAAATCTTTCACAAAGTATTCCTGCCAGACAGATATTCAATCCATCTTCTTTTATGGTGATGCTCTTCATTTCTCTAACTCTTGATCAACATGGCATCTAGAAGCATAAAGTGCTATTTTTGCTCTAGTGTTACCAAAATCAAACTATATTGAAGGATAAATAGGGAAAGGAAGAAGTGATGAGATAATTTCACAGGGGCAAAGAGAATTTAAATCCTGGAATCATCTGCTTATAAGTGACATCTGAATGAGTCTGAGAAAGAAAGTGTTGAAAGACTATTAGATACATGAGGGATGAAGAGAAGGATTAAACCCTGGAAGACAGATGGCATGAAAATTCAAGTCATGGAGTAGGTCAGACACCCTACAGAGATGTCACTTAATGGGAAAGGGTTAGTGCCAACAGATAACTGCCAGTCACAAGACTGAGTAATTGGACAGACAAGGACTGATGACAGCACAGAAAGTGTCACAACACTAGTGAGGTAACACTGAAGCTGTTTTCTGATGTTTAGTTTAGGAATTTGAGGACATACAAGGGAGAACTTGAGAGATATGGGAGCTGTGGGGACATTCAGGGACCTTGGACCAGTCCAGGCTGCCTGCACTCCCTCCCAGATGCTACCATGAACCATCCACTCTTCCATCCTGGCAAAATGGTGGAGAGAATCAAAAGAGTGAAAATAAGAAAGTCAGAAAACTCATGTGTTAAGATAAAGACCCCTATAGTAAAAGCAAAAACCACACAAGCAAACAAAGCAAAATGAAGATTTCATTCCCTATCCGTAGGAAAGCAGCGCTGTTCTCTCAGAAAATTACCTGAGCTGAAACCATATCTGAGTCTTAAGTCTTCTCACTTTCAATTTAGTCTTAAACTGTGATAGTCAAAGAATTTTTCATTGGTGCTAGCTTTGGATTGTGGATCCATCTGTATTTTCCCTAAAAACCAAGTTGTATCACAACAGAATGCGAAATGAAGGACAAAGTATGGATGGATCTCTGCAGAGAACCATTGTCTAACCTGAAAAAAATTGCCTTCAAACTAAGGCAACATTATAGGCTCTGAATGCTGCTGTGCAAAAAAAAAAAAAAAAAGGGCATACATTACACCATCCAAACTGTTTTGTGGGGGTGTGATTACCATACTCCTTAATTACATAATTATTATTACCCTCTATTTGTACCACAGAAATTGAGATCCTTTTTTTTTTCTAAAAAAATGTTGGGAATAGAACTGTTAAAAGGCAAAGTCTTTTTTAGATATTCGGAGTCCTACAGCTTTACTGAGAGAAGAATAAAAATGAGTCTTGGATCTAGAGATCCTTGGCAACAGAGTATCACAAAAACTACCAAGCACACAGCGTTTCTTTCCTTATTTTTGCTTTCAATCTATTGGTAACCCATAGCTTAGAAAAGCCTATTTTCTGTATTTAATAACACCCTAAGCAGTCTGATACAATTTTATAATAATTTTTTCCTCCTGTTTATTTTGGTTTGATTACATAGTACTTTCTCAAGTACTACTTCTGTCCACTAATTATGCTTTGTAAGATGTTGGTCGTGGAACAACTGCTGTTAGAATAACTGGTTTTTAGAATGTGGCTGGTTGCTTTTAAATGTTTGATAGTTCCTGAAACCATAAAATAACAGCTGAGACATAATTTTTGCAGTCAGTAAATGTAGATGTCCCCAAGTAGTCATTATAGACACCGCTTGTTTATTTGATGGAGATAGCTTATTATTTGTGGCTGAAATGTCTTGGCAAGCACACTTAACATTAGTTGAGAGTTATTATGAAAGTATTCAAATGTTATGAACCATAGTTCTCCCTATAGTTGAAGATGATTTCCTTAGGAGAGCACAGCAGCTTTTTTGCTTTGTATTACATAAAATGGCACTTACATATATAATACAAAAATATAATTGAAAATCTATTAGAGATGTTGAACTTTGTAATATATTGCAATTTCCTTTTGGTAAAGGTTTGTGAGGGGATGGTTTAAAAAATTTATGGCAATAAAAATTTTAGGAATACATGAACACAAATGCAACTTTGTATATTTTTGTCATATTTCATTGATATTTAACTCAAACTCTAAAGATGTACACAATCTGATTACTTATAGACAACAATACATAAGTGTAATCCTGCAAACATTTATGCATGTGCTTACTCAGGTCAATGAGACTACTTATGAATTACAGCCAATAGGTCTTTTTTTTTTATAAGCACTTACCACCTGGCTTTATGCCCGCTACACAAAGGGTAATGGATTATTCATGGCAACAAGCACATAAGCTGCTAATAAATGTTTGCAGGATGGGCCTTGAGAACATTTGCAGGATTCACGTTGTCCAATATTAAATTCTGTCTGAAAATAAAATGGAGTTTGTAATACGAAATGAGTTGCATAGGTGTGGAGTAATCAGTGGGTTTTGTAGCTTATCATTTTACCATCACATTTTCCTCTGTGGAAGCCTGGGCTTCGTTCCTAAGCAGTGAGGCACTTTTGAAACTAGAAATGTAGGGTTTTTTCAAGTGCTATCAGCAAAATAAAGTTAAGCAGAAGTTGAAAGAAGTGTTGAGTTCACATCATTGTCATGTTTAAATCAATTCACTTTGTGTCTTTTCAGTTTTCCATATACACCATAGCGAATAGGTCTCTTGTCAGAACAGACTGTCATTATAACGTGAACTAAAAATGAGCCGAAATTATGGGAAATGAATGGAATGCTCCAGAATATTGACATTCAGGCTGGTTGGTATCATATTGTGAGCATCTGGTTAACAGGATAACAAAATGAAGTAGTTACCTTGCTTTGGTAGTAGTAATAGCATTGCTATAGCTATGATAGTCAGTGTCCTTAAATAAGGTGATCTTTGTAGAGAAAGTTTACACCAATTTTTGTTAGACCAATTGATTAGTAGACCAATAATAAAGACTAATCGAGGAGTCTGAAAAAGGTTGAGGTAGGCTTTTCAGCAAGACCTTTTTCAGACCTGTAAACCAAATCCTTTGCTAATTTTCTATTTTGCTAGCTCAGCTATTAACTATTATTACCCAGCCTTTCAAACTACAATTCGCTCATTGGCTTTAACTATGGGTGTGTAGAGGAACTGGTGTTGGTACTTCTGATTCAAGCTCATTTGTACCTGGAAATGTATATCTAGTTGGATGATTCATCATCATGCAGTAAGCTACCAGCTGAAACCAAGCAAAATCTTTGAATTCTGACAAGGCACTGCGGTCTTTTCATCAGCAACATACAGAAAAGAATCTATTTCTGCATAGGAGAAGAAAAGAATTGTTCAGTAAGTTCATTCATTTCTGAAAGAGAAAAAAAAGAAAAAAAAATTCTGCTAGGTTATTTGTTCAAAATTATTTTCACAGTCCATGAAAAAGCAGCTGCTGTCAACAAGATTGTTAGTGGAAAGAAAATCCATGCCTCTCAAAAACGTGTGTTCAGTAATGCAAGTTGCTTTCTAGCACCTAAATTAATATCCGCCTGAGCACCATCATTCAAACTCAGAAGCCTGTAGAATGTACACAACTGCAGGTTTATCCCCTGCAATTCATTAAAACTGTTGTAGAGGCACAGGCTTTCTTTTTTTTTTTTTTTTTTTTTTTTCTTGGAATAATAAGGGTATATACACAAAGTCCTAAGGAACAGTCAAGAGACTCATGGCTCTGGGTCCCAAATTCAGAAGCAGCTTAGTCTTTTTTGAATAAAGTGAAGGACATTCCCACATTTTTACCTTGTCTTCCCTCAGGTCGCTGGGATTGAAAAAGATAAACAGAATTATAAAGTTATGGCATTATTCAATAGGAAAAATGACGGATATGAAAGTACAGAAAACCATCAAACGAATGAAGCTGTTAGGGATTCATCAAGCTGTGGGTGAGGGAACTAACCCAACTCCCGAACACAAGCATCCCCTCTTACCAAGAAGTTTCCAGGTGTACTGCGGCAATCAGAGAGCAGCAGCCTAAAGGCACAGGGACTGCTGGTGATGCCTAATCAAAAAGAGGAGCAGGTGCTCTGCTAGAATCCCCCTCAGGCTCTAGGCAGCAGAGCCTGAAATCTTTGCAGCCATAGTGTACCTTCAGGCCGCAGGGAGGGATTCATAGCAAATGTGTGTTTTGGGTAAGAGAGTGAGGCTAATTTTCTTTATAATTCCCTCTTTTTTATTCTTGTTTCCCCTACATACACATAAGTAAATTACAAGCTATGTCAAGATGTAGTGTTGGCAAAATGAAAGTCATAAGAGAATATATTTGTAGGCTGTGAGTTTATTCAGACCTTCAGCTAGGGAAAGATGAATTATCCCTTTCTAATGCAGCTCCAGACTCAGTTCTACACACTCGGGTTTGAATGTTGCTCATCAAGATCTTGTGAAAAGTCAATAGAAGTACATAACAGAATTTCTAAAGGTGAAGCGTAAAGACTTCTATGGTGCCTCCACAAGATAAATTGCATACATGATATACACATCTAGGGTTCATGAAAGCTTTAAGAACGTGTTCCATAAAATGCTTTTTGCAAAGCTATCCTTATGTTTCCTCTAACTTTAAATTCAAACACTTTCTGATGAAAGGTGTTTGCAGTTAACAAAAATGGACTGGGAACTAAGTGGAAGCTAACTTTATGTGAGCCAAGGGAACAACATTAAAAGTGCAGTAGCAGAAATATATCACAGCACCCACAAAGCCATCTTTAGTTTTAGAAAAATACATACCAGTGCACTTGTATTTATAACATGTTTGGAAGCACAGTGCCAGCACTATGTAAACATATGTAGTTTCAGGCTGGAAGCTGTGGTGAATGTCATAAAAATACAAATAAGGACATACCCAGCAGCAACACCATAATACTGCATATCAGATCTTGCACAGGTCAGCATGAACATCACACAAATTTGCATCACTGTGTTCAGAGTCATATCTTGGACTCTTATTGTAGTTAGCCCTTTTATGCCTCCTACCTTTCTTCATAGTCTTTTGCAATGTATTAAATTCATAGTCCCATAAACAGGAACTGGCCCTCATAACTGATGGGTAAAGCCAGGTTATTCTGTGGTGAAATACAGTTCATAACAGATGTTCATGTAATAAAGCCCGTGAAATCCATATGAAAAGCTTGTATTTACCAGAACTCTAGCTACCCTGAAAATATGTTTATAATAAGCCTCTACATAGGAACTTTAACAATCAAAAACTTGTTAGCAACTTTTGGTAGTGAAGCTTCAAAATAAATGCTTTTTTTTTTCAATTGTGGCTTAATGGAGAAGCATATATGCATGGAAAAATAGACAAAAGCAGATAATTCATTTTCCTTCAGGGTTTCTAAAGTTAATATCTGTGTGTTCTAACATTTCCGTGACCACAGGGGGATGGATTCACAGTAACTTCATCTATGTGTTGTTTAAAACTTGAGTTTCTCAGTGCTATTAAGCTGGGTTGTGGGGTTTGGTTTTGTTTGTTTGATTATTTGTTTGTTTGCAGAGGTGTGGAAGAAGTTGTGAATCTTGCCCTGACAGATTCTGATCCCTGGTTAGGGTTAGGTTTGAGATGGTACACACAGTTAGCACATTGTTGGCACTGATCAGCAGCAAACACATAAAACCAAACTTTTCCTTAATAACGGAATTTTTACGACAACATTTTGGCTAGGGGTAAGACGGTATTTCACAGAGAGAAGTGATGAGCTGCACTTCGGTTGGATGCTTCAGAATAGGGGAACAGCTCATGAAGAGGGAATACCTTTCCAGTTATGCACTCTTATCCTTTATGTCTTACACATCGTAGTACAATTGCACTGTCTGTCACAAAATTGTCAGTTGTATGCAGGTCCTGACAAAAATCAGCCAAGGACATCAGGTTGTGGCCTCAGCTCCTGGTAGAGACCTTTTGTCAGCAGAACTAAAGAAAATACAAAGTACAGGTAAGGGGTTGGTTTTAAATCAGCTTGAGACTTCATTGCCTCAGAGAGGGTTTCTGGAGACATACAACAGGATTCCGTGATCCTTATATTGCCTGTGTAGTCCAAAGGAAGAGAATTGTTTTAGGAAGCCCAATGCTTTGGGCTGGTAATTCTTAGGGGTTCCCTCATGGGATGATTAACTTTGTCCCTTGTTTATTTTCTTTTCTGTCTCTTCTAAGCAGTTTGAACCTAAAATGACTGGGTGATATTTCTGCTTCTCAAAGGACTTTTGCAAAAGAGCTTCTAGGAAACTCTTACCAAGAGTGGCGCTTCTTGTCAGAGTACTGACCACTTAGGTGCTTCAACTCAATACCAAAGAACCCTCAGAAAGTCCTCAGCATCTACATATGCCAAAACTGGAGATGTCCTCCTGAATACCCAAATAAGAAATGGTTCTAGCACAATTCTGTGGCTGGGTTAGAATCTTTTTGGTTCACGCTGACATGTAAAATGTTTCTCTAGCAGGCACATCTCCTTATAAAACCTGATGCCTGTAATGCTGTGTGGTTCAACCTGGCTGGAGGCCAGATGTCCTCTCCTACATCCCACACGCCCAAACCTTGCCACATAAACCCACAACTTGCTGTCTCAGAACAATTGGTGCTCAGCTAAGAGGCATGAATGTTACATCCTTGCTAACATTTTTGCTGTTGAATAGTTCAGAAATAATTAATACCAAGACTTGTTATAAAATCTGAAACTCAGCTTTTTCATGTTATTTGCTTTCTTGAGCAGGTAGCAGTAGTAGCCCTCCACATCTCTCCCAGTGCTTTTCAGTTAGGCATAGACATAGAAGGTAAAGTACATACTGATGGAAGTGACTTCCGTGTTTTGAGGTACAAATGCTGAGAATTGAAGAACTGTTTAGCTTGATAAATTTTTGCCTAAGTCATCTATATGTATCAGAAAAGAAGGGAAGAGGGTGGAAAAAAACAGCATTAAATGGCACAGGAGAAAAAAACAGAGAAGGTCAGATGTGTGGAAAGTCAAATATGTGGCAGGGTTGAACAGTAGCTGCAAATAGAAATAAAAGTGTTATGTCCAACTGTTCATGCTGTACAAATATTTTATTCAGTTCAGAAAAAAACCCTGCATTTTATAGTACTTATATGGCTGGTTGCTCAACTTGAGAGGCATATACCAAAGTTCTCTTGTTCAATGGCAGAAATGGAAATAGAAATAAAACCCCCATGAACTACCAAGAGGATAATTGATTCCAAATAAAAAAAAATGCCCTTAGTGCTGTCTGTTGACTGATAAATCATAGATCAAAATCCCTCCTATAAAATATTGAAAAAAGCCTTATACTCCTCAGGCATAGATTGGCACTTTAATGATTCGCACATACTAAAGACCAGTTGAATCCAAAATAAATTCAGAATGCTGTACTGGTATCTGATTTAATCTCAATTTTACAGTCATCTGCTTTTGACAACTCAAATCACAGTGTTTCTGAAGAAGAGATGGACATTCATTGGCAGCACATTTAAATATGCAAACCATGAGGCTGTTCACTTTAACAAGATAGTTTTCTCCCTTACAGACATCCAGATGTAGGCCAACATCAGCAGCTCATACATCTAACCTTTTCAGCACACAAATTGTCTTTAATCTTCAAGGAACTCTATTTTTTTTTCTCTTTTTTTTAGACCTTGATTTGTGGAAATAGATAGCTGACTGTTGTTTTTCAGTTAGCAAGATTATGATTCTTCTTAAGGCATTCCATCTGTAAACAGAGTTTCCTCTCCTCTCAGAAACAACATATCCCATTTCTCCTAAAAAAAAAAAAAAAAGGAATACTAACTAATGCAGGCAAAACATACCAAGCAGATTATAAATTGCTGTCAGGATTGTCTTGCCAATGATAAGAACTATAACTGAGGTTGTTATAAATTTTCTTAGAGGCCTTAATTGTGACCCCAAATAGAAAGTCAAGACATGTGGGCTCTTTATATAGGTGACACCTGCAAAATATTTAGTTGTCCTCTACTCTTTCAGCGAATTTTCTTTGGCCTCAGAAGACACACACACTTTTTCATTCTTTGTTCACTTGATTAAAAGACAAAAACCATCAACACAATTAAACTACAATCAGGCTTTGAACTAAACCATATGTTCCTTTTTCCTCATTACATGAAAGAAATTGCAGGCCATTAAGTACCAAACCTTTGCCCTTACACATACTTTTACACTTTTAGGAGACCAACTGTTTTGATATAACTGGAACTGTGTATGAAAATCCTGTGAAATGCAATGATGTTTGAAATTGATAACACTTTTAAAAGTTTGATGGCCACATTCAAACTATTTGGAAGAAATGGCCCTAAGTGATGGATTTTTTTCTTAGTTTGAATTGATAGGGTTTTGTCCCTCACAAGATTTTGGTATATATATTAAAAAAAAAAAAATCTCTGATTTTATGTAGTACAGCAAATGCAGCAGTAAATTAATTTAATTTAATTTGAGCCCCAAAATATAGAAATGCTCTATTGAAAACTCTACAATGATTTCACGGCAAAATTAGCATTGTTCAGATGTCGTAACCATATCTCTTACAATAGGATGCTTAAAGTTTAGACTTCAATCCAGCCATCCTGTGTTCATAATATTTGATTTCAGGATAATGACAACATCTTCACAGCCTATTTATTCTCAGGTAAGGGAAGGATAATTTCAGCCATAACATACTTTTAATGAGATTTTTGTCATGGAGTAAATTTGGGGCAATGTTCTCTGCTGGGATAAATTGTTACAGTGCCAGCTTCAGACAATCTGTATTGAAAAGTTATGATAATACCAGAGAGAATACATTTTGTATCTTGGCAGGTAAACCTTCATAAGAATTTTTCAAGGCTGAGCTATATGAAGCAGGACTTGCTAGAAAGAGCCATTGCGAGCTGCCAAGACATTAAAGAATATGCATTGGCAAAGGGAACAGTGGTATCCTGGAATTATCCATCAAGCACTGGTGCATTCCTAGCTTCATCTGAATCCTTCTGGAGCTTGCAAGGTAAGTCTGACAAGTTCAAAGAATTGCTGGATTCCCCACAGGGACATCTCTCCATCTGAATTGCTATTTTCCTCCTGCTGCGCTCTTTGAAGAGTAATGTTATATGCCCAGGACTTGGAGCGTGGCCATTCTGAATACAGTCATGTGTCAATTAGTCCTTTTTTTTTTTTTTTTTTTTACAATTGTTTTTTTCTCTTTCTCTGTCAGAAGTAAACAATTCTGACTTTAAATCTGTGGTCAGTTATAAAACTTGATTATTGGACTTTTTTTTTTTTTATATGGTGAGCTCTCTTAATGCCTCCCAGTCATCCTTACTATAATACAAGCCTAAACCTTGTCAGCTTTGCTGTTTCAATATGTTTTTCCAGCAGACAAATTAGTTTCCTTGATTAATGCCATCATTCTACCTCAGAATCATCAAATGATCTAGGGATGTCACACCATAATGATCAAATCATTATTAGTATTCTGTCAGTACCAGGGAAAGGTTGGCTAATGTTTTTAGCCACTACTTGTAAGTACCTGGTACAAAGATGCTGCTTGTTCACTAGCTTTTGAGTCTTGGAATTAGACATTTCTCATGAAAGATTTTCTTCTTTGAAGGCATTTCTGCATATCCAACTTTCTTTTCCTTCCCCTTTGTTGTTTTATTTTTTAAAAATATCTTTCTACTCACAGCTGGCAACTCTATGCTCTATTCAGCAAGTGGAAGGAAAGACCTTGTCATGGTTCCACGGCTTACGATTCCCAGGACTGTGCTAATGCTTTCCCTCTTCATATTGCTGAAAAGGTTATTTATCGCTAATGCTGACATGAGCACTAAAGCCAGACTTTACATCTTAGATGAATATTGCTGTTCTTCATGCAGAGTCAGATTCCAGATGATTTCTCTTTCCAGTGCCATTTGTAGATGCTTACACACACACACACACACAAATGAGTATGGTCAGACATGAAAGAAAGATTTATAAATCTAATGTGCATTTTTCCTCTTTTCCCAACCCCACCCCCAGCACTCGGTGATACCTGACCCATCCTAGGACTGCTACAGCAGTGCTGCTATATATACCAGTGAGATCTTACATATTTCAGGGGGAGACATTAATATGAATTAGTGGAGCTGTCATGATTTTAATTTCTTAAGCATGACATGACTTGGAAGTGATTCTGATGAGGAAAGTAGGTAAATACTGTAAAGCCTGAAGAAGCCTAAAGGCACCTAGGAGAGTTCCAAATCCCATCACCATTCCTTTACCTAAGCTATTCCTTGCTACTGTACTAGTATGCCTTGTGGTCTTGAGCTTCACAGCAAACTGTTGTGATGTTAGGAACTGTTGCAGGGCTATCACTTTAGGATTGGAGGCAAATCTACTGGGGTTCAGACCCACTGAAAGACTGAGATACCTCCCAATATTAGACTTTTAAATGCAAAAACCTTCGAAACTCTCATTCATCTGTCATTTTGCCGTATGTATTTAATGTCCAAAGGCATGTCTATGTTAGCCCATCGGGTGCTTCATGTCCTACAGTTCTATTTTAGGAGAAAGCCCTGAAGTGCCTGAGGCTTGACATAATTGAACAGTTCAATATTGAGCACATGTCTAAATTTCACTAGGATTCACAATTAGGATGTTTCTCCGCCAGAGAAGAAGACTGTTTCACCTGGTATCCTCGGAGCATGTCTGCCCTGGGAGAACTGTCAGATAAACAGACCCCTTAAAACATAACTGCTGAAGGAAAGTATAATGGTCATGGTAACATCCCACTTCTATAAAAAGAAGAATAAGGCAGCCTGACAGGGTGTGAAGAATCACAGTGAGCCTTCCTTATCACCTTTCCCCCACACACTTGAAAGAAGTAGAGGCCTTATCATCCACCTTACAAATGAAAACTCTTCTGGGGTGGGCAGGGTGGTAAGGCACATCCCAAAATCTTCATGTTGATATCCTCCTACTTTCCATGGAATATTTGAAGAGTCACATGGGGTGAGAAGAAGGCATAAGAATTAGAGTCTTATCTCTTAGGAAGGGCATCCTCATTCTGTTTCCGACTCCAAAGATTATCTATTTATTTCAGTGAATGGTTGCAGGGCATATATGAAACTCTTGAAGCACAAAATGGAATTCAGGAAATCTGTTTTCATGCGACTGTCTTGTGTCCTAAATGACATTAAAAAAAGCGTACTGAACTCTGCTCCACACATTTTAGGAGAGCTAGTGTACAAACAAAAAAGTTAGGGAAGAGGTAGCAGCAGCATCATCTTCCCTGGTAGAAACACCTGAATTTTAAAGAAAGAGAAAAGGTGACTGGGGAGGAGCTGACCTCTTTTCAACATTTTCCTATCAGCTTTCTCAGGTGAGTCCCTGAGCACAATGCAATTACTTCTGTGATTGCTATTCTAAGCCCCCATGTCTCCCCAGCTCAGAGGGAGCCTCATTACCCACATCACCCACAGTGGATTACACTGCAGCTGGAGCCACGGAAAGGAAGCATTTCACAGTAACCAAGTTTAACATGAATATTCTTCTTACAGTCCTTTATGTCAGTAGCATTGTGAAATATGTTAACACAGCTTCACAAAAATAATTTAATAGAAATTTCCATTTCTCATGGGTTTTCATGCATTTTGCATAAGACACATCTCCTAAACATATGAAGAAATTATAGGATCGCAGAATGACAGGGGTTGGAAGGGACCTCTGGAGATCATTTAGTCCAACCCACCTGCCAGAGCAGGATCACCTACAGGTACTACAGTAATTCTACTGATCACGTAATAATCAGTTTTTAACATCCAGTGTAGGATCACATTGCATGCTGTACTGTCACATTTTTCATGAGATGAACTGCAAACCAGACTTGTTATTCTAGCCTTTTAAAATATATTTTTCATGTTATAAAAAAACCACCAAAAAACCCTATAAAATTTAAAATATAAAATAGAAACGCAGAAAAGCTGCTTTTAAAAAAACAATGTATCTTCATCTTCAGTGTGTCCTCACTCAGACTGAGCATGGCTTTCTCAGACTGGGCACTACTAGCCCCCCAAAAAAGGTGTGCTAGGTGAGCATTGCCAGACTAAAGTTCAAGCCAACATAATAACCCAGCGAAATGGGAACCCTTTTTAAAAAGTGTTATCTGTTTAGATTGTTCAGTGTCTTGAAGATAGATTAATAAGCAGCTATATGAGGAAAATTTTTAACTTCCTGTCTTAAAACTTGATGGACAGACATGAAGTCAAGGTCTGATACCAGTTTGCTTTGGCAGAGACTTTAGCTTTGTGTTTCTGAGAGATGTTTTTACGGTGCAGAGGGGAACCAGCTGTAGAGTAATTTGCACAATTCTTAAGTGGACATGAACTCCAACACTGCTTCAAGCCTACTGACACTAAAATGGCTGAATGAGAAATGATATTGAATACCTCTGAGCTTTAAACTTTGGCCTTAGAGTAATAACACTTTCAGTTTCTGAGACATAAACATCTTTGCTGCATCTCTTTTTATTTGATCCCCGTACCGGTGCTTTCGTATCTGACTATTCAGCATCCTATCAGTACCTGTACCTGCTGGTAGCACGGTAGCTGCTGGGTTGTGATGAAACCGTGAGATGCTCCAGTTCAGAGCCTTGCTAATGCTGACAATTGATTTAGCATCATAAGCTACCTCAACAGTACTGGGCTGTTTTTTGTTCAGAGATTTCAGTAGGGAGTTATTTTAAGAGATATATTTCCTTTGTTGGGGTAAAAAAGCACAGTTTGTCTTAATTATCCCTGACGTTTCAAACTTCATACCAAGCGCTTCCTCCAGGGACAGAAACAAACCAGTCTCCTCCAGAAACCAAGTGTGAAATGAATAAATAGGGCTCCGGTTGCTCTAATGGCATAGTGCGGTTACTATTTTTACTATGGGGGCAGGATGTTGTCTCGCTTGTTTCTTTTTATCTCTGAGGAAATTCAGGGTATTGATAGGTGAAATATTGTGGACAATTAAGAAAGGAAAAAAAAAAGAGTCTAAAAAAGCAATATTTGGTAGGTACTTCGTTGCCTGGTATATTCATTCTGAGAGCTACGTTTTTCTCAGAGGGAAGGGAAGGAACAGAGCAGCTATGCATCATGAACAGAGGCTGCTGCTCTTTCCATTTGCAGTCTGCTGACGGTATTAGTAATTAGAAGCTTCTCTGCATTGACGTATACCTTTTTTAGTGTAGCTTTTAATGCAGTTTTTGTTTATATTTCATATGTATTTTTACTAAAAGTGGTGGTTTAACCTAGCTAGTAACTGAACACCACACAGCCACTCTCCTACCCCTCCCTTTTCAAGGGGGTGGGACAGTTTAATATGATTTTTAAAGGAAGAGAATAATAATAGTGATAACAATAACAACAGTAATAATAATGCCAGAAGTGACACACAAATGCAGTTGCTCATCTCACATAGAAAAAAAAAACCCTCATGCCCAGTTTGTTTCCAAGAAGCAATCCCATCTCCTCACACATTTCATTTATATCTGGATCCTAACACTATAGAGGGGAAAAAAACCCTTTGGCCAGTCTGTGCTCTCTCTCCCAGGTTCTTCTGGCAGAGCATGGGAAGCTCAAAAGTCCTTGACCTAGTGTAGGTGCTACAACTACTTAGCAAGAACTAAAAACATCAGAGTGTTTTAGACATTATTCTCATACTAAATCCTAAACACATCATTATACAGACTACTTGAAAGAAAACCAGGTTTCAGCTGAATCTCAGCTGAAGCCAGGACACTAGACGCTCTTTCTTCCATGATAGCTATGTCATGCCCAGGTCCTGTACTTCCCAATACATTCTAATTAGTCACCATCAGTTTTCCTGTCTTTTGATAAGTACATCTCTTCCTTGATGGCCTGAGATGTCATGGGCCCACCAAGTTATAAATAATTCACCCTTGTGTTCTCAGTCCAGATCCAACTGAGCTACTTTAACCAGCCTAATCCACCTGCTGCTCATTTTGATGTTCTTCAGTGGCCTGACTCTTGGGTATGTGGTCATGTGTGTGACCTATTTTACAATTAGGTTCTATAGCTGGGTAGCCTTTTTGTATTCTGGAACAAGCTTTTTGTGCTGTCCAACATGAAGCATAGACCCCCAGCAGTATTACATCAGCATCATTCACGTCAATGAGGCAGTCAAAAGTTATCCTGGGTCAACATCACAGAATCACAGAATAACACATAATATCAGGAGCTGGAAGAGACCTCGAAAGATCACTCAGTCCAAGCCCCTGCCCAAGCAGGATCATCTGGAGTAGATCACATAAGTACATGTCCGTATTGGTCTTGAATATCTCCAAAGAAGGAGACTCCACAACCTCTCTGGGCAGCCTGTTCCAGTAATCCGTCTGTGGAAAAAGGTCCTCCTTATATTCAGATGGAACTTTCTATGTTCCAGTTTGGAACTATTTCCCCTTGTCCTGTCACTGGCCATCACTGAGAAGAGCCTGGATCCATCCTCCTGACACTCACCCTTTACATAGTTATAAACATTAATGAGGTCACTCCTCAGTCTCCTCTTCTCCAAGCTGAAGAGACTCAGCTCCCTCAGCCTGTCCTCATAAGATGTTCCACTCCCTTAATCATCTTACTCGCCCTGCGCTGGACTCTCTCAGGGTAACTTCTAGTGGAGCAGTCCAACTGTTGTCAGAAACATCCTTGACTTTGACTACAGTTGCACCTTGTGTCCAAGAACTGTCATAGCCAACAGGTTGACCTTATTTTAGGATTTTTCTTTATATTGAGATAGCTGCAGTAGGATCTACTTTGGCAATTGCAATAGTAAGGTTGCTCTTCTTTGGAGTTTTGTCTATCATTCATATTTAGGCACAAAATACTTGTGATCCCCACAGCATGGTGCATGAAACTCCAACAGAACAGCGTTGCTGCCAGCAGTAAGAGTGTCAAAGTTTGCATCATGTAAGATTAATATATCATTTTCTTCTTTAACTTCAGTCATCATCTTTGCAATCTTCATCATCATCACCATCATGGTCATCTGCTTTTTTAATAGATTCTTTGTCATTTAACATATTCCCTATGAGGACAGGCTGAGGCTTGTTGAACAGCTGGGCTTGTTCAGCCTGGAGAAGAGGAGGCTATGGGGGGACCTCATTGCAGCCTTCCAGTACTTAAAAGGGAGCACAGAGACAGGAGGGGAATTGGATTTTTAAAAGGGTTGATAGTGGTAGGACAAGGGGAAATAGCTATTGGGGGGAAGGTTTAGGTTCGATATCAGGAGGAAGCTCTTTATGGAAGAGTGGTGAGGTGCTGGAACAGGCTGCCCAGAGATGTGGTGGATGCTCCAACCCTGGAGGTGTTCAAGGCCAGGTTGGATGGGGTCCTGGGCAACCTTGTCTAGATGCAGGCCTGGAGGCTGGTGGCCCTGTTTGTGGCAAGGTGTCTGGAACTCGATGATCCTTGGGGTCCCTTCCAACCCCAACCAGTCTGTGTTTCTGTGATTCTGTGTGATGGTCATCTTACTCGGGTGCTGCACTCCACAACAGGAAGGACACCTGGGCCAGCCCAAGCAGCAGCAGCATTACCACCCATAGCATGCTTAGCTTCAGCCTGCACCACTTCCTGAGCCCATAAGCCAAAACCAGAACAATGAAATACCCAGTTGGAGAATTATTATTCTCACATCCTTGTGCAAAGTCCCCAAATTTTACAAAGAATCTTGATAAGGCTAAGGGCAATGATTCCAGTGAAGGAGATTATTAAGGAAACATTTTTTCTTTGTATGTTGGTAGATCAATAGATAAATTGTAGAGCTTTTTTTTCTGAGCTGAAGGTAACTATTAGATTTTTGATTAGAAAGGTCTTAGGGCTCTTTGATGCAGTTAGGAATTCCTGTGTTTCATGACAAGTGCTAGACTTCACTGAAAACACAGTGAGACAAGGAAAAAAAAAAGATGCTGCCTTACTTTCAGCATATTTCCGTGAACTTGTGAAAGTGACGCTTTATCAGAAGGAAGTCTCTGCATTGCTGCTGCTGCTTTCTGAGACTTTTCCAGTGAAGGCAGCTCTAAATTGAAACCTTGGCATAAGGACACTGCTGACAGGACTCTCAACAGCCCAGCAAGGAACTAGCTCTGAGGTATAAAGGACAGTCTGTCATCTTTCTTGTAGTCAGAGTCTCAAACTGCCCGTGACATCTGTGGGAAAGTAATCAGAGAAGTAATCCGAGTTATTACTATTCATTAAATATATTTTAGAGCACTTCATGGCCACAAAACCAACTTGATGGGGGCCAGTTGAAGATTCAGAGGTAGTTGTGGATTGCTCTTATTCAAAGACAATCTTCCAGAAGAGAAAACTGAAATGAGCAGCTCTGCCTAGACATCACACCACTTGAGACAAAGCATGTGGTACAGTTTGCCAAAGGACATCAGTGAGGGAAGAGTGCTGATATGCTGCACAGTTCTGTAACTGTTGAAACTGGGACCATCGTCTACTCTCAGGAGCAAACCTTAAGCTGATGCCAACTCCATAAAACGCCAGGTATGGAAGAGAGAGAGGTTTCAGGGCTTTCAGCATGTATTTTACCATGATTGTTGGATTCAGTTAGCTCCTTCCTGATACACAATTTGCTGCTGTTAGTGCTTAATGAGGGTATCATACTTGCTGGTAAAGATTTGCAGCAAGAAGTGTCATGCAGAAAATCCATACCTTGCTCTGAACCTAACACACTGAAATTCATACAAACACCCTGAGGGGATTGTATGCAAACTTTATACGAAAACTCATGTGTGCACATCTGAATTCTAAATTTACAGGAGTATTCAAGCACTCCTAAACCCAAATAATAGAAAAGATTATCAGATGCATTTGGTGTGAAATGAATAAAATACAAAACAGCTTTGAAAGGTGCTTGCCTGAAGACACCATTCTAAGAACAGGTATTTGCTTGCTATTGGGATACATATGAGTTTAAGTTTGCTAAATACCAAATATTTTTAGGGTCATTTAAAAAAACCTTATATTTTTTTTGCAACATTACCAATAATGTAAGGCTAGTGAACATACAGAAGAAGTTTTAAGTGCTATAGAGACACTTGAGCTTTATGTTTTATATAAGAAATCTTGTAACTCTCAATTTATAAATATGGTTTTGTCATATCTGTGAATAAGATTATTTTTATCCCATTGGTACAGAAATTTTGCATTTATAACTTTTCTCTGTACCTGTTGAAAACCTGGCTTTATTAAGAGTTAGAGGAATACATCCATTTTCATTTAGCTAATTTCATAATGATTTTAATTCCCCCATGGTGTTAGGTATACACCAAAAACAAAAGTTAATTTATTGGTCATCAGCTCCTCTCAATAAGAAACCAGAATAAAACTGAGACCAGTAGTCAATATTTTAACATAAGGAACCTGAAGTAAACATTAACCTTAAGCTCCATTAGCTAGAACTATGTTAGATAAAAATATATAGACAACTGTGTATTTTATAGTAAGATCTGAGATTATTCGAGAACACCTCTGAGAAGTCTATGTTTCTTTCCTCTCCTTGTTTATGAAATTGCCCTGTGTCATCAAACAAATACAGCAATATTTCTTTCTCATACATTCTGAGGTGTTTGGGGGATTATTTATTTTTGGTTTATGGTTTAGGGTTTTTTGTATATTTTGTTTAGAGCTAGCTTTCTTTTTATTTTTAGAATATCTTTAATAACATTATTCATGGCTTCATATTATGAAGGAGTTTTTCCTTTTATGACTTTCCTGCATTAACAAACTTCAGCATGCACATATGCATGCTTGTGTATGTGCAGGTATGTATGCATGTGTAAAGTTGAGGAACATCAGTCTTTCAAAGATGCCAACAATTCTATCTAAGATTTAGGTAACATTGATAAATTAGAGCAATTCCAATGTATACAAGTTCATAATAAAAAAATTTAGAAATATTTGGAAACTCCTTTTACTTTCTCAAGGCTTGAGTCAGAGCCTGCTGAAGTTAATGTGGAGCATTGTGTTTCCACTGGAAAACAGAAAAGATATTTCTTTTTATTTTTGCTATTTTTTATCAATTAAAAAAACATAATAATGATATTTATGAATATGTGATATTCCATAAAAGTATTGTTGAGTTAAAACTATGCAAAATTGATTTTCTCTTATTCAAAATGTTCATGTTTTAATCCTTGGATGGCTGTATATTTACATATATAAAGCAAAAAAGCTATATAAAATTTGAAATCTTTCCCAATCAAATATTTTCAAATGGTTATAAAGGCAAGGTTTAAATTTTTTTACATGAAATATGACTTAAGAATTGTGTTATCCACTGTTAATTAATGCTGACCCTTCTAGATACTGAAGGTTTTCAAACAGCACATATATTTTTTCAGCATATGGTGGGTTTGCAACAAGGCTTCTTGAAGAAGTAGCTAGAAAGTTTCTTAAGGGTCCAACAAAGCAAATAACCATCTGTGCTCCCAAGGCCAAACTCTCAAACCCTGTTACTGACAAGGCCAGCCAGGCCAATCAGTGCCTATCACAGCACCTCTGGGAATCACATTTTAGAGACAGAAAAATGCAAACAGCTGCATTTTGCCACCTGAGAAGGCAGTGAGAGGATGTGAGAAACTTTGCAGACACCAAGGTCAGTGAAGAGGGGGAGGAGGCACTGCAGCCTGTGGAGAATACCATGGTGGGGCAGATGTCCCCCTGCAACCCATGGAGAACAAAGAGACCCCCCTTGTAGCCCATGGAGAGGCACCTGGACCAGGCAGGAGCCCACCATGGAGCAGGTGGAGGAATAGGGAAGAATCTGTGACCTACATTGGAGCAAGCCCCTGGCGGCACCTGCAGTCTGTGGAGAGAGAGCTAAGAGACAGGGGAGACTGAGAGACATTTTATGAGTTTATAGAACTGACCCACACTGGGGCAGTTGGAGAAGAGCCAAGGCCCTGCGGGACAGGACTCACGTGGACAAGGTCTTGGAGGACTGTCTCTGGTGGGTGGGACCCTACTCTGGTGCAGGGAATGAGTGTGAGAAATGCCCTCCCCAAAAAGGAGAACAACTCATGAGGAACTGACTGAAGACTGAAGCCTCCAATCATTCTCCCCCTTTCCCCCCTGCCATCCTGGGGAGAGAAAATCATGAATAAAGTGAAGTCTGCAAAGAAGGAGGGGGGGGGTTTTAAGAGCTGTTTGTCCTTCTCATTACCCAACTGGTTTCTCTGTGTGTGTAGT
The DNA here is from genome assembly GCA_013399135.1 of Heliornis fulica. NCBI lineage: Eukaryota > Metazoa > Chordata > Aves > Gruiformes > Heliornithidae > Heliornis > Heliornis fulica. Next base: position 106,481 of record VXBZ01000598.1, read on the forward strand.
GCGGTGTAATAAACTGGAGAGCTTCCTTTCTTCTGTGTTGAGTCTGTTTTGCCCATGACACTGATTGCAGAATGATCTCTCCTTGTCCTTATCTTGACTCCAAAGCCTCTCAATTGATATTTTCTCCCCTGTCCAGCAAAGAGGGGAGTGATAGACTTTGGTGGGAGTCTGGCCTCCAGCCAGGGTCAAACCACTACACAGCAAAACACTTTGCTCCAGAGAGTCAGAAAATATGTATTTTCACCATGGTCACTAAGCCTGCACTCTATCTCAGGTCTATCTACATTAACTCTGTTCTCATACCTGTTTGATTTTAAGAAACATACCATAGCATGCTTGTTGATTTCATGCTGATCATTATTTACTAAAGCTACAATACACAAAAAGTTACAACTGAAAGGCAGATTAATAATTCATACCTCTATTATAAAAATCCGTAAATTTTATTCCAAGCAATGAGCTGCATCTGTTACCTAAAAATAAGAAGACAGGCACAGCATGGTAACAATTTAGAATATGGAGCATCGCACGGCAGGAAAGTTCCCATTGAGATGACTTTGGCTTAGATGAAAGTCCTAGCTGTCTACCTTCTTTGATTGAACAGTTTCATTTTTTAAAGTAAACACTACTGTATATTCTGTGAATATTGCCAGTCTCCAAGAATGTCAATAATTCTTTCTGACAAAGCCAAGCTGAAAAGAAGAGGTTAGGGTGAGGGTACCGAATATAGTGCCTTATAAAAATTAAAGGAAAATTTCTTCAGGAAACTGCCTGTTTCTGATATATAAGAAATATTTACCCAAAGATTGTAGTTATTTGTAATGTATTCTGTGCTGGAAAAGGTAATAATTTGGTTAAAAACTTGAGTTTAAAAATAGAAATTAATTGACTTAGACATTGAGGCTTATGTTAAATACTGAAGCTGTAACTCACAAGGCAATCTTAATTCTTTCTGCAGCTCCAATGAAGAGAGATGGTAAGTCACATTAATAACCAATAAAATCAAAAGGACTTTTTCTGAATTTTGGTGAAAACATTGTCATAAGAAAATAATGTCCCAGCCAGTCCGACCCATATTTAAAAAAGGTCTGTGTTCTCAAGATATCTTTTTATATACAATTCTATAGATGTCATCCTGGGAAAAATCAATGACATTTTGGCTTTGTTGATATCGAGGGCAAACTTTCCAATAATTTTGCTGGGAAGCCATACACAACATGCTTCTACTGTTTCATCAAACCAGGTTTTGTTTGTTTGTTTGTTTGTTTGTTTGTTTGAAATTAGCCTCAGTTTCCCTTCTGTGAATACAAGCTAGCAATGGCATCTCTACACAGAATGTTTAGGAAAATAAATCAGCTAACACCTGGGACATCCTGTGATGACATAAAAAAACATAGGATCTGAGGCCTTTTTACAACAGGGACAGGTGTCAGAACACAGATCAAAAAGTTAAAAACTGCAGTCCTGATTGTACATACTGTCTGTACCCAAAATCTCTCCTCTGTATTACAGAAATATTCACTAGAAAACTCTAAGAATGTAGTATTCCAGTTTTCCATTTCCCTTCTAGCCTGGGCTGCAGAGAGACAAGTATTTGGGGGATATCTCTGATGTAGAAGATTTATTTTGAACTCTTTTTGGATAAAAGCATATAGAATAGAAACTGATGCTCTGCTGCTCAGACAACTTTTGAATTAAATAAGCACAAATATACAATGGCAAGCTGCTTCTGCCTTCTTTCTGGCAGGAAAAAAAATAAAAATCTGTATGCCACTGAATATTGTATTTCAGAGAGACTGTATCCTGTGAAGAATGAGTGCTATAAGTATGTTAGGGTTGAACTCCCCAAGAAAGAGAAACTACACAGAGAAAAGAACACTACGAGGTTTTCATTCAACCTCTGGGGAAAAAAAAAAAAAAAAGTTGGTTTTGATTAAAGTGATTATTTTTATTTTCTTGAGGAAGAATTATGTTGCTTTGAAGTTTTTACTGAAATTATGATGTTACATGGGAATTATTCTTCTACAAATGTGTACAGATATCAGTTAAATTTCAAGACTATGATTCATTTGTATTAGACAATTCCTGGCCTTTTGCCTTCTGATTTACCATCCAGTTAGCCAAAACACAGTCCAAAGGGCTATCCATCTGGCTGGGATGGGCAGGTACACTGCGTTTTGTGTCAGCACCGGACTAAATATCTCATTTACAAGAAAGATTACACCTTAGACCTGAAACATTCTTCAGGTTACTTGGCTTGTAAGGCAAATTAGCCAAGCCAATTCTATTGATAACTTAAAGGAAATGATGGGAGGTCAAGAAGCTCTTTCTGAGAAGTTACAGAGAATTTACGATACAGCACTGTGAGCTTCTTCAAAACAGGTCTTTTGTAGATGTAAAACTTTGGCCATGGAGGTGGTCCATGATGTTAATTTAGAGTAATTGTTTATATTTTCTGCAAAAAATGCATGAAATGCATTTCAGAGCTTTGCTGAAGACTATATACTCATTAAGACAATAGGTAGGCCTTGGTGTTTGTTTCAGTTGGGAATGAAAACAGTGGTGGAGGACCACCTTCAGGGTCAGAAGAACATAGACTGTAAGAGAAGAAGAAAGGGCAAAAACAGCACTGACTTGTAGAGTGCAAGTCCTGCCCATATTCTGCCTGAGATATGTTGAAAACTGGGACTGGGACAATTCCTATAGGATGCCCCTCTTCAGTCAGTGGATTGTCCTGGCTCCTACATCCAGGGAGGTAGGGGGGGAAGAGAAAAAATGATCAGAGCTACAATGCTCTCACCCTCATTTTCTCATTTCCTTGTAGATTGGGATCTGCAGAACAATAATAGCACTATTAGCAGGCAAAAGCCAAATAGTCCCCCTGGAACCCTTAGCATGGTCTCTCCTACAGTTAACTTACCAAGCCAGCTCTGGATGGCTTCAGCCAACTTCTTTTCTAATATGTTCTCTTCAAAAGAGATTAAGCAATTAGTCCTTGTGTATTAATCATATGTGATAAAATTAAATTAAAAATAAGCTTGAAGGAAAATAATAACAGAACTTAGATAAAAAAATGACAATTTATTCCATTTTACCATTAAAAAAAAAGTAACTCACTGAAAGAAATGTTGGCTCCTAAAGAGACAGAAAGCTTATATTTGGTATTTCCCCATTTCAGCTCAAAACCCATTTTTAATCTGGGTGACAAAGTCTGGAAAAATGGGATTACGTTCAGTAAGGAGAATGTATTCAGAATACACTGAACTCTGTGGTTCTAAAGAAGAAATGGAAGGTCCTGTCTTTGCTACTCAAGTGAGTACTCAGGTGTTTAAACAAACCTGTGAGGGTTTACATATATCTACCTCAGGGCTGTAATTAGGGTGAACCAGGCTCTGTTGTTTGTTCCCCAAATGACTCTTCTTGCTTTACAGCAGGGTTACATTTTCAGACATTTAAAAAACCAAACAACAAACCCAGCAACACACCTAAACATCCCCCGCCTCCCACAACAAAAAATGGTAACTTTATAACGTTTAGATCTTTTTGTGGTGATACCAGATGTTTTCTTTTGACTTCCTAATATATTCTGACGTCTCATTGAAAATGAAATCTGTGTGGCATCATTCCAAAGAATTTTTAACCTCGAAATGCTAAGTTGTAATACACAAATTTTTTAATCAGGAGTAACTCTACTGGAGTTGGCACTGTGAAAAACCTCTGTTCTTTGGCTTTTCCATCCTCTGTACATGGAATACAGTAAGCAGTGTGTGTTTTCTCTCATTTGTACTTGATTCAGAGGAATGTTACCTTCAGGTCATCTTCACAGAAGGCTGTTTCAATACGTTTGTCTTTCAGCTGACGAGTGTTTTATTCACATTCTTTCTAACCAGATTCATAGCCTCTGCTCATTAAATTATCTAAAATTCAGCAATAAATAAACAGACTGAAAGCAATTTTGTGACCTAGTGTATAGGGATGAATAGCTTCTCCGCAGCCCTCTCATGCCCTTGGATGGGAGAAGCTCCAAGAAGGCTGCAGAGAATTTCCCATGAATTCTGCAGCACAGAAAGGGCAAAGACAGCTACATCCACTTCTGGGATATTCCCCGCTACCTGTGTGGGACGAAGAGGCAGCAGGTTATTGCAAAGATGAAATATGTGGTCTTGCATTCCTGTGGAAGAGTGTTATAAGCTCACTTATAGGATGAATGAATGAGGCATAACCCTCCCTTGCTAATAGGCTTAATTTCTTGTTTGTAAGGTTTTAGTATAAGACATGGGCAAGGATGGTAGGGCTCAGAGTTCTGCAAAGAGGTTTGGGTGATGTCCAGAGCACCAGGCTGCTCCCGAGGGGTCATAAAGCAACTTAGCCTTGTATTGCCTTGAGGCCCCATTTCTGTGGCTATGGGGAACACGAGGGGTAGCCCATGAGGAGCTCTGCAGGTAGCTCCAACCTTAGTTGCCCTGTAAACCGAGACTAATCAGGGCAGTGCTTCAGAACTCAAAGAACCTGGGCTGAGCCTTTAATTCTTTCAACAAACAACATGCCCGATCAAGTCTCTATTCACCTGCCTAAAGGTAAGAATAAGAGGAGCCATAAGGGTCCCCATTTGCTGGCAATGGGTTCAGACAATAAGAAAGATAGAGTGCAAGATAAGGGGGAACACTATTCATGACAAACATGTGGGGTAGTATTGTTCACTCCTGCACAGTTCTGCCCACCCACTTATGTCTAGGAAATAAAACACCTCAGATCTAGGGTGAGGAGAGGGAGTTTTTTTCTCCAACTCTGTGAAGAGATCCTTCCCCCTTAGCCAAGATGTTGGGGCAACTTTAACCTAGAAGGAGCCCTTACCTGGGGAGGGGTAAGTAAATATTCCATATACTCTCAGTTTGTAGTCTCGGGTGATTGATTGGCTAACACACAGGTAATATCTAGTGCATTTGTGATTTGGGATGGTGCGTCCCATGAATTTGCTGTGGTTGTAATACTGAATCTTGTGAGTTGCCTGTGGGCAGTAATCTTGAGTTTTGTGCATCTGTTGCAGGTTGTAGTACTGCATGTCGTGATGTGGTTGTGATAGTGCATTTTTTTGAAACTCTGGTGGCTGTGCAGTCGTACTTCTAAACTACAATAGTGCATTTCTCCATTGCATCTGTAAAATCCATAGCAACATATGGAACCTGCACATGGTGTTTAAATAACACAGAATGATAGGAGTTGGAAGGACCTGGAAGGATCATCTAGTTCAACCCCCCTGCTAGAATATAAATTTTTTTTTTTAAACCCCACACTGTTTCTGTCACATTAGCATGCAGATCTGACAGAAAGCAAGTTCTCTTGGTTTCCATGTTTTTTTAAAAGAGTACCAAAAGCAGAGGTTCTGCAAACATATCTGTTCAGATGTAACCTTGAATGAAAATGCATATGATTCTCCTGGTAGTGGAGTATGACCAATGATTGGATTGAATTGGAGTGTAAAATTACAGTTACTTCCCCTTTTCCATTTTCTGTTTTCCCTTCTCCCTTCACCATCCCTTCCTTTTCCAGAAGTCCAAAAGCTGCTTAACTAAGATAAATTCTGGTTTAATGTGTTTCAACCCTACCTTGAATTAGCATTAGCAAAATAAAATTGTTCATGCAGCAAATTTTTGCACATCCAGATAGAGTACAAATGCATTGTCAGAAACCAGGATGAAGGTAGGAGGGATTAAAAGGTAGCTGATGTTATATATGGAAATTAGGTTATTATTTTTTTCTCTCTTTCCACAGTCTTCAGAATCTTACGTTTAGTAACATCCAGGTCCCTACAGATTAATAATGTGACTTGCGGAATCAAACTTCACAACCCGTGGCAGGTTATAAAGCAGGTATGTTTCGGCGCCGGGTGCAAGGGGGCTAGCGCCTCCTAGCTTGCACGCCATTTCGCCAAAACAGCCAGCTATTTATTACACAAAATCATGCATATCCATAAGATTTCCCGAGAAAAGGTTGGCTTATTCTAAAGAGTTCCAGGAATTATTTAAATTAGTTCCAAGAGGTATTTAAAACAGTTCCGAGAGCTCATTATCATAAGTCTCCTCCCCTGGCGCCTGCGCATTGCCGTCCAGTGGTTGTGGGCTGGGGTCTTTGGGAGGAAGACTGATAGTCTTCCTCAAGATGCACTCTTGACCCTTTGCTGTGGAGTGCTAAACCATGATAAGTAGGCAACTGCTGTCCTCTCAAACTGCCCCATATCCCTGCTTATCTTTTCTAGCAGCCTCTGTTATCTCATCCCTGTTACTGGGTGAGGCCCTCTTGTTAAGAGACATCTGTTGGCTAATTTGTTCCTCCCTACTATTGTCCGGTCTTTTGGCTAAACCTGCCGAAACTAAAAATTCTAACCATGTCAAACTAATATGTGCCTACTAAAAAACTGGTTCCTGTCTACATCAAATGTGTATCTCAGAATTGTGATTTAACAACTTTTTGTGGTTTTATTATTATAACTCCAACAGTAAAATGGCTTAAGTACTGTAATTTGTCTGAATTTTTATATTTAAAGGTATCCAACAAACTAAGCCAGACATTGCTGCATAAGTAATAAAAATATTGTATGTTACTTTTTAATTAAAAGAAACATATATTTATATTTCAATATTTCAATATATGGACGTGAGGAGAAAAAAAATCTGAACTACTGTTTTGTTGAAATTACTGGATAAGTGATTAGAGTCTTACAGTACAGAAGGAAACACTGATGAATTATTTGCAGAAAATTGTGGAATCAAGGCCAATTCTATTTTATTGTACACCAACTGAGCATAATTTTCATTCATTTTGTCCATTTGAAAAAAAAAAAAAGACATGCTGATATTTCAACTTATGGATTACTTGTTAAAAGGCCAAATGTCTGTGTTTCCATGGAAATTTTTATGTAGCTTATCACAGGGCATTCTCAAAATCTGAGCTGGCTTGGTTGGCATTTTATCCTGTATGACTTACAGCCCATATTTCGGTGCTTTCAGCTTTAAATCCAGCATTGTTTTACCGAGCCCACTGTTCCTACAAAGAGTCTACAAGGTGAATTTTAAACACTTTTACCAAAGGAATTAAAACAAAATGGCAGACTTGGACTATATTGGGAATAAACTACTTCTGCTAGGATTACTTGCTGCTGTACTTTTTCTTTTTCCACAACCTAAAGGAAAACTACTCCATCCATCCTTATTATGTGGTTCCTCTGCCAGTAATATACACTTCAGTAGGAGGTGCAGGTGCCCAGTGACACTGAAAATCAGGTAATTAGTGTCTCTGTTATGTTCCTGAGGCCTGATTAGCCTCTGCTTTGTGTATACCCCCTTTGACCTGCGAGAATTATTTTCATGCGGTTTATTGCTCTAGCTTAATTCCCAGTTTCAGCTGGGGAACTGTTTGGAGCTGCTGCTTTCTCTTTCCAGTAGATGAGTTGATATTTTAAATAAGCCCTACATGTATTATTAATATGAGATAATATTATAAAGGGAATGCAGACCCTGAGAAATAGAGGTCTTTTTCTACTCTAAGAGAAAAGGCAATTCTCTTAAACTGAAGAAAGGCAGGAGTAGCAGTTGTCAACTGAAAGTGGGATTGACTCCATGGCACAGGAAGAAAGAAAGAAGAAGAAAAAGGACCTAATTTCTTTAGGGAAAGAGAAAAAGGAGTGCAACTGGCCAAAGAAAGCATGGGCCAGACTTCTCAGTAGCTCCTTATCCAAATGATAATCTAAGCCTTAATTATAAAATTGTGAGATAAATATGACTTCTTACAGTTCACACACAGTTTCTAAATCAAGTATGAAAATCACAGTCCCAATGATATGATGTATCATAGAAGTCAAGAGATATTGTGCAACCGGGCTTTTAAATACCAAAGTCAAATCTAGTGTCTTTGGCTCATCACATCTCAGATAGAAAAGTTTTGTTTTCTTAAAATTTTGGGTGGTTTTAACAGCAAATAAAACACCTCTCTTCCCCTTTGAACTGATTTTTCTTTTCATCTTAGCATTACTGCCACAGCCTAATAGCAGTCTTTGTATCAACTATACCTCAAACCAAATTATAGTGATGCAGTAGCTAGAGTGGTTTTGCCACACAAATTTCAGCACTTAAATTTGAGAATACAAGGACCTTATTGCTACTCTGTACTGAAACCAACATGGAAAAACATGTGGTCAATTACAACCTCTACTTTTCCAGCCTTTCCTTAACTCCCATTCTTGCTGAATTCATCAGCAGAAAAAAATCTTGTTGAGGAGTGCCAACTAGCTTAATGAAGCCAGAGTATGAAAATCCATGATCCTACATGTAACATTCAAAACAGATTGCATTTTGATCTAGTTTATTAAAAGCTTTTCTAGAAAGTTAATGGATGAACTCTATCAAATGGGATGTACTGCAATAAAACCACATAATCAATAAAAAATAGAGATACTCAGTCAAAACTGGAAGAACATTTTTCACAAACACCACTTTATCTTTGACCTCTCAGTCCAGGATGTCTCAAGGGAGAACTACAGAGTAAGTTCAAAAGACAAGCCTGAGAAATAAAATTTGTAACTCACTGTACATTAAAAATCATTGACTTCAGGGGAAATATCGGTTTTATAACATGCTGTAATGTATCCCAATCAACAGAAAAGCCTTGTGCTATCTTGCACTAGATCTATCCATTCTATTGTTTCTTCCTAACAGTCTTCTGGTACTTTATTTTCAGCTCGGATTTTTAAAAAAATAAAAGTTCTGATTAACATGATAAAGTTGAATTCAGAGCTTTTCGGAGCTTGTTCTCAAAGTGTATCTGCAGGATTTGTTGCTATTTCTATTCCAAATCTGATGATTGGTATGCACTGAAATATTCTGATTTTTGACAAAATATTTCAGCCCTGTAATAAAATAAAAATGTTTTCCTACAAATTTTGCTGTAAAGACCATCTGGCTTACTAGTTTTAGGTTCAAGTTAAGCAACATTAATCACTGGACACACTTCTGGCTGAACCTCAGTTTGGAAAGAGAACATACTGATACTTTTAAGATTTTTTTTTCAAAACAATTGCCCCCCTGACACCAGGGGCCTTCTGACACACCTAAAACCAATTCCATTCCCAAAGGCTTGAGTTAATAGTTTTTTTTTTCACCAAAGATCTACCTTTTGTCCTTTAAGTCTTTCTCTTTTCAGGCATGGAGAAGACATAGCATCATAGAATGATTAGAGTTGGAAGGGACTCCCAGAGGTCATCTAGTCCAACCACCCTGCAAGAAGCAGGGACACCCCCAACTAGATCAAGTTGCTCATGACCTCATCCAACCTGGCCTTGAACGTCTCCAGGGATGGGGCATCCACCACCTCTCTGGGCAACCTGTTCCAGTGCTCCACAATTCTCACAATAAAGAACTTTTTTCTAATATCTAATCTAAATCTACCTCCCTCTATTTTAAAACCATTACCCCTTGTCCTGTCACAACAGGCCCTACTGAACAGCCTCTCCCCATCTTTCTTGTAGGCCCCCTTGAGCTACTGGAAGACTGCTATGAGGTCTCCCCGGAGCCTCCTCTTCTCCAGACTGAACAGCCCCAACTCTCTCAGCATGTCCTCGTAGGAAAGGTGCTCTAGCCCCTTTATCATCTTTGTGGCCCTCCTCTGGACCCTCTCCAACTGGTCCATGTCCTTCTTATGTTGGGGGTTCCAGAACTGGACACAGTACTCCAGGTGAGGTCTCACGAGGGCAGAGTAGAGGGGGAGAATCACCTCACTCAGCCTGCTGGCCACGTTTCTCTTGGTGCAGCCCAGGATGCGGTTGGCCTTCTGGAGAAGATATTGCTCAAAATATTCAAAACTTTGTGTCCCTGGAAAGATTCAATGCTACAGTTACTCAGTGTAAAAGACCAGTAGAGACTGTATTTTTTTAGTTTTTTTGGTTTTTTTTTTTTACAATAGCAGGGGTGGTTTTCCTGTAAAATTTTGCACCATGTTCTTCATTCCTTTTATATGAGCTTGACACAAAGACTGGTCGGTTGTTTCCTTCTGAGTCGTCTGTAGGCATAGAGCATCTTTACCTAGTGGGTAGTAAAAGCAGTGTGTACGGATGTTGGACATGTAACCCCTAGGAGCCAGAAATTATACTGGCAATTAGATCCTGGTATATATTTCAGCAGATTTCCAGGGCTAAGGTTTTATGAAGTATGTGAAAGGAACAGTGTACAACACAGGCATAAATATAGCAGCAAATTTTAAATCTTCATTCATTACATGAAACTGAGAACTGTTGTCTTTTCAAAGACTTAATTCTAGTTCCAGGGATGAGTCTTGGGTTGTTTTTATTTATACAAGAATATTCTGCATTTTCTGTTGTACTCGTAATTTACATTTTCTGATCTTGGATGATCCTCATCACCATTGCTAGGAAAGTCTGTCTGTATTTTCCTTGTTTTTTTCCCAAACCTTCCTCAGTGCCTTTCTGACCTTTCTCTAATGCTTTCTTTCTAATATCTGCCTTAAGTAATTTTACATTATTCTAATCTCCTTTACTGCAGGCACAAGGGAAAAAAACAGCCTTCAGCTATTACTTTCTCCTACTATATTCCCTCAGCAACAGAAAATGAGATCTTGCATCATTCTATTATACTTAAGACATATTTATGACATTGACATTAACATTAACATGAAAAAAAGTTTCATGAAAATAACTCCAGATCATCTAACAGAATTCTCTGGGTTATCAAACAACAAGGTTTGTTCACAATCATTCAGTCAGCATCCTGAAAGAAATAGAAGATAGAAATTCAGTAGGGTAAGATGTGAAAACATGTGAAGAAACACTAGCTATACTGGTGTGTTGTTTAACTAATTTTCTTTGCTGCACTTTGGGTATATTTGTACCTAAAAGGGTTTTGGAATAGTAATATTAGTGCTTAGAAATCATCAAGGAAGGACAAGGCCTCTCCTTCTTTTCACTTCAAGGGGGCAAAGTCATTATTAAGAAGACATTATGGTTGTAACACAAACAACAGTATGATCGTCTAATAAATAGACATGTCTCACAGTACAATGTCATAGAGGTACAGATTCGTGCTTCACTGGTGACTGTCAGCATTCTCAGCAAAAACAGTCACGAATTTTACCTTCTGAAACAGGTATGAGAGAAACAATGCAGTCAAATATCCAACATCTTTTCCCTCTACTCTTCTAAAAGGTCCCAAACAGTCTGCCTATGTTGATAAGGACAGGATCAGGGGTCAGTTAAGTTGCCAGAACATCCATAAATCCATGGGTTCTGATGGGTCCTGAGTCATTGCTAGGCTACTGTCCATCATCTTTCAGAAATCCTGGGAAATGGGAGAGGTGTCTGAGGACTGGAGGAAAGCAAATGTCACTCTAGGCTTAATAAAAGGGGCAAGAAGAAGGACCTGGGTAACTGGAGAGGTGTCTGAGGACTGGAGGAAAGCAAATGTCACTCTAGGCTTAATAAAAGGGGCAAGAAGGAGGACCTGGGTAACTACAGACCAGTCAGCCTCACTTCCATCCCAGGAAGGGTGATGGAACGACTTATCCTTGGTGCTATCTCTAGGCACATCAAGGATAAGAGGGCTGTTAGGAGTAGTCAGCATGGTTTTACCATGGGGAAGTAATGTCTGACTGACCTAATAGCTTTTTATGAGGATATAGCCAGGTGGGCTGATGGTGGTAGGGCAGTGGATGTGGTTTTCTTTGACCTCAATATGGCATTTGACACTGTCTCCCACAGCATCCTGGTGGGCAAACTGAGGAAGTGTGGCCTGGAGGGTAGTGATGTGGACTGAGAGATGGTTGTTAAGGTAAGAAGCCAGTGAGATGTGATTAATGAGACAGTCTAGCTGGAAGCCTGTATCTAGTGGAGTCCCTCAAGGGTTGGCACTGGGATCAGTATTGTTCAATGTATTCATTGATGACCTGGATGAGTGCACAGTCAGCAAGTTTGCTGATGACACAAAGCTGGGAGGGGTGGCTGACACACCAGAAGGTTGTGCTGCCATTCAACAGGATTTAGACAGGGCAGGGAGACATTTAATGGGATTTAACAAGGGCAAGTGTAGGGCATTGTGTCTGGGGAGGATCAACCCCAGGTACTGGTATAAGTTGGGGTTTGGCCTGTTGGAGAGCAGTGTTGGTGAGAGGGACCTAGGGGTCCTGGTGGACAGTAGGATTACCATGAGCCAGCAATGTGCCCTTGTGGCCAAGAAGGCCAATGGCATCCTGGTGTGTATTAGAAGGGGGGTTGCTAGTAGGTCAAAAGAGGTCCTTCTCCCCCTCTACTCTGCACTGGTGAGACCTCACCTGGAATATTGTGTCCAGTTCTAGGCCCCTCAGTTCCAGAAGGACGTAGAACTCCTTGAAAGAGTCCAGCACAGGGCTACCAAAATGTTGAAGGGAGTGGAACACCTTCCTTCTGAGGACAGGCTGAGGGAACTGTATCTCTTTAACTTGGAGGAGACTGAGGAGTGACCTCATTAATGTTTATAACTATGTAAAGGGTGAGTGTCAGGAGGATGGAGTCAGGCTCTTCTCAATGTTGGCCAGTGATAGGACAAGGGGCAATGGGTCCAAGCTGGAACATAGGAAGTTCCATGTGAATGTAAGGGAAAAGCTTTTTCACTGTGAGGGTGACAGAGCAGTGGAAGAGGCTGCCCAGAGAGGTTGTGGAGTCTCCTTCTCTGGAGACATTCAAGATCAATCTGGACACACTCTTGTGTGATTTAATCTAGGCGATCTTGCTCTGGCAGGGGAGTTGGACTAGATGATCTTTTGAGGTCCTTTCCAACTCCTAAATTCCGTGAATTCTGTGAAAACAAAGCATCATGTTGTGTCTGGTTTTCCCATGGGTGCTTGAGGAGGGAGATGGTGTGAAGCTTTGTTTCCTATTTTCATGGCTCACATTATCTCCTCCCTGTTATTTCCAATATCTGGAAATCAATAATATGTTTTTTTAAGTGCAGTTCAAAAAATAATCAGTGAGTGAGAAGTGTTATATAACAGACATACAGGTGACAGATATTCAACAGATGAGTTGCTCTTTGCAATGTTTTGTTGTTTCTCTTCATTGATAATGAGAACTCTGTCAACTATAACAAACTACATGCATGTCTTTAAGGAAGTAATGTTGAGATATGCACTCTATGTATATAGCACTCTGGCATTTTGTAAATGTGATTTAGGAAATGAGCATGCTTTTTTGAAGAGCAAATCAAGATGTCACATATCTATTTTTCAAACTTAAATGTTTAGCTAAGGAAAGAACTTGTTCCTGTGTGTTTAAGGGAGCTTATTTTTAGGAGTGTAAGGTGGAAATGCAAACATTCTGATGATTGTTATCATTTACCTGAAATAGGGAAGCAAATGGAATATGAGGAATTTTATATCCATCGCATGCGTTAAGGAGCAAGCCCATACAACGATACACAAAAGCTTTATTAAAAATTCATTAGACTGTAAAGTCTCTCATTTTGTAATCAGAATTAAGTAGATTTCTAATGTCATTAGCTGAAAGCCAATTTAACCCAGTATCAGCAGTTGCAACATACTCTAAAATGCAAAATTAAATACAACAAATGTTTTTCCACTTATTTTTTATTGGAAATATTAACATTTCATATTATGAATCAGAACCACATTGTGGTGATTTCTCTAACAAATAAATTCCCCATTAACTTATTTACTATTTATATTTATATTGGCTGCTAAAGGTAAAGGAGTTTCAGAAACAAGAATTCGTTGATCATGTTTAATTTCTGAGCCAGTAGAGTATTGATGCATGGAAAAGCTCGCAAGATGTGCAGTTTTCTCCTATTATGTAGACAGTTCCCTTGATAGCAACAGTGAAGTTCAGTAAGTGAAAGAAAGAAGATCCTAGAAAAAAGAAGCAGTAACTAAAAAAATCCCCCAAACCAGAAAAACTAACCTTTCTGTATGAAAGTGTTTTAGTTAAGAAGGTGGTGGTACATACACCAGTAAAACTTCTCTACTAATAGGAGCTATGGTTTCTCATATCTTTGGTTTCCTTCTGTAGTAAGGTAGTAGCTGTGATCTGAAACAGCTTTTTTTATTATGGCAAATCATAGAATCATAGAA
>VXBZ01000600.1:0-49493 GCA_013399135.1 Heliornis fulica
TCGGGTGGGGGCGGCTGTGGTGGTGTTCGCTCAGCTCTTGGTCTCAGCTGTGCCCTGAGGGAATCCGGTGTCAGTCCTGGCGCCTGGTGTTTCACTGTCCCTGGCCCCCTCCGGGCTGGGAGGGGTTAACTTCGTTACCTGCTTCCTAACCAGGCTGTTGCAGGAGCCCAGGCTCGTTTCCCTGTTGTTTTCTTTACTTTTTTTTTTTTTTTTCAATCAGGAATCTGACGTTTAGTGTTTTAATTCGCTGAAACTCGCACGCTGTTAGATGGAGATTAGCCTTCGAAATATTTTAAGTGTTAATGGTCGAGTGAAATAGTTGGTAAGGGGTTTAGTCTAAAATATTTTTCCTTAGATTTTAGCTATATGGATATATGTATTCTAGTACTGTTGCCTATAAAATAACAAGGGAAAATATTAAAAAAAGCCCAAGGTGACGCTCTTTGTCTTGGCTCCTCTAATTTGCCACGTAGTTAATCCCCTGGTAAAGCCAGTTGCTTCTCAATCAAATGGCTACAGGCTTTTAAAAAATCCTGAGAAGTTGTTTGTTGCTGTACTGGGTGCTGTCAGCTTCGAGGAGCATAGTACTGTCTCATTCCTCTGTGTCACCTCTAAGTGAGGAAGCTTAGTATGATCACAGAGGGCTAAATTACTACCTGGTTAAGGACTTGTCAGCCACAGCAAATAGAAATCAAATTGAAGCTGTTTGGATTTACTTGCCCCGGCCATTTCCTGTCTTTTTTAAGAATTCTGCCTGCAAAACTGCTGTGACTTAGCTGAGACAAAGAGGCTGTTCCATGGGCAGATATCTAAGAAATGCTGAACCTTTTAAGTTCTTGTTATTGAAAACAAAGCAGTTCCATTCTAGATGAACATAGTGTGTTAGATGGGGATCTCAGTGTTAGATTACTAGGGATGGCTTGGCCTTGCAAATAGGTAGTTTGATACTGAAAAGAGCATCTTTCCACCCCCCCTGCTATTTCCATATATTAATGTGGTGTTGTTTCAGCAATAGTACTTGGACTTTGCTTCTTTCTAAATGTCAGTGGAGCCCTATTGGTAAAATTCCCATCTTTGAATCAGAACAGCATGTCCAAATCCTGGATGCAAGCTTGTTTTTCTGTCCAGTGTTAATACTGCAGTGCAGTATGAGAGAGAGCTGCTGACTTTGTGGATGTCCTTTCTCACACAGTCAAGGTGTGGGGAGAAAGGAGAAGAATCTTCTGGCTGTTTGGGTGAAAATGTGTTGATGCTGTAACTGTTTTTGTTTGGGTTTTTTTTCCTAAAAAATTCTATTGCACTGGTTAAGAGTGAATACCCTGACAAGCATCCTCTGACCTTGTTCAAAAACCCCTGTGTCATCAGCTAGAGTTACTTAATTTCTCATGTACCAAATTTGTTACTTTAGATGTACTTTAGAATATTCTGATACCTTGTTAGGACCAACCACAACGCACAAAATTTGTTCTGTGCACTGCACACTTAATCAGGCTATACCTTTAATGTTTTAATACCTATTTAAATCTGAAGTAATGAGTTGATATTTTTATGCTTGAGAGTAATGTTCTGAGTAAAAATGATGAGACTATGTTATAACAGCAGTTTTGTGTTGTTAGGCTTGCATCTCTTTGTTCAGCATCTGATGATGCACTGTGGATTTTCTGTTGCTGTGTGTATAGTACAGCTTGCAGGGGAGTGAAATATAAGTAAGTTGCCTTCTCTCACAGTGAGAAGTACCTTCTCAAACACAGGTATCTTGATGGAGGTTGGAGGGTGCTGTCACCCCCTACATTGGCCCTGTTCCTGATGGTGCGTGCTCTGAAGATGTCAAATGGTTTCACTGGGTTTGTGGTACCTTTGCCAAGCTTCAGGCTGGAGTTGGACTTTTCCTTGGTGTTTTCTGTGCTTTTATGGTGGAAAATGCTCAGAATTAGAAAATTGGGATTAAAAGCAAAAATCACTCGAGCCTTCTAGCTCTTTCCCTTTTGATCCTAATATGGCAAAAAATAGCATGACATAGTGGAATAATAGACCATATGTTTAATTTTTGCAGTCCCAGCAGTCTGCATTGTGGTCTATGATGACATGTGTGCTAATGGTATGAAAGAGCCTATTTGTGCATAAGTGAGCCTTATTTTTCTACATATAACTAAACAAGTTAATGCAGTGGTTAAAAATATAATTATATTAAGAACCAGATATTCGAGAGCATTAAAATGCATTGCAGCAATGTCATGGCACCTGGTTACCTAGATTTGTCTGTCTGATTACCTTTGAAAAAATCCCATTCAGTATATATAAAGAAATTATATACAAAGGTATCTTAAAAAAATAAATTACCATTACAGCTTATAAAAGTAGCTTTTTATTTTACTCTTCTTGAAAAATCTGTTTTGTATTACATTGGTTATCTGTAAACATAATCTTACCAAAGAGAGTTTTGGAATGTTAACTTCACATCAGAAGTTTCTACAGATACTTTATTAGATAGGGTTTGGGGTCTTTTTTTGATGGGGGTTGAGAAATGTAACACAGAAAATTTCAGTGTAAGCCTGCTGCTTTTTGGCTTTCTGATCACCATGTTGCCAAGTACTGATTATCCTCAGTGGACTAAATCTGCTTAAAGGGTTAAGGTCTTAAATTATCTGTGCCATCTAACCTTGAGGAGCTTAAGTCACATTAGTTCACACTCCATTAGATGCATCCTAGAGTGCAAAACTTTAGAAACTGTGTTTTGTCCCCATGTATGTTAATGGTTGGATTTAGTGATCTTAAAGGCCTTTTCCAACCAAAACAATTGTATGGCTCTGTGTGCACTGGAAGGACAGCATTTTGCTTTTCCTTTAATCTTAGGGTTATTTTTGTTGTGAGTTATGACTGTTTTCAATACAAATTTTCCCCTAATTTAGAAAGCCAGTGGGGAATTTCCTGATGTTTGGTCTGTTTGTCTCCTCTCTGTTCCCCCATTAGATGTCAATATGTATTTTGCTTTCTAGTGCAAAGTATAACCAACCATTCTGTAGGCCTTGCAGCCAACTCAGTTTGATAAAAATCAGCTTTTCATTTAGATCTGTCTTAATATCATTGCCTGAAGTGTTTCCTGCCTAATTTTGAAAGCCTTCTGACTCTACAACAAAAATATTTTAGGCTTTTAAGTCTTTGCACTAGGAAACAACCAAAAAACCACGATGACACTGTATATCAAGCCTGCCTCAAATATTGCCCTTAGAGTGTTAGGTTTATGAAGCTTAGACTTCTTTTTAAGTTGCTATTAAAAATTTAGTTTGCATCAAGTGAGAGCATGTTGTCTGGCTTTATGAATGCTATGAATTTTTATGACCCTAGAAGTTGTTCAGTGTTTTCAAGCTAGGCCCTGTCAGGATTGTCCCCATATTCTTGGTGTGTATTTATCTAAACCTGAAACCTTGAGTATAAGATATGGGGCAATAAACAGCCAATACCTTTTGAAATATATTGCAAGGCTTGAGGAAATTAAGGGGAGGGTGTGGGGGAGAGAGAAATCTACTGAAGCTGAAGGTTAAGGCAGAAGGTTGAAATGTACTTCAAGCTTGGAATTGTTAAATCACATCCATGTTCTGGTATATCACAGAATTTTGACCAGAATAAAAAATTATCTTGGTCTTCCCCATCCATGATGATCTTTCAAGTGTCTTTAGAGGATCCATGGCTGTTTGCTTGCATCTTCTAGAAGCACCATTCTAGAATCAGGAGGGAAAAGCTTGTCTACCCAGTTATTCAGGGAAGTACATTGAATACCGCTGGTCTTCTACTCCTTCAGGTGTCCACAAGGAGAGGAAAATAGTGAAAAGAAAGCTTTGTTTTAATGCTGCCTGTAAAGAGTACACTTTTACATCTTCTGTTTGGCTTGCAGGATACTATGCTTAAAATCTCTGTTGCTGTTCTTTTGGGTGTATGAAGGCAAGTAAGTAGTTTTTTGAAAGGGCAAGATTCCCAGTTGCTGGGTTTTTTTTTTTCCCATCCAAAGCTGTGAAGAGAGCTTTGTCTTGTGGCAGGGGAACCAAGATCGTTCATAGAATCATAGATTGTGTCAGGTTGTAAAGGACTTTTGAAGGCCATCTAGTCCAACCCCCTGCAGTGAGCAGGAACATCTTCACTACATCAGGTTGCTCAGAGCCCCATCCAGCCTGACTATGAATGTCTTCAGGGATAAGGCCTCCACCACCTCTCTGGGCAATCTGTGCCAGGGATCCACCATCCTCATAGTGAAAAAACTACTTTCTAATGCCCAGTGTGAACCAACCTACTAGACTGCTCATCTTGCCCCTTCTCAGGAAGCCATGCAGGCAGGCTATTCTGTACAGTGAGGTTGGTTGATGAGCAGAGATGCCCGAGTCAAGCTTTTGAGTGCAGTTCAGTCACCATCTCTTTAGGAAGCCTCACAAGATTCTGGAAGGGAATGGAGGAATGTGTGAGAGAATTTAACTGCATTGTTTTTACAGTAAAACAACATTCTTTCCCAATTCAATCTCTAGGTAGAGAAACACTTAGTGTTCCGTAGTGACATTCTGATGTGACTGTGTGAATGTCTACCTGGGCAAAACCTCTTTCCATGGTGGAATGAGCAGGAGTCAGTTGTTCATTGTTTGCTTCATGTCATAGCAGCCTGTAAAAACTGACTGAATGGAGGGAGTGGGAGGTAGGACGAGGGGGCTTGGTTGCACCCTAGGCTAGCATTTGGTCACCTGCAATCTCAGCAGACGTGATACTTTTGAACCTAGACATTGGTTATAAATGGATGTTGCACAAGGACCTGTAGCTCATAAATCTGCTCCCTTCACTTTGTTACTATTTGCTGATTAGGAAGTTTTTACATTAAAAAGATTAAGTGTTCTAGCTCGTTTCATTTCTTCTGAGCAGGCAGTTACGAACCCTCTGAGCTGAGGATTATTTATGTACCCTGAATCAGTCCATGTTTACCAGCACAGGGAGCAGAAGGGATTTTCTTCCTCTGCCTTTGGTGAGGCTGTGCTAAACATCTGAAGGCAGGTTTGGAAGCTCGCCTGACACCTAATGGCCAGATGCTTTGGCTGTGTGGGGTTTCTTGCCATTTCCATCTGGGAGTTAAACTCTGTCATCAGTAGCTAGACAGCTGAATTCCACTTCCCCTCTCTCCTAAATATCATACTTTGAAGGTAGAGGAGGCTTTATAAGTGCATGATAATACCCAACATTGGCTTGATTCATTAGCAAAAAACAAATATATTGTTTTCCTTGCCGTGTGTTTACGATAAGTGCTCTGGTGGAAAAGATGTTTCCTCAACATGAAGTGTAGTGATTTGACCCTATGTGTGAAGGTAGATGCATTTCTGCTAAAACACCATGTCTGTGTGTGGTGGTGTAAACTAGAGCTGTTCTCCTGATAACATTTCCCTTGGGTAGGTAAGTAGGTATTTGAGGTAAAATGCCTTTTCATCAGACTTTTCACAACTTTACAAAGTCAGTTTATCAAAATCTCCTTACATTATTACTTTTCTATGTAACAAGTTAATTCTTTTGCTGGATGATTTGGAAAAGCCCACTAATGTCTTACAAGTAGGTACATAAGACTTATTTTGCAAGAATATTTAAAAGCTTTCTGGACTTCAGAGGACTTCAGGTTTTTCTCTAGGGTAGCTAATGTATGGGTTAAGGCAGACATGCTGGTTTTTGTCAAGTTTAATTTTGAGTTGTGCTGTACTGGCTCTGGAAACAGCTTTTTTTTTTTAGCAAGGCAAAAATCTGTACTTGCATTGAGGAACTCTGTCGAGGCTTCAGCTGTCACCTGCTTTGTAGCTGCATTTGGTGTTTATGCCTTCTTCATCTCTGTTTTGGCTCCTCTACCTTCTCAGTTGCAGGCTGTCCAAGCACGTACAGTTGGTGGACACCACCACAAAGACCCTGAACTATCCCACGTGATCACAAATGCACACTACTAGTTTATATTCTCTGCTTTAAACTCTGATTTTTGTATCATACCAGACCAGTTTCACAAGTCCAGTTTTATTTTCAGCACTGAACTGTGCTGCGCTTCTGTGTCTATAAATAACTGCCAAAAACAACTGCTAGAATGTGTTGCTGTTAACATACAGACCACCATACAGCACACACGTCACAAAGTTCCTGAAGGGTGTGACCTTCATGGAATTCACCGTCATCTATGATGCTTATCTCCAGCTTCAGTAGCTTGGGGTTTTCTTACTTACAGAAGTGTTGCTTGTAAATGGTTTCACACAGAATTGAAATATGTGACCAGAAATGTCTATAGTTAGAAGAGGAGAAGATCCAGAAGAAAAATTGTAGTTTGTTTAAACTTCAGGCCTTAACGAACTTGCTGATTGCCTGGGAGGTATGAGGATTGATTATGAGCTGCTTTTTTTTTTTTTCTCTCTTGGTATCTTTAGCTCTTCAGCTGCTCTTGCTTTCAAGGTATCTGTTTAAACCACCCTGTGCCCTTTGAAGGCAAAGGTTTATAGCAGAGCTAATGAAAGGCAGGCTTTTCTCTAGTGCTGTTAGTTCTTGTCATTATTAAAGCTGTCACTAAAGGGATTGCTGGCCAACAATGAACTGAAATAGAGTGCTTTTGTGCTGTTCAAAAATAGCAGTAAAAACATACTGCCTTGGTTTAATAATAAATAAATATCCAAACCACAGTGGTATAAAGAAAAGCATTAGTTGAGAGCATTGCAAAGTTAATTCTGCATATAATTAGTATGACAGTTATGCAGCCCATGTCCAAAGGAATTTACTTGGATGATGACAGTCTAGCAACATCCAGACTTCATCTTTGATATGATTACTCCTTTCATAAATAATATAGAAGTGTATTTTGCATCAATAGTGTTTCTGCAGTAATGGGGAGTGTGGGATTTTGCCAGCTCTGTTGCATCAAGTTGTCTATTGGTGGAAGGTAGAAAATCAAAGTGAGGTCAACCCTCCAGCCACTGCTGAGGTCCTTCCCACTGTGGCCTTTTTGGAGACTGGTGCTTGTAGTTGGTGGTGCTCTTTGTGAAAGGCTAGAAGCATTGGTAGGGAGGCACAGCCTCAGGGGCTGAACATCTCCCTACATGTGACAGCAGAGAGCTGTCATCTATTAAGGCTTCTTCCCTTTTGTGTTTCAAGGTGGTAGTGTTTGGCTGCAATGGCTTTCCTGTGTTGAAGGGGATGCTGAAGATTAGTATAGAGAGAGAGTCTGGTTACTGTTTGCCAAAGGTCACAATCCTTAATGTCATAAAACTCAGTGGCTTCTTTGGGAACAAAACTAGTCAAACCAGATTATTGAAACATCTCTGCTTAAGACTGGTAAATGCTGCATCACACTGATACTCACATATGGTATTTGATTTAGTAGTCTCTCATTCCAGCATTTTCTGCAGCTACTTTTTGGGGCTGCTTCTGGTTTTAAAGAGCTTTCTATTTTTACTCCTGACTCAAGCAGCAACATCACTAATGGCTTGCTTTGCTGTAAGCCGTGGGATTTGTTTCCTCTTGCTTGCAACAGCAAAAGATGGAGTGGATTGTTCCTGAAATGTGGTATCTTTTTCCTCCCACTGTAGGAGATTTCAACAATCCTAAGATAAAAGTTCTGCAAATATGACCTCTTCTCAAGTCACTTTTGAAATAAGAGGACCCTCAGTACCAGGTACCTAAATCATGCTTTTTCCTTTCTGTATGGTTTATCTAGAAGAAAATGGAATAGAAAAATGTTCAAAGGCTGTCTTGTCCTTCTCCTTGGAGGGAAAAGGACATGTCAGTTAAAATAACAAAATGAAAATTTTGTTATACATTTTGTTAATACATTAAGAAATTTCACATAGGAATTTGAAAATGAGATTTGGGAATTTTATTTTACCTCTTTTTTCAAACAACAATTCCATAGCGTGCATATAAGCACACTACATATGTATTTTGTAGTGTTTCATAGTCTTGATGCAAACTGAAATGGTTATAATTGTTTTAAAATCGGGGTTCTGTCTGTAGTAACATTTTATTCCATGGAAACAAGTATTTACATTCTGGACCATGATAATCAGACATGCATTGGTGTGTTTAATCTGCTTTTTATTCTGTCTGCATCCCTGGTGAAAGCTCTCAGTTACAAGATGTGACCTCCACTAAAGTGAAGAACAGAAAGAATATGCAGCTTAATTCAATTCTGTATTTGTGCAGAAACGTGTAAAATAACTTTTGTTTTAACATCTGCCACATGTTAGACCTCATGTTTCTCCCAGTTGGTTGGGAATTTGGGAACTCCACATTGATGTGTGATGTGGACATGAAGGCTTTAATAAGGAGCAGTGTTTTTATTGCTTTCTGGAGAAAACTTAAAGAATAAACTGGCCTTAGATCAAATGAGGCTATAAATTACTGGCATAGCTATACAGTGGGGTATTGCAAGCCATGTTCTTTGTGGACACAATGCTGTATAGAGGGCACTGTTGTGATGCACTTTCATCAGCAAAGCTGTCTTTGCATGTGTAACTTCCTTTTACTGATAATATCTGCAGCAAAAGTTAGGATTAGGAACAGTTAGATCCTGCCTTTGTGGCTGGTTAAAAAGAATTACATGGAAAAACCTATAGTATAGAGGTGACAAAGATGGTTGCTTCTGCTGTACTTGACAGTGTGGGTACTGTGGTTTTGGCCACGGAGAAGAGCTTTGAGATTCAGCAGCCTTGTGGAAGGAGTGGCAGGTTTTCCAAGCTATTGGCAGTTCTACAAACAGGAAAATTCCCAGTATACCTAGCAATGTCGTGTACTATTCTGTCAGCTCACCATGGTGAGTAGTTGGTGACATAAGTGTCCTCACCTTGAATGCTAATTTGGTCATTGTGTCCTCATCGTTTTCCCATCCTGTTGATGTCAAAGCCACTTCTAGGCTACGTGGCAGGATAAAAGGGCATCACCGGCATAGGAATGATGCTTTGGCTCACCCCCTCTAGCCAGGCCACTTCAGTGGCGAAGCCCAATTTCGGCTTTTGTGTATTTGTGACATGGGGCCTTCCTTTTTGCATCATCCTAGTGAAAGGAAGACAGTCACTGATTACCAGCTATGGCTCCTTTGGGCCATCCCTAGGGCACGGCCCCGTATCAAGACACTGTTAGGTGGCCCAAGACTAGCTATTAGAAATAAAAACAGAGCTTCTAACTCCCATCTGTACACAAGGATTGTGTCCCAAGCAGAGGAGTTGCAACATCAGTGAGGCTGTTGCATGATTTGCAACTGGGCTGAAGGCCTGAGTAGCTTCTTTGGTGGAGCTGAAGAAGGAACTTTGTCAAGTTGCAGCATTGTATTCCCCACAGGGGAAGGGGAGAAGTTGAAGACCCCAGATCTTAAAAGATAAAACTAAACACCACTGAGTTTAGAATTGCCTTTGAAAAAGCCATTTCAGCTTATCATGCATTTCTAATTAATTTCACTTTTTCTAGGGTACTTTAAGTGGCATTTTACAAATCCTGATGCAGCCTTGCAGTGTAACTGTTGAAGTGAGTTTAGGGGTGACTGCACACCCTTTTCAAATGCTGCCTTTGTATTGTACCTTACTGAGTATTCACTAATTGTTCATGCATTTTTGTTTTAATAAAAAAACAAACCAAAACAGAAGTAATAAGAGAGAAATAAAACTTAAGATAGCACCTCAGAGATTGCCCAGTGGTATTCAGGTGGTCTTAACTTCCCCCCTCTTGGTATTTCCCTCCTGCAAAAACAAACTATGAAGTGCCACAGTATGGAGTGGAAAAGTAAAGCAGGTGACCTAGGTAGTTGTGTACATTGAGTTGCACCTAAGTGTACAGCTCACTTGTGCCTGCATTTGTATGCTTACAAAAATCTTGGATTTTTTTCTAATGAACTGGAACAAAATACTTTGTATAAGGAAAGGTTTGTAGTCAAGATTATTTTAGTACACTTTTTTAGCAACATAATTACATAATTCTTGGTTCTTGTAAATTTTTTTTTGCAAATCCATGTTTTCTTTCATAAACAAGCCTCCTGGTCACACCATTCCTGATATAGGTCAGGTTGGTGTATCTATGTTGAATACAACTTTCCTACTTTGTATCTTCACACTGTTGTGGCTCCAACAGCATTGCTACTGCTTTCCTGTTTGAGAAGATGTAATCAGCATCACAGATACTTACATCTTTGCAGAATACTTTTTTCTTCCTATTTATATTCATCATTGTAGTTGTTCTTAGTCATGTGTCATGTAACCTTTATATTAAAAACAAGTTGCAATTTTAACTTGAACTCCTGAATACCCTGGAATCGAGAATTCTAATACTACTGTAATCTTTTGTGTTCTTTCCATATGTATATATGCATTAATGTAGACAGTGTGATAATGTGTTGGTTTGTGGTCTTGTGGTATTTTGGTTGTTTTTTTTTTTTTCTGTAACAGCATTATGTTTGATATAAAATAAAAACCAGAAAGCATAGCAGCAAAATTTAATCTTATTCCAGTGAGAAGAAAAATTAAATTGATGTATTGTCTTCATAATGATGCTGGCAACCTCTTATTTGTCTCCTTTCTAGATTGTTGGTTTGAATTTCACAGAATTACTTTTTTGGATATGTGCTACTCAGCACTCTGTGTGTATAGATACCTATATAGATATATATGTGTGTGTTTATATATATCTAAAGCCCTCAGCCCTCTATATATGGAAAAGAAAACCAAACCCTGTTTCTTTTTGACAATAATACATTGAAATTCTGCCTGGTGCTCTTGTAGAGATTTTTGGATGTGGGAGAATTTGGAAGCCAATTTTTAAAAGCTGGGATTGTCAGTAGTCCTTTGTGAGTTTTTTCTTCATGATGGAGAGGACATTTTTTTGTTGTCCTTGAGTGTGTGGGGAAATTAGTTTCTGAACCAAAAAGAGGGAATTTGGATGGGTGCTGAAGATATTTGAAGGTTTGACCATGTGGACTGTACTTACTCTGTTTAGGTTTGAGTATTGATGGTTCTGGGGTTTTCCTGTTTGTGGTATTGTTTTCTAGGAGAGGTTTTTGCCATATGTGGGAGCTGTAGTGCTTTGGGAAACTGGAATCCGCAAGTTGCAGTGGTCCTCCAAACTGATGATCGGTGGGTTGAGTTTTCTGCCTGTTTTTTTGTTCCCTTTGATGTAGCTGGAGTTCTGAAGCAAATTTATTCTGGCTTTGAGTTAGCAAACTGTTGAGCTACATGTACTATTAGTAAAAAATTCCAGAGTCTCTTGTGTTGACCTTGAACATTTTGAATGTTTAGGAATGTGTGTAAAGGAAATGTTTAATTTGGGTATGCTTATCAAGCTGAAGGTGATGCTTCTGCTATTATGGGTGTCATATTTCAGTAGTTTAGTTGTAGATATCCTCAACAAGAAACTACTGCAGAAAATTCACAGTCCTGTAACTATACAGCAACCTTCTTTTAACCTACATGGGTTGTTATTGTGGTTATAGAGATATGGGAAGAGGAATATTTAAAATGAGCTGCATTAAAACTTAAATAATTTGTGTGTATGAAGAAAGTTTAAATACAGTGGAAGAGTTCAGTATTATCTTAAAATGAGGCCTATCAATACTTTTTGGCCAAAACCAGGGCTCACAAGGTGCGTTTATAATTCTGCCAGTGACTTGTTCTGTGATCTTGGATGAGTTAAAGTGCGTTTTCCCTGTCTGTTAAATGAGGATAAGGACTCTTGCTCTGTTAGAGCACTTCAGATCTGCAGAGTAGGAAATGCAGTTAAAATTCTAAAGATGTATTGTGGTTTGTGCATGTTTAGCTAAGTTACCTCATAAAAACCTTGCAGCAATACATTATATTTTAGAACATATATGTCTGAGGTGGCTGTTTGGCTGTATTTTGAAATGCTTTGGGTTTTTTTATCCCCACAGTCAATTATGGAAGGCTACTGTAGAGCTTCCTAGAGGAGTTCCTGTTCGGTATCGGTATTTTAAAGGGTACTTCCTAGAACCTAAGGTATGTACAATCTTTTCTAATTTAAATTGGCTCATCCCTAGTTAAAAAAAAACACACCTTGTTTGAAGTATTTTCTGAGTTAAACTTGAGTTTTTAGAAAGGAATCTTTAATTGCAACATACAAAACATTAAAACACCCGTGCAAACACAAGTAGTTCACTTTTGGAAATACACAAGCAAATGCTGTTAACTTTATTTTTCTTAAATTGTCTTCTCTCTTTACTGATGTTAACATTTTAAATTCTAGTGATGATGAAGTTCCTGACATTATTATGAAGCTTAAATGATGTGGTGAAGTTCTTGTTAGTTATAGTAGGACTATAACAACTTCTATGTTTATAACTGAATAGACTTCAGCAGAGCAAGCATCTCTAGCATGGAAGCAAGTGATATCAGGAGAGAGTGAGCAGGTGTATTTTAATCTGCCTGATCTACTACAGTTTGTTTAATTACTGCAGAAGTATTAGCTAGCTTTTGTGCTGCATAAATCAGCTATTGGGTCAGAAAGGTAAAACATGGGACATCTGTTTTTTCTCTAGGTTTGTATACAGGTATTTGTGTGACTGGGGGTGTCTGTGTGGGATGCACAAGGCAGATATGGGTGTGTTTTTACAGGTACTGATGTCAGAATTGCATGTGAGTTCAGTGTGTGTGGCAGTGCACCGGTCTGTAGAAATACTGGGGGTGAGGGGTAAGCGCTTCTTCAGGCTGGGGATGAAACAGCATTCAGGAAAAAGTTTGACTAGTGTCAGAAAATAGGCAGCTTCTTTAACTGTTTTTCTTAATGATGAGTAGTAACAGTAAGAGTACTCAATTAAAAGCCATTTTTGCTCTCTGTCTTACTCTATTACTACGCTGTAGCTATTCACCTTAGCTGTACTTCTTGACTGAAATGAGGCTTGTGAAAGCTGTAGCTAAACATGCAAAGGAGTCATGGAATCATCCAGTATATACCTCAGCTTACTGCCCAGAGCGTGTAAGACTTCTGTCAGCTGGACTAACCTTTATTTCACTAAAAAAAAAGAAAAAAAAATTGACAAAGGTAATATATCACTGAAGGATACTAATTTTGATTGAAACAAGAGACTGGACTGTGTTTTTTCATTCCAGCATGTGAAATATCATAATGATGATGAAACTTCAACTGGTGTTGAAATTGTTCTTTTGAGGTAAAAGAAGTGAAGGCCAGCAATAGATTTCTTTTTCTGAGGCCAAACTGAGATCTGATGGGACTCTCTTTATCTCAAATGCCCTTAAGCTCAAAATGTAAGCATTAGCACACTAGAAAAGGCAGTACCTGGTGAGAACAGATTGGCAGAAAATGTGTTCATAGACAACACAATTTCCATTTTAATATCTGAAATTTACAATATGTATTGGTGAGTGTGTTTCTTTAAGTAGGTGCTCTGTATCGTGCACGCTCTATGTACCGTGTGATGCAGAGTCTGCCAAGGTAAGTGTAAATTTTATGGAATATCAGCATAAAGATCTACTCTATATTAAAACAAGAAAAAAGAAAACATCCTAAAAAAAGTATGTGAATTGCCAGGGTACATGGTTATCCACTTAACAGGTACAGGCTAGACACTGCTAAGTGCACAGGACTTAATTTCTCAGAATATAGTCTTTTGAGGAAAAGTATTCCAGCTGTGGTGATTACTTCCTCCTTTTTGTAACTTTTTTTTGCAGAACAATGAAAAAGCAGGAGTCCTTCTAACAGGGATCTAATGCACAGCATAGTGTAAATGAGACAGACTATGGATGACTTCAGTATTTATAACTCCCGAGGAAAGGATACTATTGAGTTCAGTAATTCCTTTCATTAGGTATTGCATGTCCTTGAATTTGGTAGACTTCCAATACATTATCCTTTTTTGTGTATCATGGCAGTAGGACAGCTTAAATATGTGTTTCATTTTAAATACACATTAAAGTCTGAATTTGACACCACATAATTGAGTAAATCATGTTGAAGGCAGATCCAGTTACTGTTACCTTCCTTTTGGTATTATTTGCATCTTTAGAGGTGCTTGAGATGGACATGGTGGCAAAACTGGGGGTGATAAAGTTTATGCTGGGAAATAATAAATCCCATATTATCCAAAATAGGGATATAGATGAGATGTGAAAACACCTATAACAACTCACACTTTGGAAAAAATATTCATAAATAAGGAATCATTTTTCTCACCTTTAAGAAAAAGTCATGATGTCAGTTAAATTATTTTGCTTGAAGGATAGTACAATGCCATGAGAAGTTCAATTTCTACAACGAATTTATAGAATATTTGTGGGAATACAAATAAATGGATGTATGTACAATGAACATTTTACTGTAAAACTGATGCAAGTCTTGGCTACTGCATATAAGAGCTTTTACTACATTATAGACATCATGATGATAATGTGAGTCACCTAAAGCATTTTAAAAGAAAAATAAGTACACATCCTTGCTGAAATAAGACAGTAATATAAGCTATTTTGTTTGAGATTTGCTCTTTTTGTAAGCAAAGAGCAGGACCAGTTACCTTACAATGAGGATCTTCCCATGTTTTGCCTTACATATTCCTCCTGTTTGTTCAGGGAGAGTGGGAGAACCAAACTCCCCTTGCCTGGAATTTAGGTCTTATGTATATCATGTGTTTTTGGAGAATGTTTTGATATGTGTTGTTTGCATAACACATATTTGAAAACCTTAGTGAGGAAAATACATACCTTATTCTCTTAAGCTATGTTTTATACTTGTTTTTCCAGCAGTCAGTAAATAAGCATGCAAGTTCAGGGTTATTTCTTCCAAGGGAAGTGTGAAACAATGACATTAACCATACACTTAGCAGGATGTATAAAGCTAGACTGATGAACATTTTTCACACTTGAGAATATTGGTTGAATATAGAGGTTTCAGATGAGAAAATTACTTTCCCCAAATAAATCCAACCCATTTTAGGGCTTGGAATATAGTAATAAAGGTAAATGAAACTTAGGTTTACACTCAGTAATTTCTTTAATACTGGTGTGTCTTAGAAAAGCTTTCACTAGACTAAACCCACAGTTAATCTGACCATAACAAAGAAACACCACCCTCATGACTGTGCTGAGATAGCATGATGTTTGTTAAACTGTTCACTGAAATCCTGGAGCTATAAAATTGTTCCTTAGCCCAGTAAATCTTGGCAGGTGACTTAACTGACTTGGCAAGGCAATAGCAAGCATTATGGTATCTAAATGGCTTTGATTTGGTTTTGTGCTTAGTTTTAGTCTATTAAATGGTACAGAAATCCAGAGAAATTTTTGCTAGAAATCCAGTTAAGTTTTAATTTATCTGTTTCATGTTCTTGAAGCAAAAGAATATTTTTAAAAGGTAGCTTTAAGAAGTGCAGTTGGATAAATACAATTCTGGGTGGTGGGTTCAGGAATGTGTTTTTTTCCCTAAAGCCTACTCTGTGTTGCCTCAGATCAGGAATTTTGGAAGTGGCCTTCTAAATAATCCTTAAATATCCACAGAAGTGCTTTCATTCTTTAATTGTACCCAGCACCCAAACACTTGGTGCAGAGTGTGTGTCTAGACTGCACTGAACCTCTGGAACATTATGGCATGTGGGCATTTTTACCCTTTATTTCAAAGGGTGTTGTGACTACTGGGGGCACCCTGACATCATAAGAGGACTTGATAGTTTCAGAAAGCTTTGGAGCATCTTTAAAGTTTTAAAATTGCATCTGCTGTTCAACTAAATATAAATCAATTTAATTTTAATGTATTTGCTTTAAAAAACCAACCATATTTCTGTGTGTTAGGAGAGAGGGATCCATGCCATAGAGCCACTTACTGTAATAACACAATCACAGAATGTCAGGAGTTGGAAGGGACCTTGGAAGATCTAGTCCAACCCCCTGCCTCAGCAGGGTCACCTTGATTAAATCACACAGAAACGTGTCCAGACTGGTCTTGAATGTCTCCAGAGAAGGAGACTCCACAACCTCTCTGGGCAGCCTGTCCCAGGGCTCCCTCACCCTCACAGGGAAATTGTTTTTCCTTCCATTCACATGGAACCTCCTCTGCTTCAGCTTGGACCCATTGCCCCTTGTCCTATCACTGGCCATCCCTGAGAAGAGCCTGGCTCCATCCTCCTGACACTCACCCTTTACATATTGATAAATGTTAATGAGGTCACCCCTCAGTCTCCTCTTCTCCAAGCTGAAGAGCCCCAGCTCCCTCAGCCTGTCCTCATAAGGAAGATGTTCCACTCCCTTCATCATCTTGGTGGCCCTGTGCTGGGCTCCTTCAAGGAGTTCTGTGTCCTTCTGGAACTGAGGGACTCAGAACTGAACACAATACTCCAGGTGTGGTCTCACCAGGGCAGAGCAGAGGGAGAGAAGGACCTCTCTTGACCTACTGTCCAGTCCCCTTCTAAAGCACCTCAGGATGCCATTGGCCTTCTTGGCTGTTGGAGGGTACACTGCTGGTCATGGTCATCCTGCTGTCCTCCAGGAACCCCAGGCCCCTCTCACCTAATGTCAGTGTACTGCCTGCTGAGAGGTCATGTTTAGATAAATGCCTGTTTAAGACTGTGGTAGGAGAGGCTGACCTGTTAGATAATGTTACGTACTGCAGGTACTGGTAACATGTCACTGAGTTCTGCAGGCTGGTCTGAACAGGTCTGATATTCAATGTGCTCAGTATATGCCACTGAAATTACATCAGCATTTTAACATCACTGTAGCAATGGCTTCTGTTGAATGCAATTAAAGCATCTGCAGATTATTTATATTCCTTGGAACACAAGGAAGGTGAGAGTGGGAATTGCAAGAGGGCTCTCAGGCATGTCTGTGCCTGTGCTCTGATACATTGCCCTCTTGTACTTTTTTTTTTGCCAGGTAGTTTTGCTTGGCTCTTTTTAGTATAGAAAGTGTTGAGGGCTCCTGGGATGAAGTGTGTGATCTGCTCACTCTACTCCTTTCAGGTGGTGAAGTTTTCCTGGATGCATCTAGCATGTGGTCCTTAACATTGGGATGTTATTAAAGTTCTTTTTCATAATTTCAGAACCCAAAATTAAAGCATAGAGTTACAGTACTCAAAGAAACTGGTGTTAGTATTTTAATACAATGTTATGGGTTTCCACAAGGGAAAACCTTTGCTTACTTTTTAAAGTGAACATCCTAATCCATGTTAGGACAGGTTTTCATTCCATAAGTCTGCAAGCTACGAGTCCTGTGTGTGTTCGTGGGAGGCACTGCTGGAGAGCCTACAGGCCTGCCTGATGTTAGGCAACAGTTGTCTCCTGTCATGCAGACATGGGCTTCAGCTTTGGAAGCAGGTTGGAAGCATGCATCTGCTGTGAAAGGAGCAGGGGAGAACATTTGTCATTATCTTCTTTCCTAGAAGTCCATGAGAGTGATCACTGTGGCAGCACCAGAGGAGGGAATTTAAAACTGCCCTATAACAGGAACAAACTGAAAACAATAGTGTCATATTTTATTTATATTTGTAGGTGTTCTGTCTTTAAAGCAGAACTGGAAACATACATATATTATTCTAACATAAGCCTTAAATGCAGATACCTCTGAGTTAATTAGAAAAGCTGAATTGCTTGTCTCTAAGACCCACAGAGCAAACCTGCCTTACTGAGCACTTCTTAAATATTTGGCATTTGCTATTTAGTCACCCAAAAACATAGTAGATTAAATGTGTTTGATATATGCCAAGAAATCCCATATGCTGCTGAAGAATTTATTCAGTGAGCTATAAGGTAACAAAGTGTTACTGTGTAATTATACTAACGAGTCTGGATGTCCCTGTTGTTGTGAAATCTATTTAAAGAAAGGACCTGCAGTGCTGGGACAAGTTGGCATTGAAGTTTGTGTGACTCAGGTGGGCAGGTGTGGCAAATCTTTTTGAGAATAAGAGATACTGTGGTCCAAAACGACAAACAAATGCAGGTGTTGGACAGTGGTCCTTTAATAAACAACCACACAATGTTAAGGGACACTTGGAACTTCTGGTGACTGAGTTGGGAATTTGGCATGTCCTTGCTGTTGCTAGCCAGTGGTTACCAAAAACCTGTTGCACACCTAGAGGCTATTTCAAACTTGTATTGTTTTGAAAGAGGAAACAGAATTCCTGTTCTGACTACCTGTCTGAGTTTGGGCTGGGTTTGCCAACAAATGGCAGGCAGGAATTCTTTGGTGGATGCTCCAGGTGGGCTGGGATGCTCCAGACTGAAGGGGCTTTGCTGCGGTTTTTTTGGGCTGTATTGGTGTGTGCTGTTTTTGTTCTGAGGCAGCAAAATTCCATGTATGTATATTTTAATTAGATGGGAAGTAACTTGCTCTTCACTACCACAACTCAAGCAACTGTATTCTATAGGCTATGAATTAGCCAAATGAATTTTGAGGGAGAACCCACCCCTGCAACTGTTAACTGCTTGAGTAGTTGCTGAGTGCTCCTCAGAATTAGAGCTGTGGGATATGGGCTTTTTAATAAATTCTTGCTGTGGTATCTTAAGAAAAAAGAAGGCATACTTAATGAGTTCTGGGAATCCTTGGGTTTGTGTCAGAAGGAAACTGAAGTAGTTCATTGGAGTAGCTATAAGCAGTAAAGATTTAATAATTCCATGAAACTTTTCCACCCTGTCAGACTTTGTCACAAGTTTTGTCATTATGTAATGGGACCTGACGCATCAGCATCATCAGCATTTGCAGGGGTTTGAAATGAGTGTGACCTGGGTTTTTTTTTTTTTCATATTCTCTGTCTCTCTCCCTCTCTCCCTCCTCCACTTTGTTCTCCTTCACCTTTTTTTTTTTTTTAAATCTGTAAGTTTAGTTCACAACCATCCCAAACAATTTCATGGTTAGAAAATCAGATATAACAAAAGAAATTATTGCAGACATTTAACTTTTAACTTACAGACTATCGATGGTCCCTGTGAAGTCATAGTTCACACGTGGGAGACTCATCTACAACCACGATCAATTACCCCTTTAGGTATGGGCATCAACTGCATCTGTTTGAGGCATATGCATAAGGTTGCTAATATGCTGCACATTGGTTTAGAGGGAATAACTGGAGCTTAACTACTTTATTAATGTGTTGGAGGTATAAACTTTTTCTTTGTGTAACATGGGCCTTACTCTCAATATATAAGCAAGTAGCTTAAAAATGAGTGGATGTGAAATTGTTTGCTGCCATCCTTAAGGTGATGTGGGATTTTTATCACTTTTGAATTGCAATGGTTTGTTGTAAGCTTAATTCTTTGAGACTAAGGATCCATATTTTTTCAGAGAAAATGGGGGGGGGAGCAGGGAGTATGTGATGTCACTGCTGGTTTTATTTAACTAATTAGTAAAATTTAAAAGCAAAAATTCTTAATTAGGCTTCTTTGTTTTCTTAATGTAAATACATGAATGGGCTTGTTTACCCTTCAATTCAGCACAAACTTATTTTGCTGAGAGAAAGGGGTGGCATGCAGACTTGCATACAAGTTGCTACTGCTTTTCTGAATGGGGCAAAAGCTTTGATGTTTGGTTTTTTTAAGGTGACTGAAGTGACCTTTGAATGTAGCTTGTAATTTGGATCACTCACACTGCTATGGGATGGCATGTTTTATGCGCTGTCTTTTCTAGAATATGAAAAATGTTATTTCCTTTCCACTTAGGGGTTTACATCTATTAAATACCTTCTGGTTCTTTGGAAGAATGCCTTTTAGAAAGTCTCACATATTAAAAAAAAACTGTAAAGTTCTCTGTTTGTCCCCCAGACCCTCAACTTTATTTTCATTTTTTTTAAAATTGCAGTTGAATTAGTTATTAATTAGAATTAGTCTATTCCTGTTAAAAATAATTCTGTATTTGTCAATAATTAATTAGGGAACCAGCCTGCCCTCTGTTAGGATCTAGACTGTATCTCTAAATATGGATAACTTCATTCCTAACAGTTCAGAAATTCCACCCTCCAAAACCACTCAGTGCCTTGTAAGAAGTCTTTAAAAAAATGCAGGAAAACCATGATGTTATGGTACTAGACTAATTGTTGCCTAGGTTATTATAAATGGAGTCCTAGCTCAGGATTCTTCTGGGGGGGAGGGGAATAAAAGATTGATGGCTCTAGAGACAAAATGAAGATTTATGTTTTGAGAAACATTATTTTAGTCTACTATACTTCTGTTAATGCAGGTGAATTCACCTAGTGCCTTAAGATTTCAGCTCTTAAAAATTTGGAGAGCGTAGGGATAAAAGTAAGTAGGAAACTAGTGTTTTGAGTACTTCACCCTAAATTAGCTTCTGTCCTACAGGCAGAATAAGCATTTTGATTGTGACTAACTTGTTATGGAAACTTTAACTGTAAATGTGCTTTCTTGTATGTTTGCAAGAAACTTTAGTGTTTTTAGCATTAACAATAAAAAAAAAATAAATCTGAGATTCCAGTAAGATATAGATACTCCGAGCAAAACACTGCATTAAATTAGGAAGTTATGCTATCTTCTTGCTTTTCTCAGTTCATATTCCTTCAGGTAAAACATCTTGTGGCATTTTTATACATTTGATTTTTCTTGCAGAAACTAAGAAAAAGCATAAATTGGGGGAAAAAGCTTTGTAGGAGGTTGCAAGAAAGATGCTTGTTCTTTAAGTTTTCCTACTTTTGTTAGATACACTTTTAAGAATCTATTTAACTTGGTAATGATTCTTTATAATGTGAGTACTAATTAATTTCTTTCATTTTTCCCTCCCTCCTTTTAATTCTAGAAAATGAAATTATTATTGACGATGGATACTTTGGAATCCGTAGTAAGTGATATATTACCTGTATTCTTTACTGTGTGTTTAATTTTAACAAGATTAAGTGTTGCAGTTTAAAAATATTTTGAAATACCCTAGTTACTTTGGAACAGGAATTGCCTGTTACTGATGTTTTTCTCTGCTTATATGGTTATCTTTATATCCAGTGTCTGTGAATTCATACTTGGGCTGTAATACGTTCTGATGTTCATAAAAGACTGCTAGGAATTGAAGTATTGTACCAGTTATAAAGGTTGAAATTTGTGAACACTTCATAATGGATCTTGGACATATAGAAAAGGCTGTTAGCTTTCTCTCAAAACCGAGTCTTGGAGACATCTCTTCATGCCTAGAAAAATATTATCACTCACACTAAATGTATACAGTCTTCCTCTTCAGTTCAGCACGTGACTGTCAAAACCTCTCCTAAGCTCAACCTTCATGTTCTTGCATGAGCTTAATGTCTCGCTTTTGGCAGGTCTAACCCTGCTGTCACTTCATGCTCAATTCTGTGGTGCATAAGGTAACTCATACCATGTCTCATGCATCTTGTCTTAAAGATTTCCCATTCTTCATATTCTCACTGAGTGATACATCTTGCTAGGAACCCTCTGAAACTGCAGAGTCTGCTCCAACACCTAGTCTTGTCAGGTTGTTCTTTCTGGCCAGCCTTTTTGTAGGCTTTCCTTGCCCTGATGGTGAGGCTGAGAATACTCCTCCATGCTTTGTTTCCCCATTGTAGCCATTGCTATATCCTGCCCTGCAGACTTACACTGCTTTACCCTCATTGATTACAATGACCTAATTCTGAAACCTGTATCTCAGTAGAAACAGGGAGTCTCAAGTTGCCTCTGAATCTTCAGAGTTCCTGTCTGTGTTCCATGTCTTGAGATATTGCAGGATGAGGGAATGTTATACCTATTTGGAGACTTGACTTAGCCCTTGATACTGTAAATAAAATTAATATGGAATATTTAGTGATCTCCTTCAGAGAGTTTACAAGTGAAGATGGTAAAGATCATTGTTTCTATTTAATCCCCTTAAAAGCCAGTGAACAATTGCAATACCTGTTGCCAATTCTGGGTAGGTACAAAAAGACAAGTGAAAAGATGCACTCAGCTGCTCTGAAAATGCTATTGAATAAGGCTGGTGATAAGAAGGATTGTCTGAAAGGACAACTGTATTTGTTTTTCATGTTAAATTGTTTACATGTCCCTTTAGAAAATAAACCAGTGGTTTGGGGTTTTTTTAATTTTTTATAGATGGTATTGAAACCGTGGATGCAGGGTGGCTGACGTGTCAAACAGAAATAAGATTACGTCTGCATTATTCTGAGAAACCACCTGTAGTGATATCTAAGAAGAAATTTAAAACATCAAGGTTTAGGTAAGAGAAATTTAAAATACAAAAATTAGCTAAGAGACTGCTCCTCTGTTTGCTACTTGTCTCATGTTTGTTGCCAATACCACTGAATATTTTTTTTACTTAATGTAGCCTTTAATTTCTTTTTGCTGATAGGGATGTACTGTCAGGTCAATTTAAACACGTTCAAGCACTTTGTAAAACTGTGCTAACATTCAGTCAGTGCTGTGTTTTGATTAACTCATTTTAATACTCATGTAGTGTCAGAACAGTCAACTATTCTGGTTTCGCTGTTGACTTAATACTGCTCAGCTCTTGCTTTTCTGATAGCTATTAAGCTGTTAAATATTCATAAAGTAGATGTGATAGCACAAGCTTTGCAGTAGGTAACAACTGTCTCACAAATACCAAGGCAAGTATGGGATGTTTCCTGCTTCTTGGCTGGAATTGTGGTGTTCTTAAGTAGTTATCTGCTGTTGTTCTCAAAATCTTTTGTCTTTTTCCTCAAAAAGTGCAGAATGGAAGTCAAAATTTGGGGGTAGGAAAGGGAGAAGGTTTCTGGGGTTTGGTTTTGTTGTTTTACTGCTACTTCTCCTTACAAAATAAACAGCCTTCCCCGTTTAATACATGCTCCACTGGCATTACAGATTACCAGCCAACATGGGTGATGGAGATAATAGCATTCTCACTTCTGTTGCTATTTAGATCAATTTGTTTTATCTGCAGAGGTGTCTCCAAAAAAAAAAACCAGTCATATAATTTATAAGTATACTGTTGTCTGATGGAAGTGAGCCTCTTACTCCTGATGTTTAGAGGACTGTGTTATTGCCCTGGGTGTTTGATCTCTGTGTAGAATTTTTGGGATATGGAGCTTTCTCTCCCTTCCCTGTCCTCTCTGATCCATACTCCTTTCCTTCCTGCATGTGGTTGGGGTTTTTTGGAGATCTGTGGTTGACAGACTATCCCAGCACATACTGTTTCCTGCATTGTTCACAGTTTGGGTTTTTTTAATAATAAAAAGTGCCAAAGAGATTATAAATTTGTGAAAACCTCTTCTTCACTGCAGCCTGGTGTGTTGCTGAGCGCATGATGATTATTACTACTGACAGCCCTCAGGAGAAGAGTCTTTTTTACAGCAGCTATGTTTGATAGTGTTAGCCAGGCGTTAGGAATGGGAAGGAGGGGAGCAGGAGCTCTCAGATTCTTTGAGACTAACAGCGTTTCTCCTACTGCCAATCTTGTGTACAACTCTTCTTGTTTGGAAAGGAATATGGTTTTATAATTAATGGAAAACATGAAAAAAACTGCCAACCATTTTGTATTTAATTGGTAGAGATCAGATTTTGAGTTTGTAATGTATGACCATCTTCCAGTACATCACTATCAAAGTGATTTACATACAGATAACTCATTATACGTGGGAATTACTTCTGTACTGTGTGCCATATTTTAATGGTCTAACACTCAAATCTATTTTTACATTTTATTTTTATTCCCTCCACATCCCCCCACCCCAGCCCTTCTCATAGGACAAACATTAATTCTCACTACACAATGTTGTATTCCATAAGTATATAAAATAAATACTTAGTAGATCTGCCCTGGTAGCTTTTGTGACTCTCACCTGCTACAGCAGTGTCTCTTTTCACAACAAAGATGCTGTACAAACTTGCCTCTTTTACGAAGGCATTAAGAATGCTGACTTTCTCATGGAAGTAACTTAAACTATAATTGTTTCCTTGAGATATAACTTCAGTTTTACTAGTGAATTGGTGTCTAAAGAAATATTAACTTTTTACTGCAGATGATTCAGAAGGGGTTTTGCATTACTTCCATCACTGGCATAATTCATTCTGGGTGGAAGTCTTGCTCTGTATAATAATGAATTCTGAGTTTCTGACAGCCTAACTTTTCTCAGTCCAGGATATCTCAAAAATTGCATTCAGTTTACTTTTAAATGATCCGTTTAGATTTTCTCAAGGCACTTGATTATTACAGAATATTTTATGCAAAATGCATCTAGCTATCTATCTGCCTTATTGGTGTGCAGAGAGACTTAGTGTTGTGTGTGCTTAGCAGCAGCCACCAACACTAAGTGTGTTGATCTTGATTTCTGCTATTTTCAGTGCCTTTTCATTACCCTTTCAGCATTATTGGTATCCATCTGTGGAGACAGGCTGTCCATTTGGCAGCCCAAACAGTTGGTTTGGTGGAGTGCTGTTTCTCAGACCACCAGTATAATTTTCACATTGACCCAAGTTCTGGCTTTAGAAGCAACTTGAGCAATTAAATGTGCTTTTTAGTAAGGTTTAGACATCAGTTGCAGACACTCTCTCTTGTGAGAGCCCACAGCACACGCTGGTGCTGTGCTGGTGGTGTTGAGAATTCTTGTTGTATGAGCCACTGTCCAAGCTTCTAAGTCTCTAATATTTCCAAAGACATTCTGACTTAACAATTTGTTTTGTATTTCTGGTTGAATAGAGTAAAACTGACTCTAGAAGGCCTAGAGGAAGATGAGGATGACGAAGAGGGCCAAGAAAAAACATCCCCTACTGTCCCTCAGAAAATGGCAAACACTGTGGAGTTCTCCTTAATAAGTAACAATGAATATAAATGCCGACACTCCCAGCCAGACTGTGGTTATGCTTTGCAGCCAGACCGATGGATAGAATACACTATACAGACCATGGAGCCTGATAACTTGGAATTAATCTTTGATTTTTTTGAGGTATGTCTCTCTACTGCTAAGAAGCAAATCCAATCTGCTGTCAGGAGTTGTCAATTGCTGTGAATGTTTTGCTCTTAGGGTAGGGCTGTTGGCCTGATATTTTGTGATCTTTTGTACCTGTGCAAACAAGCTAGGAGACTTGGCTGTTGCCCTGTGTTGCGAAAAAATTCCTTAGCTCTCGGTATGACACATGAAACTTTGCAGGTTTAGCTCATTTAGAAGTCAGTACAAATAAGACTCAAATCCTAGTGTGCACTACTACACATAGTTAGGTTGGCCTGATATATTTTTTTAACCTTTACTAGACAACAGGTTTTTGTTTATCTTCTCTTTTTATCTGATAATGTGTATGTGAACTAGTTAAACTACAACTACATTATCTTGATTTTTAAGTTACAGAGGAGAGATTTCTTCTACCAAGCACACATTAAAAACAGGTGCTTCCCAACTCATGACTACATCTGTTATTTTGCACTCTTCTGAAAAACTTTAGTATTCTGAGGCCTTTTAAAAAGAAAATAACTTTTATGTCTCTTCATACTGTTTATACAGAGGAAACTTTTAAGCACTCTCTCTTCAGTCTAGAAATACCTTTGTCACTTGCAATTATGAATGTAAGGTGGTTATGTAGTTCCTGAACCTGGGGATGGTCAAGAAGTAAATGTTCTGCATGCTAGTTGCCATCTTCCTCCCCTGCAAATGAAAATAACCCCATTATTTTAGGCATGTCTATTATTCCAGTTCATCTTAGTTCTAAACATGACTTGGGCTTTTTAGAGGACAAACTGTTCCATGCATGCAATTTTTATCAGAAAAGCTTATCAAATCTAAGAATTTTCAATGACAAATTAATGTGATTTTTCTAGATTTCCATCAACAGTTTCATATTCCTGATAGTAACTTGCAATACACTGTTATATTAAACAATTTTTAGCCAAAAGTTAAGGTTTCCTGTAACACACAATAATTTTTTGTTGCATTAATATTTATTTTATATTATTTTCCTGAGGAGCAAAGTTTCCATGAGAAAGAAGAGTTGGTTTAGCATTCTCACCTACGTATAACAGTAGGGGTTTTGTTTTTTTTTTGTTTGTTTTGTTTTTAGGAAGATTTAGGTGAGAAAGTAGTACAAGGCGATGTGCTCCCAGGTCATGTAGGTTCTGCCTGCCTCCTGTCATCCACAATTGCAGAACTCGGAAAGAGTGCTGGAGTTCTTACACTTGCTATTATGAGCAGGAATCCAAGGAAGACAATTGGAAAAGTTAGAGGTACAGTTGATGCAAAGAGATGTAGATAACTTTTCTGGAAGTCATCAGTTATCTGTTGACATGTGAAATATATGTTATTTTTCTTGTAGTGGACTACATAATTATTAAGCCAATCCAGGGCTACACTTGTGATATGAAGGCTTCATATGCAAAATATTGGAAACCAAGAACAACTCTAGATGTTGGACACAGAGGAGCAGGAAATTCTACAACAACAGCTAAGTAAGTTGATCTACATTTTAGTCTGAGCAGGCAAGGGTGAGGTGGGTGTTACATTTAGTTTTGCTGACATCAGTTGAGGAAATGGACAGTTTAAAATAAGCTCGTCATCGTTTAAGTTGTTTCAATATCAAAGTGGGTGGGTGTTCTGTAAATCAAAGACTTCTGATTTGCATTTCTGTTATTTCAGTGGACTTCCGTGCCATGCTGCACCAAACAAAGCCTTTTTCTTTGCTGTTGTTTCAGACTTGCTAAAGTTCAAGAGAACACTATTGCCTCTCTGAGGAATGCTGCTAGTCATGTATGTATGCACCTCTGCATGCACGTAGCACATGTATCATTAAAACTTACTTGACCTATATGCATAATTTCCATGATTCAGTACAGTGAATGGTAATTGCACTGGTACAAAATAACATCAAATCATAGTGGAAATTCCCTGGTAGGAAAGGAAACAATAACTGGATTACACTCTCATTCTCAACTTCCTCAAAAAAAAAACCAAACCCAAACCCATAAAAAACCTCTCAAAACAAACCAAATTTCCAACTAATATATTCTGGTGATGCTCTAATATAGAGAAAATTTTAATCACAACCCTGGAGAGACACAGAGTTGATACAAATAAAATCTTGGCTCTGTTAGAGTCTGTCAGCGTACTCCCAGGTAGCAGAAGTCTTGCTTGAGAAGTGCTGAGTACCTAAAATTGGTGTCCAAAAATCAGACCTGGGAGCTGAGCTGGTAGAATAAATCAGTCCTTTGTTTCAGTGCTTGCTCCAAGGAAGACTTTAAATCCTAAGATGAGACTGGGAGGTATCATCTTCAGGTACTTAATCTGTGATTGAGGTGGTCACTTTCATTCCTTCCAATAATATCAGTCACCGAAGTGGTTACAGTTAAATAAAGATGCTGCTGTGAGATCATCTGCTACTTCACTTGCAGGATTCCTAAGCCATTTCAGGTGCCTCTTCACTGATGTAGTTTCTTCCCAGACATCTTTTGAAGTTGTTAAAGGGATGGGAGCAGAACCTGGAGTCTTATTGACTACTGATTCTGGAGTACTGTGCTCTCAAGAGTCATAGCTGACAGCTTTCTCTCATCTTGGAGTCAGAATATAATTTGAACACAGTGACTGGAACATGCTCTGACTGCAGAGTGAAAGGAAACTACAGCTACTAAGAGTAGCTCTTAAATTCTGAGTGGGTGCAGACAGCTTTTTAAAAGCCTGTAAGTTTGCACCCAGGCAGAAATTCACTGTGAAGTTGTCGGCAGCAAAATACTTCAACTGTTAGTGGATTGAAAAGGCTGAAAGCCACCACTCTGCTGAGAAAAGATATATTTCTGCTGAGAAAAGATATATTTCTGCTGAGAAAAGGGCTGGAAAAAGCCTGTCCTGTTTTCTTTCTGTAGTGTTTGAAAAAGTGTGTGAGTCAGGGTGATAATTTGGTGAACAGTATTGGAGGCTTTTGAGGCATGATTTATGAGCAGTCAAGTAGAAAAACTAAAATTTGTTTCTGCGTGTACCTTTCTGTCCCTCCCCCTTTCCCACAAGATGGTACTTGGAGCCTGTGTTTGAGCTTTCCTCCTTTTTAAAACTTTACAAAAAACAACATGCAGCTGAAAAGAGCCAGAGAATACTGGAAGCAGCTGTTTCTGCTCTTGTGACATGCTACTACTGTATTGTTCACTAGTAACTCCAGAAGTTCTTGAGTATATTCTGTATCTTTCTAAAGCTTTGCCAGTTTGTAGCAATCACTTGGCTTTTGGTGTGGAGGAAGGGCACCACAAAAGCATCTGTGTTTAAAAACCATCAGTTCAGCTTCTCTTTTTAAAATCAAGTTCACAACATTGGAATGTGACTGGAGTGTTTACCAGATACAGCAAGATGATAATTATATCTCTATATATAATCTCAAAGCTGCATGATACTAATTGAAATACTCCCCCAAATTATTGTTTTCTTTATATTTGTAATCCATTATTAGGTATGAGTTAACTGGTAACAGCCAGCTGTGTTCAACATCTGGTTGATGCCCAGGACCTGTGAATACTTAGCAACCTATCTGTAGCTCTGTAGTCCTTATGTATAAGTAGTTAATGGGGTTTTGCTTTGTTCTGTCTGATTTTCAATTTTCTGTAGGGAGCAGCATATGTGGAATTTGATGTGCACCTCTCTAAAGATCACGTGCCTATTGTATACCATGATCTCACATGTTGCATGGCCATGAAAAAGGTAATGATGATGATGGTACCTGCATTTTTTATCTTTAAATGTGACTATACCAAAAACTGAAATGTCAAACTCGTAGAAACAATTCTGGGAAACCAATGGATGGGAATAAATATGCAGCATGTGCATAAAAAAGAGCAGGGAATTTGAGATTTTCCTTTTGATGTTGCAGCAACAGCACTTCAGATACATGGTCTGAGAATCTTCAGGCCTACATTGTAGTTGGTTTTTAGCTGCTTTTTTTTTTAAATTTATGCTTTGGAAGAAAAATGCAGGTATTTCCCTATATTTAGTTGCACCTCTGGGACTCCTTAGACTGTCAGAGTGAAAACTTCTGGTTGTTTCTTTCTTTGAGGAAGAGTTAGTGTGATTCTCAGAATTCCTCACTCCTGATACTTAAATGTATACTACTTTTAAGCAATTATGTTCTCAAAAGCTCTTGAGGTTAGACTGAAGTCACCCTTGTCTGGTATCCCAGTAATGGCCATTAAATGGAAAAAGGGAAAAGTGTAAAAGACAAAGATCCCCTTCATTTAGGGACATTCTTAGCCACAAATAAATTGATTTCTGTTAGGTTTTCTAACTCTTACTTCTAACCCTTTTCTACTTCAGCATTTTGCTCTGTCTGTAACTGAGGTAAACAATATACTTCATGTCTCTTTGGGACTGAAGTGAAGAACTTCTTTTGTTTCCTCAGTGGGACAGAAGGGAAGGAACGAAGACAGATGTTCTAGGAGCAGGAAAATGGCCTTTGAAAACAAGTGTCCTGTTCCTTCCTTGCCTATCTCGTGAAGTTGCAGTTATTCTTTCTTTAACCAAAACCTTTTTTTTTTTTGTTTTTGTAAGTGTTGAGAATCATGTAACATAAGAACCAGTGAACAGTACTGCTGCTTGTACACAAAAGAGTTCCTTAAAAGGTGCTCTGAGCCGCCTACCACAAGACCTCTTAAACGTCTACAATTCATGAAACCTAACAGTTCTTTATTAACTGAAGTGACATTACACTTCTAATAACTTCTTACAAGATAACTGCAGACATGAGGTCTGGTGACTCAAAAACAAAGCTGCTTTTCCATCTGGCCTATTGTGTGTTCTCCACAGAGGCTGAAACGCCTCTTCAGCAGTGCAAAAAGGTTAAACTATGTGGGGTTGTTTTTTGGTTTTTAGTTTTTGTTTCCTCTCTAGTTCTGGCAGTGAAAACAAAGATAACATGGCAGAGGTGACTGTAAGATAAGTTCTGTCTTGTTTATACTAAGTCTGTGTCATCAAACACCCATACCCAATGTCATATTGCAATTTATAAGAAGTTTGAACAGTTGTAGAAGTGGAACTGTGGCCAAGCAAAGTGAATATTCAATGTGTATTCAATCAGTATAGTCCTGCTAAGCTTAAAAAAAAAAATCATAGTAGAGAAGGGAAATACAAAATGGGTTGAGGCTTTTTTTTGGCCCCAGATCTTTGGGGCTGGGATCAGGGTGTGCATGCTTGTTTTACAAGGATACTTACGGTGTTTTTTCATTTGGTTTCTTTTATTAGTTTGAGACATTGCATAGGGAATAAACTGAACTGCCTTGGAGTATTTTTGTAATGTATTTCTTT
Organism: Heliornis fulica; assembly: GCA_013399135.1. Lineage (NCBI taxonomy): Eukaryota > Metazoa > Chordata > Aves > Gruiformes > Heliornithidae > Heliornis > Heliornis fulica. Next base: position 30,157 of record VXBZ01000600.1, read on the forward strand.
ACTTGCAAATTCTTTTCCTGAACAAATAAACTGAGGTTTTCATAGAATGAATGTACTAACTTTTCTGAAGAAAGGAGATTGAAACCTCTGCTTTGCATCTGTTTTATTTTTGAGTGCCTGTTGTTTCCTGAAAATCCATCATCTTACTTGTATTATAATAGGGTATCATTTGTGTCTTCATCAATAAAAAAGAAAAATGAATTGTCTTCTATTGTTACCAAACTAAATGCAAGTAGGCCTTTTTTTGCCATTTCCAGTGCTGCTAATTAAGTGTTTTTCTTCAAAGAAACTGGATACAGAGCCCTTGGAACTGTTTGAGATTGCAGTCAAAGAGCTCACGTTCGATCAGCTGCAGTTACTGAAGGTACTGTTACTCTGGCTAGTGTGATACGCCTAGCATGGGTGCAAAGCTTAGGTGGTTGGAATAGCCAGTGTGGGGAATGTATGGGTTTTAGAAATCATACAAGCAGCTAGTGCCAAAGATGGTACTCCAGCACCATGTTGGGTTGACCCTGGCTGCACACTGAAGCCACTTCCCTCATCTGGACAGGGAAGAAAATATGTCATGAAAAGCAGCTCGAGATAAGGACAGGGAGAGATGACTCACCAATTATGTCACAGGCAAACCAGACTCAGTATGGAATAAAATGTGTCTAGTTTATTACCCAATCAAAACAGAGTAGGATAATGAAGTAAAACCAAACTGTATTTTGTATAGATCCATATCACTACACTGACATTGATAACTTTTGAAAAATAACACTGAAAGCATTGGTGGCATGCATATAAAGCAGATTCTTTGGAGGCTGTGAAGGAGAAAGGTATGCCTTGCACAGTCTTACCAGACTCTTAACCATTTCTCCCTTTATACAGAGGATTGAGATTGTTGACCTCCACTTTGGAGGTGCATGTGGAGATGTAGAAGTGTCCATGGTTTGGTGATATGGATTGGACAGCTTGTTGTTTTCCCTTCGATGGGTATTGCTGTATCTCTGAACAGAAAATCCCTGCCTATGTAAAAAGGGAGGTCAGGGGAGGAGAGACTCAGCCACCAAATACCCAGCTGAGAGATCTGTCCTCAGTCAAGGAGGACTGCAGTGGCTGGACTAAGAACTATGCTTCTTTTTATTCATAATTACTTGGTCTCCTCCTTTTCTTGGAAGGAGGTTTTTACTTGTACAAGGGAGTTGGCCCTATGCCTGGCTTGGTGTTCTCTCAGTACGTGACTACAGTATAAAACCACTGTCAGCCCTCTGTCCATGTTTGACTGGAAACATGCAATCTGACAGGAGGGAGAGTTTAATACTCAGGCTTCTTCACCTTTTAATGTTACGTTATATTGTGTGTGTGTGTGCTCTTTAACATATTTTCTGAATTTACAGTAAGAAGTTTCTCAGTTTTTGAGCTTTTGTAGGAATCTTCATCTTAAAGAAAAACAGGGTGTATACTAGTTCTTCCTTTAGTCTTTTAAAGATTGCTAAAGCTTTGTCTATAATAAATTTTTAAACTTAAAACCAATTTATAAGGAAAACTAGTTAGGTTTTGCATGTAGTAAGATTTCTGTGGCTGGAGTATTCATTAATGTTACTCTTCTTATGCTCTGCAGCTGGCTCATGTGACTGCCCTGAAAGTAAAAGATCACAATGGTACGTACTAGTTGGCAAGAGTCTTGAGATTTTATTATTACTGCATAATGGTGTATATTCTGTGGCTGCAGCCACTTGTTCTACCCACATTTGGTTTCTTCCTGAACACTTCTAAATGCTTATATAGTTACTTCAGTCTTGTGCATGCTGTAGACTTCTTTGCTGGGAAGTAAATACCTGTATGAGACAGGCTAAAAAGATAAATGCATAGAGAAATATATGTTTATGAATGTTCATAGCAAAACTGCCCCTAACATATCAATCTTATGCTTCTCTAACTGTACCTTTTAGGCAGCTCTTCAGAATTGCTGACAAGAACTGTGGTAACTGCTATAGGGTGTCTTGTTGGTGCTGTAAATTTTTGGCCTTACAGGAACAGAAAACTGGCATAGTATCTCATGCATCCCCTACCTGTGGGGGAAAAGATAAAGTAAATAATAAGCCCTGATAGGCAAGACTGCTTCTACTGGATGGGATTCAGTGACTGAAACAGTGAGGGATAGGAGAAGCTGTTTCTGATAAACATTCTGACAGTGGGGGACAAACCACTTTCCTGCTGGCAAAACACCAATTTCTAACATTGCTGGAGTTATGTCAGTGATAGGAGGAAGGATTAGGTAATCAAAAGATAACCTTAATTCTATTCTTTACTCTTAAAGCCCTTACAGTTTTAAGCCAGGTTTAAATCCTGGGATTGGCAGTGCTGCTATTTGTTGTGATTCTGAATTTTGTATTTCTTTTCAGCATCTTTTAAAGAAGAAGAAAACTCTGCTTTTGAGACGCAGCCATTTCCTTCTCTGCAGAGAGTAAGCAGTGAATATATAGCTCTAGAGATGACCGGTTGCGCAGCTTTGCATGCGTAACAAAGGATATTAATTTGGGGGGGTTTAGGCCTCCAATACCAGCACTTGAACTGAGAACACAGACTTTATTGTTGGCCACTGGAGCCTTTTCAGCACTTGAAATTAATAGTTTGCATATCGTTCAAGCTGCTGAATTTGTGAACCTAAGTTATATTATAGTTCAGAATAAACCCAGTTTTACAACTGGCTAACATCTAGGTATTGCATTTTAATGCATCAACAGTTGCTTGCTAATTCTGAAAAAAATTGCCTTTGGCAGTTTGTCTCATAGCCATGCTTGGTCTAGCAGAGCCAGACACAGACACAGAAATGTTAAGTATCTTTCTACCATGTTCCCACTTATGATTATTTTTCAACTCTGAGCTTTGTGTTAGCTTATTTTTCAGAAACAACTGATAATTGTTGGCCAAATGGAGTTTGGTACCATATACAGTGTGTTTTTTCTAGCACTGCTATTTCCCTCACCCTTTACCGTTTTTCCTGATGTCTGAACTGCTTGTTAACATGCCTTTTTAGGGATTTGTTTTAAACAATAGTAGTACAATTTATTTGGTTTATGGGGCTGCTGAATATCCAGATATCTACAGACTTTTGTTAGAGTATACATGAAATATCTATAGTTACAGGTCACATAGTCTGTTAATTTTTTTTTACTGCCTAATCAGATTATTGCATAACTACAGAAAATAGAGAACTGTGTATAATAGACTAAAATAGAAGTTTCATTCCTCTACCTGGTTTTTATTTCCTCAAATGTAGTTTTCCTCCTATAAGAAAGGGTCTTTTTATGTACCTGTCATCTTTATAGGGATAAAGAATCATCTACCAACATTTCCTTAATTTCATTAGGTAACTTCATCTTTTGATTTGAAACGACTTTAGAAATAAACCTTTATGAGAATTTCCTGTATTCTAGTTGTCATCATCATAATGGAAGCTCATTAATACTTAGGACTATTTGTTAATTAAGACCATTTTTGCTTTCTCCATCTCCTGGAGAAGTTAAACAGTTATTTAATAGAACAAATGGTGTGTTTCTCGCACTCTAAGGTGAATTGACTTGCACTTGTGCCTTGTCAAAATTTTGGTTTTAAGATTTTATCCATGTGCTTCTTAACTTTAAACCGAAGTAGAAAAATGTGGATATGTATCTTGTGTTAAATGTTAAAAACCTAAGAGATTTTTTTTTATTCTGCTGTTAGACACCATTTGTATTAAATTCTGATTTATCTTCCTGGTAATTATTATCATAGTGCTTAGTTGTCCCCCTTTGCTGTGGAGTCTCTTCATAATGAAACTTTTTCAGGTCCTGGAGTCTGTTTCTGAAGATGTTGGTTTCAACATAGAAATAAAATGGATCTGCCAACAAAGAGTAAGTAAATGTGCATATGTTTTACTTTGACACTTAGCTGTTATCATGGCTAATGCTTGTAATTTGACGTGGCAATTCGAGCTAAAAATAAAAAGGCCTAATTTGTTTGGGTTTTTATGTGACTCTTACGGTTCATTATAACACCCTGTCTTTAAAACAGGGAGTGTAATAACACAGCCCTAGCTCTTACACTTAAAACTTACACTTAAATGTATTTATGGGATTGAGTTCATAATGCAGCTTGGACTGCTTTTAGTAGAAACACCCTTTAAGTCAATGGATCCCAACAGATCAGGCATGGTCTACCTGGGAAAAAATGACAAGTTCAGAGACTCTTGGACCAGTGCAGGAGTAGCTACAGCATGGTGCAGCAATACAAGCAAATGTTACCTTCTAGTCTCCAGTACTGTGGACTCCACTGGATTTCCTAGTGCTTGACCTAGAAGGAAACAGTTGTTATCACTAGGACTGGAAGCCTGGAGTGAGGGAAGAAAATAAGTACAGTGCTAGGTGGAAGTCATATGCAGAAAGACACAGTGAGGCTTGGAGATGGGCCAACTGCAGAAAACCTGGTACCTGCTATTCTGAAGTACAAAGAATACTGCATTTTTCTTCTACAGGTTTTAGTATTGCCTTTTTATATTTAGAAATAGCAATGTGAAATATTATTTTTAGTGATCTTCCGTGAAGTTCCTTTGTGTTTTCAAAGTTAGAAAAGGCTTCACAGAAACTCTCAATGAATTGGAAGACAGTGGATTTTTCAATGAATCTTACTGCTGTTATAATGCAGCTGCACCTCACAGACTGGCAGTCCTGTAGAGCTGTAACAAGTGTTCAGTAGACTCAAGGGGTGACTGCTGTATCCAGACATGCACACTGCATTCTCATTTTTCTCAGATTGAATGAGATCCCTTTGCTTGTTAAAACAGCTTTTTGTAAGCATCCATTTAAATGGCTGAAACTTCTTTCTTTTTCCAGGATGGACAGTGGGATGGCAACTTGTCAACTTACTTTGATATGAACCTCTTTTTGGATATTATTCTTAAGACTGTTCTCATGAATGCTGGAAGAAGAAGAATTGTATTTTCTTCTTTCAATGCAGATATTTGTACAATGTAAGTTAAGAGATTTGCAGTGCAATTTTATTTATTTTTATTTTGTAAAATTTACTTTGGCCATAATGCTTAACAGGAAATGTGTAATTTGCTCTGATTACACCTAAACTTTAGGTGCCAAAATAATTGGGAATTGAAATGAGACTCCATTGCCATCTTTGCTATGGCAATATAAAATAAAAGAACAAAAACAAAGAGATACAAAGTGCCTTCCTGAATGCCTCAGTTTTTCTTGACAAAACAAAGGTCAAGATTTCTCCTGTTACTACAAAATCTTTTTCAGTCATACTTGAGTGGTATGCAAGCCTAACTTACAAACAAAATCACCTTCTTGCCTTTTTTTTTTTTTTTGCTACATCTGCCTTTTTGAAAGGACAGAAAATGAAACAGTTTTGGATTACCCATATTTGGTTTGGGGTTTTTGTGGTGGTATTTTTGTTTGGTTTTGGGTTGTTTGGGGTTTTTTGTTATGTAATTTTCTTCCTTTTTGTGGAATGTCATGCTGAAGGTATTTGGGCATAGAAAAATCATAGGAGTCGAGCCGGGGAACAAAAAGTTGGGATAAATATGAACTAACAATATGCTGTAGTGCTTTGTAACAAGAGGTGATTTAGCATGGCCAATGCTAAATGGCTTTATGGCAATGTCACTCGATGGGAGATCTCTGATGAAATACCATAGGAGGATAATAGGCAGAAAAAAACCAAATCAAGGTACTGATGAAGAGGTTGAGCAAGCATGCAAGCATGTATCATGCCAGTCCCAAAACTTTTTCCATCTGGTGGAATTTTGTACCATCATATTGCTATCTGACTTGAAAAATATAGTTGTGAGGTGACTATATTAATCATGTTTAGAATTGCTTATCAATCTTTTCACTCCAACATGCATTTCAGAAGAAAATTCTAGAATTAAACAGATTTTGAGGGTGTTCTGTAAACATTTTGAGGCTGTGGATCTGACTTCAGCTTGCAGTCTAGCATCCTTTGAACTGGCTGTTGATCTCTAATAGTGGCAAAAGGAGCAGTTGGAGCAGTTTGTCACATAGTTTGATGCTGAACTGAGGTACTGTCTCATCACACCAGCTATAAACTAGAAGAACATGCAGTAAAGGACATTAATTCTCCTCAAACAATAAGCTTGAATTTCTGCTCTTTAAAACATTTGCTAAATGTGAACTTTTTTTTTGACAGGGTTCGGCACAAGCAGAACAAGTATCCTGTGTTATTTCTTACACAAGGGGAGTCTAAACTCTATCCAGAACTTATGGATCTTCGATCTCGTACAACTCCAATTGCCATTACTTTTGCACAGTTTGAAAACTTGCTGGTAAGCTGACAAGTTGATATTTTTTGCTATAAAATCAACCTAAATTATTACTACTTGTATTTTTTTATAATTTTTGACACTAATCCTTAAAATTACAACTAACCTTGTAACAGATAAATATGTGACTGTTTGATAACTGCCAAAATAACGTGTTTTGTTTCAAGAGGCTGTTTAATATTTTTGTGAAAAAATAGTGCTATTAGTATACTCTTCAATTGTTGGTCTGGGGTGTTGTTTTTTTTTGTTATGGATGAAATTGTAAAGAGCTGTATGTGTCAGAAAATGAAAAAACCTGATCTGTGTTTCAGAAACATTGATTTTTAAATTTTTTTTTAATTGAAGCCATTTGTATTTCAGGGAATTAATGTGCACTCTGAAGACCTGCTGAGGAATCCATTGTTTATTAAAAGGGCCAAATCTAAAGGCCTGGTTATTTTCACGTGGGGTGATGATGCAAATGACCCAGATAACAGGAAGAAGTTGCGAGAATATGGTGTTCATGGGCTAATATATGACAGGTACTGTAGTTGTGTGTTAATAATACTAAAGATGAGAAACTATTGGATCTTGATTCTTGTGAAATATCACATTGCTTTTTGGTTGACTGGGTGCAGAATATCTTCCTTTTGTACTCTTAAGTACAAGAGAACAACAAACCCAGCTCAAGAAGATGTGAAATTCACTATTACAAGATGACAATAAATTCTGGAAACTGTACTAAATCAGAATTGATTACAAAGTATAATTGAAGTATCAAGTTATAGAAGACTTTCAAAACTTTTGCTTGAGCAAGGGCATCACTTTGCATATTGTTTTACCCGGGGGAATAAAGAAGGGCAAGGAGAGGTTGTCAGGTAATGTGTCAAGGGCTCTGTTTTCTTAAAGTGAAAACTGGAGTCAAGTTAACATCTAGAGGTGAGAAATCAACTAATTTTCTCCTAGAGTTCTAGGGTACCAGTTGTGGTGGAGAAGGTGGGAGCTAACTCCAATCTATTCTTGACTGTGGTGTACGTCTCCAACAGCTCAAGGTTGAGGTCCTTTGGTAGATGAAAAGTATCTCTGGACTAGTAGTACATAGATGAGAGAGTACACTGATTTGTTACTGAACAGTCATAGGGCTGTGAGGAAATAGGATCCTGTGGTATGTGTAACTTAGTGAGATGTTATTGGTTTGTAAAAACAAGTAGGGTGTTTTAATCAAATTTTACTGCATAAAGTGTTCTTACACAATGTCTGCTCATCTAATGTCTTCTAGAGTTCTTAATTACACCTGATGTAATAGATAACTCTGCTATGCAGGTGACAGCCCTATTTCCAACTTCAGGTTGCTTTTATTACTTCTATAATGTTGCCTTTATGTCAAGGCTGCAAGCCTGCTACATGTCATCTTGTGATCCCTTTTGTAATGTTTAGTGTGTTTTTAAATTGCAGTATGATAGCCGAACACCTTTCACCTCATCTTTTGATGACTTCACCCATTCATTGGAATTGCTGATAGGCTAAATTCCCTTATAGATTTAACCCTTAATTGTCCTGCACTGTTTAGACCATCTAGATTGCTAGTACTCATCTCTCTTCTCACCACCTGCCCCTCTTCTAGTCCACTTTGAGAAGAACCCCAAAATTAATGTTAATTCCAAGTAGTTGTGGTGCATTATTTTTTCAAGTTACAAACTGCAGTTGAGTAGCAGTTCTCTTGTTGCAGGCTCTTTAATTTCCAAATGCTACAGATTATTTTTTTTTCATTTTGGAACATTCCTTACAGTTCTTAACTGATTTTTCAAATTTCACTAATTGTCTGAATAGAATTGGATTAAAACCTAATATAGCACCCCTAGAAGGCATGTTATGCTTTCTGAAAATTGCATCAGGTATTTCAAGCTGGACACTTTGAAATGCAGGTGATATCTGTGGGTCCTGCATGGCAGGTCTAAATATAAAACCTGGCAGCAGTTGTTCCCATTTGCAGTTGGAGCTGCTGGGTAAAGAGGCAGTTTTTCAAATCCTTTGAGAATGAAGGTAATAGGTAGGAGTTAAAGCTGTCAAAGGTTTCTATAGGTATGGTGTAAGCATAAATAGAGACTGCAGTAATATGTTTATTAGTCTAAAGCCAGTTTGTACTATGGGTGCATCTTCAAATCCAGAGTATCTCCAGGGCTGGAACAAAGTGTGCTTATTCCATGGTTTCCACTTAATTTTTGTTCTCTGGACTTAAGGTTAAGTCTAGGTATTTATCAGATATTACTCTGCCTGGTATTGTGTGTTGCTGTTTTAGTAGACCTTTGCTTAAACCATCTGAAGTGTTACTTGTCTGAGTAACCTAGGAGGTGAATACAGGGATTGCAGTGAATTTTAGCAGCCTGAATGTGGCCCTGAGTTATTATTGTTGCATGCAGTAATTATTTCAAAGGTAATGAACTCTCTGGGTAGAGGTGGTTTCTATAAGCTATTTATTCCAAACTTTAATTATCCATGTAGAATTGAGCAAAACATTGTAGCCAACTGTGAAGATGGCAGAAAAACTGTATCCTGAATACCAAAAGTTGCTGATATCAAGTGTTGGGCAAAAAAAAAAATTCAGGTAGGGGTCCTGGCTTTGTTTTGCATGGAGAAAAACATCTGGGAAGCTTACAAATGCCAACGCTACTTGAAGGAATGATCTCGCTGAGGCAGGGGTAAGAATGTCCTCCCCTGCCACTGCAATCTAGTCCTTTCTCCACTTGGGCTGCAGATTATTAGACATACCCAAAGTCATGAAACCAAAAGGAAGGTATGGTGTGCTTGCAAGGGCAATATTCTATTGTTATTTCCTGTGTTCAAGGATCTAAAATATCCAAACTATGTGTGTTAAAAGGGCAACCTACAGAAGCCTCCAGGCTTTGTGGACTCAAATTCAGAAAAGTACTTTAAATGCATGACTGGATATCTTCTGTTCACACAGAAAATGAAATCTCTTGCTTAAAATGCTTTATTAGTTTGATGTTTAGACTGTATTTAGAGAAGAAACTTTAAATTATTGTAGTGAAATTCTCTGGATTGGCAAAAATTATGAATTTCAAAGCAGGATTTGTGGTGTGATTTATCTGTTGTTTTTCTCCTGGAAAAGCTGTGTAAACAGTCCAGGAAACATTTCTGTTTGAATATGTTGAACTCTATAAGAACGATGCAGTCCCTGTGTTTTTACACCATTTGGATATATATTAAATACCAATGTGGAGAGGGGGTGGGTGCTAACTTGCACTTGCTTTTTTTTTTAAAGTTATTCACTTCACATTATCTGAGTTATTTTTGTTGAAAAATACAGCTGCATGAAAATACTAAATCAGTAAGCCTCAAACATTTTTGCTGAAAGCTTTTCTGTGAGAATTCCTGGTGTGTCTCTTCCCTAAACTGCATGTTGTGTTCACAGACTCTTGACAAAAGCTCTGCGCTCTATTAGTAACACCAATTCAGTTGGTGATAAAGGCAAAAGCATTCAAAAACACTTCTCAAGAACAGAAAGTGGTCTAAATCTGTACCATTTTATTTGCCTGAAACTGATTGCTTTCTGACATAACAGCATGGATATATGTAGGAAGCAAACTTTGTAATATAATCCACTCAGTTCTTGTCATTGCACAACATCTTAAGTCTTTCCTGTTTGGCAAATGGCAAAGTAAAGAAAAATGAGAAGTTTCAATCAAAAAGCTTCAGAAAATCTTTTTAGCATGGAAAATCACTTAGTGTGCTGACTCAGCTGCTTTTTTTGCTACTGCTTGGTCAAAAACTGAAGTGACTGACACTGGATGTACCTGTTTTCAGAGGCTGCAGAACACCTGGTAGGGGATGAAAACAGCAGTCCTAGGCCCACTACCTAACCACAGAATGTCCTGCAAAGCTCTTTAGAGAAAGTGGGAAGTCCTCTGAATATTACTACTTTAAAAAAAATAAATTAACAGTCTGCAGGGCTTTCTTATTAACAGGAAGTCAAAGGGGGGACTTTGGTACACATTTATGTGTAAATAATTGTCCTGTTGAAGAATGAAGGCTAGGGAGAAAAAGTTTAATCCTTATTTTAATGGTAATGTTGGCAGTAATTCATAAGAGAAGTCCTGGACCTGTGCCAACTGATAGCATCTCATTGACCCGAATGAAAAATTGGGACAAGAAATTGAGCTATAAAGGTAGCCATGCTTCAGATGATCTTCTCTGCTTCTGGCTTAGTAGAAGTACTGTATGTACCTTGGAGTGGACACCCGAAAGGTGTTTGGAGGGTTGGACACCTCAGTTGGAAAGAGTTGAATATAAAGCAAGATGTAGGGAATTTTTGTTTGCTCTTGTAAAAAACCAACAAAATTCCTGACAGAAGCTACTTAGTGCCACGCTTAGACGTGTTCTACAAGCAAGGGGGGTTGAAAACGTGGCTTTGCTCCTCTAGTGTCTGACTCATGGGAAGGATTCTGACTCACAGTTCCTAAAGTGTTTTGTTATGTAGATCTTCTCATTTCGGTGCTTTGTCTTGAACACATAGAGATGTCTGGTGTGTAAACTAACTTAACTGAGGAATGCACAGGTCCTACCTACATCCCAGAAGGAAGAACAGTTGGGCTTTTGCAGACAGCTTCTCTTAGGCATTTTTGGGTCATACAGTAGGTCTGATTGAGATTACAGGCTCTGTGCAAGTAATGCAACTGCTGTACTCCATAAAATTGGATGGCATTTGTCCCCACTTCTTGGAGTAAAGAAACTATCTTGGGTTTGACTGAGGGTGACGTGATCCACATCTCTATTTCCTGCAGAAGTGTGTCCTCATGTGAACCAGATTTACCATTTGATCTGCATGCTCCTTTGGATGTCTTTGGACTTGTCAGAGGTTCACAAATTGACTTGCCTGTGATAAAAAGGCACATAGCACTGTATCAAAGAGCACTCTGTTCTGGTTGTGACACTGTGTACCTTTTGGGTATACCTTGAAATGATGGTATGAAAGAGAAGGGATGATGCAATAAAAACAATCTGCTTTCTTGAAGGTGTTATAAATGAAAGTATCAATATGCATAAGAGACTAAGGCAGAAGCCACAGTAACTCCTTCCACAAGCTGTCCTTTGAAGGAGACAAACCTGGAATCCTGCAGTACCTGAAACTGTGTGCACAATACAGATGAGGGCAAGTGGATGCCAGGTTTTAAACTTTGGGTATAATTAACATCTTGATGTTAGAAATAAATGTTGGGTGATCAGAAAGTATCCTTATCATAATTAAGTGTTGTACCAAAGTTATCTTACAGGAACACGGATGCTTTTGCTTAATAACAAATTATACCCACGTAACATTTGAGCTATGCTCACTGCCTACACTGTCAAACTCAAGATGTGCTTTGGGTTTGGACAATCTGTTAGTGTGCTGACAGTTCAGATCCTGCAGGCTTGTTTACATGTGTGAAACCAAGAAAGTGAGATGAGGATATACTATTTAAAATAGCATAAATAGCTAAATTTTAATTAGGTATGAATAAAGATCAGATTTTCCTTTTTTACTCTTCACCTAATACTGTAATAGTAGTTTTAAAAGATGGTTCTGAATTGAGGGAGGGTGAAATACTTCTTGCAATAGTAAGTATAACTTCCATTCAGTGTTATGTTCAAGTAGTGCATCACAGTCTGTTCAAATGATCCCAGGGCTCTGAAACTTTGTAGGCTTTGAAGAGCAGAGTTCCAGGCTTCAAACTTAATTTACAGCTTTGTGCCACCTGTAAAATCACATTTTTCAGGGGACTTGAGTGAGGTACATGTTAGTGGGTAGCTTTTTAGTATATCCAGTGACATACTGATGTATAAAAGGAATATTTTATATTGCAAGATGAATAACAAAGCTTAGGTTGCTAACTTCAGGTGCACTGTTTTTATAGACTTGCTGACATCTAATTTTACCCTTCGAGGAAAAAATCCAAGTTACTTCATCTCTTCTACACTCTGTGAACTGTCATATTATACTGACTGATGTTTTTTTCTTTCTTTTCACTTTTATTTAGAATATATGACTCAAATCCTGAACAACCAAATATATTCCAGGTAGAGCAGCTGGAACGTCTCAAGAAAGAATTACCAGAGTTGAAAAGCTGTGTGTGTCCCACAGTTAGCCACTTTAAATCCCTGTCTCCATGTAAATGTCATCATAGTTGCCTGGAAGAGAAGGCTGTAGATAACCTGAAGACTGTTCAAATGCAAAAGGACTGATTCTAGGCAGAAGGCTGTCTTGTATCTATGTAACTTTCACCGCTGGAACAGTGCTGTCAATGCCTTCAGGTTTGTTTTAATTTGAAGTCCCCAAATAGCAATAACTGTGTTCCTCCTTCCTGACAGTACTTGTTAAAATGACAATGTTAAAATATTCAGCCAGTTCTTGTTCCAGTTTATGTATACAGTTTTAACATTTTTTTCCTATAATTGATGCTCAAATCTTGAAAAAGAAAATTGAGTATTAACACTCAGTGTGGTTTTAAAAATAATTTAAAAATATTGTGCAGTCTGAGGAGTGGAAGCTGAGAAACCTAAACTGTAGGGAATTTAGAATGATCTTGATATTGAATACACTGAAAAATTGATTTTACTTCAGTGCTACAGCTTGTCAGCCTGTATCTGGCAGCAAGAAATTAAGAGTGTGATTGTAAGATACACATAACTAGATATGGCCTGAACAAATTGGTACCTCATTTATATGTATTTGCACTGATAGATCCACCTGTACAAAGCTTTGTGCCATTTCAAAATATCTATTTTTAAGTAAACTGCCCTGCAATTTCCACTGCAGCATCATTGGACACTTAGGCTGCTGCCATCCTTTTCTGATAGGCCAATCAGTGTCTGTGTATAGCAGTCGAGGCTGAACCACAAGTATGATTTTTTTTTTTTTCCTTCTCATTAAGCTTATACAGGCCTGCTAAACTTTAGAAGTGTTACAAATAATTTTAACAGAATTACGGAAACTTCTTCAGTGGTTTGGAATCTTTTTTGCACAGTAACCTTAATAAAAAAGATGATGTAACATGCACAAACTCTACAAAATGCATGCTTTAGTTACTAAGCATGAAATTTAAGTGTTTGCTGAGGCCCTTGCATCTTTATGGTGCTAGTTATGTGTGAAGGGTGCAAGGACCAACTCAACTACTTAATCTTCTTTGCCTAAAACCACAAGTCTATTCTTCAGACATTGAAGAAAATGCTGTACCATACATAGTCTGTCTTATTTACATAAATACAAGTTACTAGCTTTTGTATTTTGCAAGATTTTTATTTTTTTTTCCTTGCAGCAAGAATCACAACTGTACTGAATTCAGATAATCGGTATTCTGTTGGCTGGTCTCTATATCCTCTGTAATTTATTTCAAAGTCATAGTTTAGAGTTCTTATGCATGTCCTTGCTCCTCCTGAAGTTCAGGTCATGCCAACACAACAGCTGTATGTTTCTACTGAAGTGTTACATGTATAAAAAGAATGGAAAATATTTATTTTTTTTCTCTTGTAAATTGACAATGAAAACAATAGTGTGTACTATATTCTTTATATATAGTCATGGCTACATAGAACTGATTGTACAAAGAGTAAAGCCATCACAAATAAGTGCTTGAGCCTGCACTGCTGAGCAGTTTTGAAACAAGCAGCTTGTTTTGACTTGCCTTGTGCATTTTAGTATTTAAAGTTTGTTCATTCTTCACAAACAGCACAGTAATGATTAGGTTTATGGAAGCTGGCTTTTATTAAAAAAACAAACAAAACTGAACTGTGAATGTGTGAGCTGTGTTCTGGGTCGCAGAGGGGTATTGAGCCTGATACTTCCTCCATGAGGAGCTTGTTGCTCTTGTCTCATATAGCAAGCCCAGATTCCTTAACCATGGGCTTTTCTTTTTTCTTATTTGTGTACTCCTGGGGTGGGGGTGCGTCTTGATAAGTCTTGAAGGCTTTCCACAGAAGTGCAACCCCTACCAGAGGTACAGGCATCACTGCTCATGAATGCTAGGAACCACATTCCCAAAGATGTTGAACGTGACTACTGTTTTCTGTGAGGGTGATTTAAAGGCTGTGCTTTCTGGAGCACCCTCTTAGCCTAACAGTAACATGGTGATGAGAAGAAAATCTTGTTTCCCAACCTTTGCATGCTGAGAAAAGCATTTGCCTCTTCTGTTTGCAAGAGCTGGAAATAAATATACCCACTGTGGTGAAGATCCTACAAGCTATTTTTCAGTACTGTTACTGTTTTAGTGTGTACTTGTGAACAAACAAGTTAACTAAGTTGTGTCAGTAACTTGCTCCAACCCTGACTGGGCTTTTACGGGGCCTTCTGCTGTGTCAGAGCTGAGCTTGTGGCTAGGTCACGGCCTGTGGCAGCTGCTGTGGCACAGGTGCCTGGGCCGTGCAGTGGGGATAGAGGGACTCAAAGCATGGGCTGAGGGGAGTGATGTTCAGCTACTCCCCTACCCCAACCCTCCTCTGAGGCAGTGCTGGGTTGACAGATGAAGACAGGAGCCTGAATTGCTCGGTGGTGGCTCATCAGCTGCTGGTAAGCATTATGCTCACATGGTGGCTCCAGAGACTTTCCTGAATGCACATCTTTCTGAGGGGACTTCGGGTGCTCCCCCTGTGCCCTCACATGAACACGCGGCTGCCGAACCAGAACTCCCCACCTTCGCCTCAGAGCTCTCACCGGCGGCTCCTCGGGCCATCACGTCCTGTGGTGGCGATAAACCCACTTCGGGGTGAAGCGGGACCGTGAGGGAACGGCTGCCCCACCGTCCCGCTCCCAGGGCGGGCTCACACCCTGGGAGAGCCGCCCCCGGGGCGTGGTGTCGCCCGGCTCCCGGGCCTGCGTTGGGGACGGAGGGGCGGGCTAAGATGGCGGCGGGGGCCGGGCGGTACTTCTGCACGGCGGGCCGCGGGATGGAACCCTTCTTGGCGCGGGAGGTGCGGGAACGGCTGGGTGCCACGGAGGTGAGGAGGCAGCTGGTGCCCATGCGAGGGCCGGTCCCATCCGGTGAAATGCGGTGCGATACGGTTCGGCGGGGTAGGTGGTCCGGGGCTCTTAGCGCCCCGGAGCCGGACAGCCACGGCGTGGCCGGTGCCGCCGCCTGCGCGGGGGTTTAGGGGTTGGATCGGAAGGGGCCTCTCAGTTCGCCTGGTCCGGCCCCTGCCGTGGGCAGGGACATGGGTCAGGCTGTGTCCCCTCTTCCCGCCGCCCTCCTCCATGCGAAGGGGCGAGCCGGCATGAGGGGCTACTGAAGTGCTCGCCCCAACACCTTCCCGGCTCGCCAGGACAAGAGATAACGGCTTTAAACGAAAAAGGGAGGTTTATTTTAGGTGGGAGGAAGAAATCTTTCCTTGTGAGGGTGCTGAGTCCCTGGCACAAGCTGCCCAGAGAAGCTGTGGCTGCCCCCTCCCTGGCAGTGTTTGAGGCCAGGTTGGATGGGGATTTGGGCAACCTGGGCTAGTGGAGGGTGTCCCTGCCCATGGCAGGGGGTGTAGCTGGGTGATCTTTGAGGTCCCTTCCAGCCCGAACCACTCTGTGATGCTGTTTTTTCCCCTGAGGTGGACAGTGTCTCAGGAAAGGTCTTCTTCAGCACAGAAGCGGAGCTGGGTGAGCTGAGGAGACTCCGGGCTGGAGAGCGACTGTTTTTGCTGCTCAAGAAACACACCCCGCTTGCAGTGTCTGGCAATAGAGGTATGGCACAGATTCCTTCCCTTGGGTCACCCCCTCTGGTTTGCTCACTGTTTATAATTATTTGATATAGTTTATTTACTAGTAGCTGTCATTCTGATTGGCAGTAATTCAAAACCTATCTTTCACCCAGGTGAGTTTTCAGTGTCATGTCCCCCACGACACAAGCTGATACAGCTTGGTGCCATCAGCAAACTTACTGAGCATGTGCTTGATCCTACTGTCCGATTGCTGACAAAGATGTTAAATAGTGCCTGTTCCAGTACTGACCCCTGTGGAACACCACTGATCTCCACTTGAGCATTGAGCTGTTGACTGCAACTCTTTGACTGTGACCATCCAACTCATTTCTTATCCACCAAGTGGTCCATCCATCAAATCCATGTCTTTCCAAGTTAGAGACAAGGATATTGTACAGGATGCTGTCAAATGCTTTGCACAAATCTAGGTAGATGATATCAGTTGCTCTTCCTTTATCCATCAAGCCTGTAGCCCCATTGTAGAATGCCACCAGGTGTGTGAGGTGTGATTTATTCCTTGTGAAGCCATGTTGGTTGTCACCAATCACCTCTGTACTTTTCCATGTGCCTGAGGATAGTTTCCAGGAGGATATGCTCCATGATCATGCCATCCACAGAGTTGAGACTGACTGGTCTGCAGTTTCCCGGGTGTTCTTTTATAAACATGGGGTTATGTTTCCCCTTTTCCAGTCAGTGGGAACTTCACTGGACTGCTGTGACTTCTCAAATATGATGGCTTAGCAATTTAATCTCCTAGTTTCCTCAGGACCTGTGGACACATCTCATCATATCCCATGGATTTGTATGCCATCAGGTTTCTTAGAAATTCTCAAACCTGATCTTCTCCTACAATGGAGAGTTCTTCATGCTACCAGTCCTTGCCTTTGCCTTCTGCATCCTGGACAGTGTGATTAGAGTTTGTCCAGGAGCAACCTTTTGATCCATGCAGGCCTCTGGGAATTTTGCCTGACTTCCTCCTTGTTGGGATGCATCGCTTGGGAGGTTGGAGGAGGAGATCCTTGAATACTAACTAGTTATCTTGGGCCCTTCTTCCGTTCAAGCCTTTGTCCCATGGTACTCTACAAAACAGATTCCTGAAGTCTCCCAAAGTCCAGGGAAGTGAACTTTTTGTGTGCCTTCCTTGCTGCCCTAAAGATCTAAACTCCACCGTTCCATGGTCACTGCAGCCAAAGCTGCCCTTGAGTTTCACATCCCCGACCAGCCCCTCCTGGTCAGCAAGAACAAGCTCCTCTTGGCTTGGCTCCCCTNTATCCTGGTCAGCAAGAACAAGGTCCAGCAGAGCTCCTCTTGGCTTGGCTCCCCTATCACTTGGTGAAGGAAGGTGTCACGGATCCATTCCAGGAACTTTCTGGATTGCTTATGTCCTTCAGTGTTGTCCCTCCACCAAGTATCAGGTGACTGAATTCCCCCATGAGGACCAGGGCTCGTGAAGATGAGGCTACTCCTATCTGTCTGTAGAAGACCTCATCAGCTCCGACCAGGCCCTCTCTGGTCAGGTGGCCTGTAGCAGACCTCCACTATAGTGTCTCCTGCCCCTACTCCCTTTCATCCTGATCTATATGCTCCTGGTCTGATTCTCTTCCATCCCCAGATGGAGCTGCACACACTCCAGCTGGTGACTGACTTAGAGTGTGACACCCCTGTGATTTGGGAGATCACGGATGTCCTTCAGCTCTGAGGTTCAGGTCTAGCCCCGATGCTACCTGAGAACTTGAAATACCTGGTTTCCTTTTTTTTTTTTCTCCCTACCTCGATGAGCTTCAAGGTTTTTAAGTTAATTGGGCTCTATATTCCTTGTAATCTGAGGGATACCTAGGTCACTGCTGGTGGGGTAGGTAGGTGTTGGGAGCCCAGCTGTGCCTGTGGTATCTGCATCTGCTGTGCTTCCTGGATTCACACATAGATCTGAGGCCTTTGTAGCAACCTCTGTTAAGAGCTGTTGTCAATCTATAGGCAAATCAAATGCCGAGACTGAACTACTTACCAAGTAACTGCTATTTTTTAGATTGTTGGGTTGTTTTTTTTTCCCTCCCAGGAAAAATGCTGCATGACATTAAATGCCTTGTCATTGAGGAGCCAGAATATTGGCTGGATATTATCTCTGTCTGGAGAAACCTTCATGGGTGTGAGGGAAAAAAAGATACTGTGTCTCAGCCAAGCCGATTGCCTCAGAAGAGAAAAGCAGAGGAGACAACTACTGTAACTAAAAGGCAGGAAACAGAACAAGCCAGAGAGACTGCGTCTGAGGAATGTCAGGCAGAAGCTGGAGAGAGGTGTGTGGTACCAGAGAGAAAAACTGATCAGGACCACTGGACTGAAAGCCAAGCCTCCTTAGCAGAGCCTTCCCAGAGCCCTGGAGAGAAACCTGTTGCAGATGAGCAGTGTAGCTTCAGCTTCAGAGTTTCCTGTCGTTGCAGTGGAGCCATTGCCAGAATACTTACTTCACAGGTATGCTTAAATATCTGTGTTTTGAAAGAATGAAGCAAAGGTGAGGGGAGCTGTGTGGTTGTGTTTGTCACTGCAGGTGTGGGTTTTAGAAAAACAGAGTGATCGAAGCCTTTTCTGTATTTTCTCAGAAATTCAAGCCCTTAGCCTGCATTTACCTTAACCAAGTGGAAGTACAAGTCCTGATGTTAATTTTTGAGCACAGTTATTGTGAATACTTCTCAAATTAGTGCCGTTTAGTGAGGATAGGTGAAAATAAGAGGATGAGGTAGCAGTGCCTGTGAAGTCTGGTGGAGTCTGAGATGCAACCTAATAGTAGTTTACAGTTACTGAAAGGGATGTTGCAGGGACAGTGGGGCCAGAATGCTCTCAGTCCTGGCAGGCAGCCTAGAAGAGGCAAAAAAACAGAACTTGCAGCTTAGGTGGGATCTGGTTGGTTACTGGGGAGACCTTGTTTCCCAGGAGGGTGGTCCAGCTCTGGGATGTTTCCTGGTGGTTCTTGTTTCTTGGGTGATGTAGAGACAGGGAAGGGACCCTTTCCATCCAGCGTTCTTCCCATCTCTGTTAACTTTCTACTGTGAGGAGGGGAAAAAACCACGACAAAAAAATCAACCAACCTTAAGTAACTGCAATTTATGTACATTTCTCTGAGTTGAAGACAACAGTAGTTGAACTAGATGATTTCCCCACCCCCCACTAAAGCTGGTTCCTTGGGAAGGCAAGATACATGAACCTGCCAACAGGAATACTTGCTTGAAATTGTGCTGTGTTTGAACTCCTGTGCTCTGAGGGTAGTCAAAGCTTTCAGAGCTTTAATGACACAAAAGCATTAAAACTG
>VXBZ01000600.1:57844-82041 GCA_013399135.1 Heliornis fulica
GTTCCTGATCCAAGCCAGGATGCCATTGGCCCTCTTGGCCACCTGGGCACACTGCTGGCTCATGTTTAGGCTTGGTAACAGTCCCTTCCTCACCTCCACCTTCCCATTTCCTTGGGAAGGTGGAGGTGAGGAAGGGACTGTTACTACGAGAGCCTCACCAGTAAGGCTGTTCTAACCACTTGCTGTGAGCAGAGCCAGGGTGGGCTCTTTTTTGACCCCTTCTTTCAAGGCCAGGCATAATGTTTCTTCAGGCACAAGAAAAATGGATTACAGGCAATGGTTAATTCTCCCACTTCCTGAGTTTGAAAGCCAATAAGGATCAGTAGAACACAGAAAGGACAGGCTTTTTGAAGTTACCAAAGGGAAAGGCCAGCTTCAGAATTGCCTTACCAACCAGAGGAGCTCTTGCTGCCCTGGGAACTGTTCCCTTTGCAGACTGCTGGGAACCCAAACCCAGGGTTTGAATAATTTTTTGAAATAAATAAATAATAATAATACTGCCCTCGCTCCTTGGAAGAGTATCAAGAGGGAAAAAACAGTGTCCATCTTCCCTGCTAACCCAATGGAAAGACCTCCTGAGGACAGAAGTATTTGTGGGTCTGGTTCTCCCATTGAGGAAGAGTTACAGAGAGAGTGGATTTAAATTCCATGCGGGGACGTAGCTCGCTGAGGTGAGCTGTGACCGTTAACACGCTGAGGTGTTCAGTGATGCCAGAGGTGTCAGCAGTGCTGAGTTCTGCACAGATGAATGGTGAACTGCCCAGTGGGCTGAGCTCCTAACCTTTCCTTCTCCTGAAATTGCCAGGCTACTTCGTGTTGGAGGCACTGTTGTGTTGCTGCTGAGCCACCACCTCCACAAGCACACGGATGGCGCGACCCAGCGGGCTGAAACCGAGTCTGGTGATGCCGTTTCTCATGGGGCAGGTGAAACCACCGCTGTGAAAGCCCTGAGTGTTGGTGGGAACTCTTCCTCCTTGGTGAAGGGTGTTGAATCCTTCCCCAGCAGCAGACACACACATCTTGGATCTCTGGTGCTGGATAGTGTCTATGGAGTTGGTCTTGGCAAGACAGATGCTTTCATACACAAGTACAGGAAGATCTCTTCTGGTGGGAATCCATAGTTTCTCTGCCTGAGGGAACTGGAGTCCTGATGCACTTGGAAAGCAGCATGGGAGTGATCTGGTGGGACCCTGCTGATCTAAACCCTGTGCCACTTGTGCTCAGCTCATTTTCTTTGGATGCCCAAAGGTGTTGCTTTTCTCCCTTTGTTTTTTTTAGGAGAGGTGGAAGGTGCCCACTGGTGTTTCAGATGGTTTTATTCTAAAATATTGTAATGAGACAATTGAATCTTTGTGTGGGCAAAGCCTCTCAGTATTGGGAGGAGTTTTTCTGGCAGAGAAGGACTTCATTTTCACAATTGAGGAAACACATATAGTAATAATAAATGTAAATGGACTTCTGTGAATGTTTTTAGGAAGCAAATCTCATCTGAAGGAGCCCCCAGCTCTTTTTGGAGGGCTAGATGCATACTGTACCATGTGCCTTGCAGTCCTGTCTTTCATTTTGAAGCTCATTTCTCAGGAGTTTGAAATGTTGGAGAATAAGCTACTGATCCTTTGCAGCAGTGGTGTGCCTTAGGTTTTTACCAGAGAGTTATGACTATGAGGAGTAATGCTTTCACCTGGTAGTGCTACTCCAGAGGCACAGCGTGGGAGATGGAAAAGCTTGCCAAGTGGATGAACAAGTGACTTTGTGTGAATGGTTGACCCTGGCTGGTGGCCAGGTGCCCACCAGAGCTGCTTTACCACTCCACCTCCTCAGCTGGACAGAGTCATAGAATGTTAAGAGTTGGGAGGGACCTCGAAAGATCAACTGGACAGGAATTCTTGTCCTGAGGAGTTGAGTCCCAACAGAGAGACTGTTTGGGCTCTGTCTCAGAGAAAGATGCAATGAATCCATCCAACTGGAGTTCACAGGGAGGCCAGAAGGGAGAGGATGAAGGTTTATGTTGACCTGAAGTGTTAAATGAGGAGCTGTGGAGAGGCAAGAATACAGCTGTGTCATTGGTTGGCTTTTGCTGTGTGTGTACAGCTCTGCTAGAAGGNTATTGGTTGGCTTTTGCTGTTAGCCACGGGCAGGAGAGAGAGAATGTGTGTACAGCTCTGCTAGAAGGATCACTCTGGGAGAGGGATCAGGATTCTCATGTTGCTGTGCTGTGTCATGCTGACTGGCCCTTCTTGTGAAGGGAGGATCTGGAGAACTGCAGGCCTGTCAGTCTGACCTTGGTGCCAGGGAAGGGTATGGAGCAGATCATCTTGAGTGACATCATGTGACACGCAGGATAACCGTGGAGTCATGAAAAGCAGGTCCTGCTTGACCAACCTGACCTTCTTGTATGACAGGATTTTAGGAATAAAATGTCCAGATGGGATCCATCAGATCCCAGTGGCTGTGATCCCAAAATAGCAGCTCTGTCTCCACGGACAAGCAGAGAGGAGACAGAAGCTTTCTTTAGGCACCGTGGGGTTTTGGATGGTGCCTATCCCAAACCAGAGTCTGACTGTAAGGCCCCTCTGTCAGGTGGTGCAGGGGTGGAGGAGGGCTGCAGTAGTGTTTGGTGAGGTGGGAATCAGCAGCACCAGATGTCCCCAGCCTCCACCTCCAGCCTCTGAACTGCTGGTGCCTCAGCCTTGGTGCTTGTGGCGGTGGCAGGTCCGCACGGCAGAGCGGGGCAGAGGCCCCGGGCTGATCTGAGCACCTCAGAACACAGCTCCTCCCTCCTCACACCAACCACTGCCAGACCCCTAGTCCCAGGGAGCTGGGGGGCTCTCTAGCTGTGGCTCTCCCCCTTACCAAGACAGACTCCCCTCTGGAGTTGTCTCTGTGGTGCTCTGTGCCTCCACTCCCACTGGCTGCTGCTCTACCTGTTTGCTGACTTTTAATAGGCTTACCTCTTAGCTAGGTTTATATATATATATATATATAGCTTTGTAATCCTATAGCACGTGTTGTCTCACAAAAGAAGCAGGAAATTGGGTAGATCAGCAAAAACCACTCCCCGGTATTCAGAGAGCGATGAGTCCCTGTGTGACACTTGTGGCCGTGTCATCTCCCCAGAGCAGCAGGAAATCGGGTAGACCCAGCAGAGCTGCTGCCCAGGCGTTGAAGAAGTGATGAGTTCCCTGCATACTTGTGGGAGGAGATGCACAGCATGAACTCTGCATTTAGAGAGAAAAAATCACCCATAGAAGTATCCACTTAAATGGTCTTGCTTCAATGGACTGCTTGAAGGAAAAGTAAAAAAGAGGGGGAGGGGAGGGGAGCAGTTTGTTGCAGTGTTTTTCAGATTAGTGTCACGAAATAGTTTGAGGACTGAAACCTACTGCAGCATCTTGTGCCTTAAAACTGCAGGATCTGTCCTGGTGGGAGACCTGCAAGTACATGAAATCCACAGTAATGAATCATAGAATGTTGGGAGTTGGAAGGGACCTCAGAAGATCATCCAGACCAGCCCCTGCCTGAGCAGGGTCATCTCGATTANTCCTCTTCTGCAGGCTAAAGAGCCCCAGCTCCCTCAGCCTGTCCTCATAAGGAAGATGTTCCACTCCATCATCTTGGTGGCCCTGTGTTGGGCTCTTTCAAGGAGTTCTATGTCCTTCTGGAACTGAGGGGCCCAGAACTGGACACAATACTCCAGGTGAGGTCTCCCCAGGGCAAAGCAGAAGGGGAGAAGGACCTCTCTTGACCTACTAACCCCCCACTTCCTAGTACACCCCAGGATGCCATTGGCCTTGGCCATGGGGACACACTGCTCCCAGCACATCCTGCTGGCACCCCAAGGTGCAGACTGACCCGGCGGCGCTGGCTCACGTAGCCTTGATGCTGCCTTGGTGTGTCTGTTCTCCTTCTGAAACCGTGGAAGAGGCTGACCCCGCAATCCTTGTCCTGGGGTGCATGTCCACCTGTGAGACATTTCTTGTCCCTGCTCTTTGCCAGCAGCTGGCATGTCCTGGCTCACCCTGGCTGCCAGCTGTTCTTGTGCCCACTGGGTGGGAGACAAGGTGACTTGCTGTGCAAATAAAGGGGTTGAGAGGCTGCCCAGCTGCTGAATCACAGGATCTCCTGAGCTGGAAGTCACCCATAAGGATGGATCATCATGTCCAACTCCTGGCTCCACACAGACCCAGGGTGTCCTGTGGTCTTCCCTGTCACCCCCAGATGTAAGCTAGTGCCAGCCACCCACCACCACCCAGGAACTCACCCACGTGGTTGGCTTGTGCAGAGACAGCTCTGCTCAAAGTACCTCGGGGCTGCCCACATCTGAAAATCTCCTGGGTGGCTCCCATCACCCAGCAAGTAACCCCCAGTCAGAGGGCTTGGCCACACCTGTGCCAGTCACAGCTGTCTTCACCTGCCAGCGGGAAGCAGGGAGGGAAGAAAGGAAAACAGGAAAAAGGGGGAGGAGGAAGAGAAGGAGGAAGAAGGCTGCATTTGGCAGCTACCTCCAGCAGCTAGAGCCAGAGCAGCTGATAGTCACCGTGGGACAAGCTTGCAATGTCCTCTGCAGCTTCCACCAGCTCTTTGCCCAGTGGCCTGGCTGTCCTAAAAACCTTCCCAGATGTGCTCTTCATTCCTGAAATCGTAAGTGCTGGGTGTTTTCCTCTGGGGGAGGGCAGATCTTGCTGGTGGGGTACCCAGCACGCTTCATGCCCCAGCTCTCTGAGGGATGAGACCTGGCTCAGAGCGTGGGATTCGGGAGTCCTGCCAGATCCCTGAGTCTCGAGGGTCTGGGGACAACCCCTGGTAGCCAGCTCTCCCTTGGGTAGAAGTGAAAGCCCTGAGCTGGGGCTCTGAAACTCCCCTTTAGCCTGCAGAGGACTCTTGTGGTGTCTCTGAAAATCTGCTGTGGCTGAATCTGAAAATGTGAAAATCTTCCTCCATGACAGAGTGGAAGGACTTGCTCGTGGCTTTAAACCAGACCTCCAAATTAAGAGGATGGATTAATTGGAAGATTATTTTAGCAGCCACTACAGGCAGAGGATAAGCTGCCTGGTTGGAGCAGGGGTAGAGGCGAGCAGAGGTGTTTGTTACAGCAGCAGAGAACCTGGGCTGTCAGAGCTGTACTGCTCTGCTGAGACGGTCCTGGGCTGGAAGTGTAGAGCACCAGGACCTCTGCCTGTGGGGGTAACAGTGTGTGACAGACACCTTGCTGCTTCCTCCCCTATCGTGGTGTCACTGAGCAGCAGGTCCTACTTGCAGTAGGTTTGGCAGAGGTGATGAGGAGCAGTTGCTGTGAGCACTGACTAAAGGTGGAAGTTTTCCTCTAGAGCCCTTTTCATGTGTCTTCTAGCCCCCCCCACCCATGAAACCTGCTCCTCTCACAGCAGTTTGAGAGGCTTCTTCCAAAGCCTGAGCACTTTTAGGTTATTTCACTCTAAAAGCTTCACCTTTGCCACCTGGAACCCAGTCCTTTCCCTATCCCCCAGCTCAATCCACACCTCCGTGGTTTATGGCATTTACTTTGTTCCCGTAGTGACTGCAGCGCACACGGGGAACGGGCTTGCAGCAGGTGTTATCGGTGTATGGAGAAAACCTTTGCTTCAGGTCCTCCAAACACACTCTGGGGACTCTGCCCGGGTGCTGAGGCCAAGGTCCAGGTTTCCCGCAGCTGCAGGAAGGAGAGTGGAGGGTCCCTCTGGAGGTTCTGGATGGGCAGACACTGGGGTTGTGTTAGTCCTGGGGAGCTGAGCATACCGTTGGCCTTGGTGTACAATTCCTGACTCCAGGGGATTTGGTAAGGCAAGTTGCTTAATGAGTGGGAAATAAGCACCTTATCCCATCATTTGGTCTGGAAATATGCATCCTAAAGGCTTGGGAAGCACCTTGAGCAGAGGAATGCAGAGTAACTGGATTGCTTCATCCCCAGAGGTGGGAGGTGTACATCCCTAGGTCCTGCAGGTAGCTTCTCCCCGCTGTGTACCAAGGGGGTGGGTGCCTCCAATCACAGCATTTGGAAGGAGGAAAGAGTTTCTCAGTGAGAGCTGAGGTTACCTGCAGTGGGTTAATAGGGTGGCTACAGAATCCCCCAAAGAGCATTTCAGATGCCAAGGCAGCTGTGAAAATGCCACCAGGCTCTGTGACTGCCACATGTGGGTGTGCTGGCTGAGAGCTACCGTTTCTGTTCTGCGAGGCTGGGTTTAATTCTTGTGACCTCTTACATGTGAGGAGCTTCCTGCCTCTGTGTGTGTGTCTGTACATACATGGGAAATCTGAAACGAGCTGAAACCAGGTATGTTCACTCTGTGGAGGGCTCTTGAAGTTAAGTCTCTTAGACTGCTGTCCCCAGCCCCCCGTGGGTTGTTACCGAAAGCCTCTCGATTTACATACATACCTCTCATTTTTATGAGTCTGCAGAACAGCAGCACCATAAAACCAGAGTCAATAATCAAACCATGTCAAACATACTTGCCTGAGTCAGAACTCACATCCTGCATAAAGGGGAGATGGGGAATGGTAAGAAATGAGAAGTGGTACTTCCCCTCCCTCCCCGCTCCCAGCCTCTTACCTCACCCCAGTTGTCTTGGGTTTTAATGGAGCAACTGTAAGGTGTCCTCCAGGATCTGTAGCTGCAACACATTGGTGTTGTCACTGCCTGGATTAGTGTTTGGGTGTCAGTCTTTGGTTGTTACAAGAGGCACCAGAACAGCAGCACTTTGGAAGACATATTTTCCCATGGGTATTTGCAAGGTCTCAACCATGTTAATGGTGTGAAGTATCAATTTGTGTAGTGGAACTTTCAGATGTGGGGTGACACAAACAGTGGGACAGTTTCTGAAGATGATAGATCAGAAACTTTTCTTTCCACCTGCAAAATGCCCACAAAGAAATGGAAATGCCACAACCTTTTGGTGCTCCGGTGCTGGCGAAGGGCGGCCTGGGGTATGCCAGCGATCAGGCCGAGCTGTGGGTCAGCAGGGCTCTCTTTCCTCTGGAGATGTGCCTGCAAAGTCGATACCAACCTGCAATGAGTGCCAACATGGCTCCTCACAGGGGTACATCTGCCAGGCTGGGTGTGGAGCAAGCATGATCCTCTGGAAGAAGCCTCCTGTGGGCAGAACCCAGCCCTCAGGATGTCTGAGCCGGCCTCCGCCGTGTGCTGATGTGGGGAGGGTGCAGAAGGCCACAGTGACACCAGCAGCAGGGCTACAGCGAGGCTTTTTGGGGTCAGGAGCAGGGACAGGTGCTCCCAGCTAAAGGCCCAGTCTTGAGCAGAGGCTGGGAAGAAGACAAAGGCATCCATGGCCATTGCCATGTGCCATGCTGGTGCCAGAAGCACGTGTGGCTTTTGGTACTGCTGTGGGTAAGTCAGTTTGTCCCACGCTCACCCTCTCTCCCACTTTCACTTGCAGGTCTTTGGGGGCCTCGTCTGGATCCTGGTGGCGTCCTCACATGTCCTGCTGCCCATGTTGCAAGGCTGGGTGATGTTTGTCTCCGTGTTCTGCTTTGTCATGTCCACCACCCTCCTGTGCCTCTACTTGTGTGGGGCACACGGGGGCAGCAGCTTCTGGGTCACCTTGGTAAGTGGATGTGACAAACCTCAGGGCCTCTCCCCTCCCTGGTATCACACAACTGTATCCTCTGCTGCTCCTGCACTCCCAAATCGAAGGCTGGGGCTTACCTGGGTTCCTTCCTCCACACCCTTTGCAGTGTGCTCCTTGCTTGTGACTGACTGACTGACTGTGTGATCCTTGCTCCTTAGGATGTCATCTGCCAGGGGACAGCAGCTCTCTTCTACCTCAGTGCTGCTGTGCTGCAAGCCTACGTCACCATCACCTACAGAGACATCCAGGCGGTCACCGGTGGGATCCTTCTCGTCTACCAGGAGAACATCTCTGCTGTGGTGAGTGCCTGGCAGGCAGGGGAAGGAAGGGGAGGGGGTGACTGTGGAGCAGCCTCAAGGGAAATCTTGTGCCAACCATTCAGGGAGGGGGAGAGAAACTGGTCCCAGTCCTACTGTGCGTGTCTCCAAACACACACGAGTCAACAGAAACTCTAGTGCACCAGGGAGTGTTTGCTCAGCACAGGAGCTCCCACAATGTCATAAAAAGTTAACAGGCTGATGTGTTTTTCCATCATAGGTATTTGCATTCTTAGCAACCCTGATGTACGTGATCCATAAGGTGTTCGCGCTCCTGCGATGGAAATCATCCTAAGAGCTTCCCCTGGGAAGTGTGTCCCGTGGTCACCCCCTGAACACAGAAGTTGTTCAGCAGCTGCAGTTTCCAGGCTGGGTTTGGGTTTTGGTTTTTAATGTATATGCTATAAACAAGCAGCTTTTTGGGGGGGACCACTGCAATGAAGGCAAAGAGCCTGCTGGAGAAAGCTGACTGTCTGTTTTCTCTTCAGTCTCTCCCATGCTGGGTACAATTTGATGCTGGCAATTTTGGGACCAAATAGAAAAATATACAGCTTAAAAAAGATTAAAATAGTTGAGTTCAAAGTGCAGGATCTCCCTTAACCACACCTCAGCGTCTCCAGGTTTCTTACTGCCGACAGAGGAAGCCTGAACAATCAGCATACTCAGGGCAGGAGCATGAAACCAGGTCATTTACGTGCTGCCCCTTTAACAGAAACCCCTGTAACTGCTGTGCTGAAAATCCAGTGTCACACAGCTTCTGCCTGAGGTGTGGTGAGAGGTGGGACAACCCTGGACTTGCCTCAGGGGCAAGAAGAGTTACTGCAACCGGGGGCTGCCGAGGCACGACCGTTGTGCCAGGAATTGCTGCTCTCGTTCTCCCCCTACAGAAGACAACCGAGAAGGAGAATTACAGGGATGGTTTGGGTAAGGCCTGGAATAAGCAGAGGCAGTGGAATAAGCAGAGGCAGTCGGCTCCTGGCAGTGGTTGCATCACTGGTACAGGTGGGCTCGCTGCCAGTCGCTGCTGGCATCTCCCCTGCGCTGCCTGTGGGGAGCCCACACCCAGGCCAAGGGCTGAACCAACCCAGGCTACTCTCAGTGATGATGCTCCCTGGTGTTAACTGGAATGAGTGTGCTGGTTTCAGCTGGGCTGGAGGCTGTTGGCTCCTATGGGACTCTGGTTTGGATCTGTGCTGCAAACTGGGTACTCCAGGCCCGGTTTTGTTGCTGCTGAGCTGGAAGCCGCAGCCTTTTCTGCTGGGAGGGGCCACGGCTGACCCTGAGGGATGTTCTGTACCATATGATGCCATGCTCAGCTGATGGAATGGGGGGAGAGAAGGAGGAAGAGGGGAATGTTCCCAAGTGTCCAGTCCATGTGCTGGAGCCCTGTTGTCCTGGAGGTGGCTGAACACTTGGGAAGTGGGGGATGAATGCCTCGGTTTGCTTTGCTCATGTGTGTGGCTTTTGCTTGACCTATTAAACTGTCTTTATCTCAGTCCAGGAGTGTTCTCACCTTTTCTCTGTTGAGCCTCTCCCCCATCCTGACTTTTGAACTGGACCAGGGGTTTAATTTGAAGCTTTTTAATTGCTGTGTCAGGCAAACATTTGTGTTTTTTTCCCTCCTTGAGGTAAACCAGTTTGACTTGTTTTTTGCTTTTGTTGGTGTGACAGAAGCAAGAGGTTGCAACAGAAATAGAGAAAGAAGCCCTTTTTTCAAGCAGGGAGGGACCTCACAGCAGCTTTGGACAATGGCACTTGGATCTGAAGGTTTAACACACACCTGTTGAAACTGGTGTACAGGACACGTGTACGTGGGGCAGTGTCTGGTCAAGCCACCTGCCCTGCTGCTCTGGGCCCTCCTAGATGTGGCATTAAACCACAGGGACACCCTTCTGTCCAGGGCTGTACCCCCAGACCCTGGATGGGACAGCTCTGCCACCCGGTGTACCCAGCACCTCTGCACCAATGCCACCTGTCCCTCTGCCTCCTGGCTGTCACATCAGCACCCTGTGTCTTGGCAGGGCTGCTGCTGCCCCTCCCCCGTCCTGCCTTGCTTCTCCCTTCCCCACCACGCACCAGTATAAACCAGCCTGCGCTAGCGCACACCGGTCTGCGCTGGTTCACCTGTGCATCCCTCTCCTTTTGACCCAGCCTGGTTTGCAGAGACACCTCCCCCTCCCCCCACCATGACCTTGCTGGAAACCAGCACTGGGAAAAAACCCAGCACTGGGTGCTGAGCGGCCTCACGGTCCCAGGGCAGCTGGGGAGGGGGCTGAGGCCCGTCTGGTGCTGGGGGGAGGCCCTGTGACCCCGGTCTTTGCCTGGGTAGGGCTGGGCTTGGCAGAGAAGGGCTGGCATTGGGTGAGGAGTCCCCAGATGAGCAGTGATGCTGCAACTCTAACCCCTCACAGGATCACCCCAACTCCAGCCCCAGTATCACAGGCTGCTCTGGGCTGGAAGGGACCCCAAGGATCAGGGTTCTAACCCCACTGCCACAGGCAGGGCCACCAGCCTCCAGGCCTGGAGCTAGACAAGGTTGCCCAGAGCCCATCCAACCTGGACAAGGAGGCCAGCAGGTGTGTACCCTAGAGAGGGGCCATCAGGCTGCAGGTGAATACCCCACCCACCCCCTGGAGGCAGCCAAAACCTCAGCTCCTGTGGTAAAAACGAGATTACAGACTTATCACTCATTAACTGCACCCAGATTGCAATCTTGGTTCCTCTTGCTTAATTAAACAGCTTAACCACAATGCTGCCTGGTCCCAAATACCAGCAGACCGGACACTTGGCCTCCAGAGTTGGTGGCACTTCCATGTTCTCTGGACTTGGAGAAGAAAAAAACAGCTGCACCAGTGTCTCTGGTAACACCAACAAGCTGGTGTGAACAGGAAACCACCAACAAGCTGGTGTGAACAGGAAATCCCCCCCCAACAAGCTGGTGTGAACAGGAAATCCCCCATGGTCTGTTCCCCACCTCTGACTGTGTCACCCAGACCACAGCCCCCTCCCTGGTCCTTGGTCTCCCTGAGGTGAACAGCAGCAAGCCCTGCACCCCGTTTGCTTTGAGGACAGGGATGGAAACACCTTATTCCCGACTTGGGGAAGTGCTCAGGGATGAGCTACTGTCTGAAGCCCTGAACCTCCTCCAGAGAGCAGAGGCAAGAGGAGTCCTGAGGACCCTCAAGGGAGCAGGTGCCATGTCTGGTTGTAGGTGTAGGGTGCTTGTGCCAGGCGATGGCCGGTGCCTCATGGACTGGGAACACGCGGTGCCAGACCCATCTGGGTCACACAAGGAGCAGAGTTCAGGGCAGGTCGAGAGGGGAAGAGCTGGACTTGCTCTGTACTGGGTGCTGCTAGCCAAGGACCTGTCCCTGCACCACCTGTCTTCAACCCTTCCCTGCCCAATCCTGCCACCTCATCCCACCTCACAGATGGGGTGAATGATGGAGGCCATGACATCACCCACATCCTCAATCTTTGTGCAGGGACCTCCAGAGATCATGGAGTCCAACCCCCTGCCAGAGCAGGTTCCCTAGAGCAGGTCACACAGGTTGGTGTCCAGATGGGTCTGAAATATCTCCAGAGAAGGAGACTCCACAACCCCCCTGGGCAGCCTGTCCCAGGGCTCCCTCACTGTGAAGTTCTTTCTTACATCAGTGAAGAACCTCCTGTGGTCCAGCTTGTGGCCATTGCCCCCTGTCCTGTCCCCACTCTCTGACCACAAGGGTTAATGTTGGAATGATCTGCAGCCTGGGTTGCTCCAACGCTGTGCTAAAACACGGCTCCGCTGGGTTCCACTGCCCCTTTCCCCATGCCCAAGACAAACACTGTGTCCCAGCATGTGCATGCAGAGTCCACTTGTCTTCTGGTGGGACTTCCTGATGGATCCTCCAACCAGTGAGCCACTCCAGCATCTGGCACGTACCCCTGTGCGCTTCAGCTGGAGATGGGCTGCATGAAGGGGTTTACTCCGTTTCCAGACAGAGGCTGGTGTGTATCAATCACAGACCTTCCCATCTTCCTCTGGCACTTCCTGAGTCCTGCAGACTCTACTGTGCCCAAGTGGGGTGCAGAGTGCCCTCAGGATGGCTGGACTCCAGGCTGTGGGCTGGGTTCCCCATGCCAGGCTAAACGCTGTTGTATCCCACAGGAGGCCTCAGGTACTTGGGCCAAACTCCCCCACTTGCAGGACTAGTGTTTGCACAGCTCTGGCTGCTGTGCACCAGCATCTCACCCCTCCTGTGCCCCACCTGAAGACACACAACTCTCACTTTCTGATTTTACAGTTCCCCCACCATGATAAGCGAGCCCCAGGGGGGAGATAAGCAGCGCACACTGTCACTTGAAGGTCTCCCAGACACTGGCAGTTTGCAAAGAAGACCCCAACACACCCACACCAGGCTCATTCTGAGGACCCTTTATTGCTTTCCCAATCTTTCCAGTAGTTTCCCAAGAGCTTGTGAAAGAAACGTGGGACCTGTTGATTAAACATCTCTCCAGGAGTTGAGTAAATGCATGTCTGAAGTCAAAGTCACACTCACTGTCCCGCTCTAGCTGCATGTCCCTGGGTGAACTGTGGTCAGAAGAATGGTGGACAAGCAAACAGTGTGGCTGGATGGTGGGGATGGAGCAGCAAACCAATGGCAGGAGAGAGCTAGTGGTGCCCTCTGCTGAAACACAGGCCAACCTGTCCTTCTGGGCTGGGCTTTCCCAGTCACAGCTCAGCAAGAGCCAGAGGGACAGGAGCTCTTACCATGCTGCCCGTTTGACATTTGCCCAGGGAGATTTCTTCATTCCCTGAGCTTCTTTCACCTCACTCCACTCCAGCTTTGTGTCTGGCACCTCATCCTCAGGCTCGGGGTCCTCGCGGACAGTCCCCTCCGGCAGTGCCACCACGGTGGGCAGAGGGCCCTGCTCCTCCCGGAACTCCACTACGTAGAGGTTCTTCTGGTTGGCCAACTGTTGGTGAGTCTCCTGGGAGCAGGAAAGAGAAAGGATCATCAAAACAAGCGAAGCACAACGCTGGGTTACTTCAGGTCCAACTCCACATGGCATATGGGGTAGGAAAACCAACAAAAAGAAGAGGTAATTTACTAATAAACAGTTTAAAGACTGCAAAAATTAAATGACTCCTTGGGTTCGTCCTCACGGGCTTCATAACTGGCCAAGCAGCAGGAACTGAGGTAGCTGGGCTGCAGGTGTACTGCCATGACAGTGTCACCTGAGAGGAACGTGCTTCTGGAAAGGACTGGCCAGAAAGGGCCCAGCCTGCTAAGAAAGGTGCACGCTGGCACGTTAGTAACATGCAGTAATGGTTTAGCAGCTTCCTATGGATATGAATTTTGTTTTGCCAACAGTAAATGCTTCTCAGTGCCCTGACAGGTGATGTCAGCTAACAGACTGGCATCATTTAACGTGGGTTTCAGCTCTACCTCCCCTCACACACAAGTTGTTCTGGTAACGCTCAGATTTTACGGAGTAAGTGTCTACGGGGAGCAGGGAAACTCATTCAGGGCAGTTAAGAGAATAGGTCAAGTGTGTATCTCTCCAAGCAATAATCTATCCAGCAGGTCCTCCTCCTCCTCACTCTGTGGAAGACTTCTTGCAGATAATGTGCTGGAAATATACAAGAGGCTTCCTGATTAACCTCGGATGCCCACAAGCATCGGTAACTATCTCATGAGGCAGAGAGGCTCATCAGCCCCTGCCCTCCCGAGGCCAAAGTGAAGAGGTTGGCTAGGAGGGAGCAGCAGATTTGATGACTATGGCTTTGGGGACACAAACAGTGAAACCCCAGCAGCCAACAAGCCTCTACAAGCAAATGGGATAGCCAGGAAGTGCCAAGGGACTGACTCAGGATACGAAGCCAAGCGTCACCCAAAATGCCACCAATAAATCCCGTTCCCTCGGACATCCCTGGAGGCTCTTGGCTGCAGCACAACCCACCTGTTGTGTCAGGCCTTTAAAGAGAGCTCTGGTAATGTTGATCAAGTTTTTGGATCCAGAAACCTTGGCATACATGTCTTTAATGCCAATCAGTTTGCAGATGGTCATGATAGCCCGGTGGCAGTGAAGACCATACCCTGAGGAAAAAACAGAAGGCGACAATTAGCACTGTGCAATTATCTGTAATCACATACCTCAGCTAAGGAAGAGACAACTAACAACTCCTCTTGGTTACTATATTTGTTACCTAGCAAGTTAGAACTTATATCTTTAAAATATGGAACATATAGCTTAAAAACACACATCTTAAAAATAGCAAAACCCTTCTGGGAAGACTCTTCCCCCCAGCCTCTGCAGCCATGCTAACACGAAGATCATGGGGGTTTATACTAAATATACCTCACCTAACATATTGCAAACTCTAATGAGAATATCACCAGCTACAAGCTCAAAACATAAACCTCTAAAAAACCCACAGCCCAAAGAGCTGCTCAATACCCCAGGTTTGGGTGGGATTCCTCAGGATACCCCTGGGAGCTCCAGAACCTTCCATGAATGCACCCCACCACTCTGGGGAACACTCACCAAGCAAAAGGCAGTTACTTTCTTTCTCCCCCTCAGCAGAAAAATAAGTCCCAAAACCAACAATTATAAAATCAATAATTAAAATTAGCAGAGAAGCAAGGCAACACGTTTGATTCAATGAGTATTTTGAAAAGGCTTTACAAGAGGAGAAGTATCAGGACGTAACTGCACTCATACAAAGACTCTTCTAGAAAGCTGCTTCTGTTGCAGCTTCAGGTGACCAGCTGCTAAAGCCCAAGGCTGAGCTCAAGAACCCATCAGAGAGAAGGCAGAGAAACTGGGGAGGAAGAGGGAAGCCCAAGTCAAGTCTGTGGGCAATCATGCTCCGCTGGGAAAGCCTGTCTGATCTGAGCACAGATCTGCTGGGACACAGGAGTGCCCTGGGAAGGACAGCAAATGGAAATCAGGGATGTAGCCATACTCCCCAGAGCTCAAGTACATTCTAGAAACAGCAAGCACTCCAGTCAAACGTGACGAACGCCTGCGGCACTCCTCTGCTTTCCACCCTCTGGGTCGTCCAAAAACACTTGAGGGTGTCTGGGGAAGCCACAGGCCAAAGTCTAGTAGCCACAAGGACTCAGAACTCGCAGGTGGGAGGGGCAGGAGACAGCACAAGAGCGCTGGATGCACGGTGTGAGGGAGTGTGACCAAAGCATCAGAGCATCGGCGCGCTCAAAGGCCGTGGGAGTGGTTGGGTCAGGAGGCTGAGTGTGGCGGTGTTCCGGCGGGAAAACTGTCCCAAATTCCCAACTAATCATTAATTGCTCTTGTGATTTAGATCTGCTCAGAATGAAACTGGAGTGATCTACAAAAAAACAGCCATGTAAATGAATTAGTTTCCTAATTGTTAAAATAAGAGGAACAATGAAGAGTGCTCAGCAGCAAACTCCATCTGCTTCCTACAGAACAGCAGGTACCTCTACCTGTCCTCAAAGCAACGTCAGGCTCAACAAGTCAAATCAAATCCTTCTCCATGAAGGCCTAACTCAAAAGATCCACACAAAGAAATGACCTCATGTCATCACCTCAGGTGTTTGCAACAAACAGACCCCAGAAGACACAATGGATCCCACAGAGAGCTGCACTGCATGAGAAATAAGGTGACCTCTGGGTCCCCAAAGCCCCCAGCCTCAACACTTTTGTCCCCATGCTCATTACCACTCCCCATGCTGTCCCAGTATGGGTGTGGGAGGGACAGGCATACAGAATGCAACTGGCACTCCAATTTCCCCCATCTGAAACACTCTCACAGTGGAGAAGTGGGCCCATGGGAACCTTGTGAAGTTCAACAAGTCCAAGTGCAAGGTCCTGCACCTGGGTCGGGGCAATCCTTGTCACTGATCAGGCTGGGAGATGAAGTGACAGACAGCAGCCCTGCAGAGAAGGACTTGGGGGTGCTGGTGGATGAGACTCTCAGCATGAGCCAACAATGTGCACTCACAGCCCAGAAGGCCAACCATGTCCTGGGCTGCATCCAAAGGAGCGTGGCCAGCAGGTCAAGGGAGGGGATTCTCCCCCTCTACTCTGCTCTCATGAGACCCCACCTGGAGTACTGTGTCCAGTGCTGGAGTCACCATCATAGGAAGGACATGGAACTGTTGGAACAGGTCCAGAGGAGACACAGAGATGATTAAAGGGCTGGAGCATCTCTCCTATGCAGACAGGCTGAGAGAGTTGGGCTTGTTCAGCCTGGAGAAGAGAAGGCTCCAAGGAGATCTTAGAGCGGCCTTCCAGTACCTGAAGGGCCGACAAGAAAGCTGGGGAGGGACTTTTTAGAAGGGCCTGGAGTGACAGGATGAGGGGGAATGGTTTTTAAGTTGGAAGGGGGTAGATTTAGATTGGATATCAGAAGAAATTCTTCCCTCTGAGGATGGTGAGGCCCTGGCACAGGGTGCCCAGGGAAGTGGTAGCTGCCCCCTCCCTGGAGGTGTTCAAGGCCAGATATCAGGGGAAGTTCTTTATGGAGAGTGGTGAGGTGCTGGAACAGGCTGCCCAGAGAGGTGGGGGCTGCCCCCTCCCTGGAGGTGTTCAAGGCCAGGTTGGACAGGGCCTTGAGCAGCCTGGTCTGGTGAGAGGTGTCCCTGCCCATGGGCAGGGGGCTGGAACTTGATGATCTGTAAGGTCCCTTATAGCCCTAATCATTCTATGATACTAAACTATCTCTGAACCTTGTCTAGAAAACAGCCATTAAAAATATTACTGAGAGGTAATGGAATGAGCCTATGAGTTCTCCAAAGCATCTGTGGGGAGAAGAAAAACCTGCAGAGTTCTTCTAAGGCCTTTGCCACCAACATCTACACGATGAGAATCATAACATCCCTTGGGTTGGAAAACACCTTCAAGATCATCGAGTCCAACCACAGCCTAACTCTTCCTAGTCCACCTCTAGCCCATGTCCTTCAGCACAAGAAGAACAGATTGCTTTTCCACATATAGGTAATTTAGAGCAGAAGAAACTTAAGAAGCATGAAAGAAAGCCAGGACTAGAGTTCCATCAGTGGAAGAGGGACAAGCCCTGATTTCCAACGACAAAGCCACATCAGCAACAGTAGGTGTTTCTAGTGACAAATAACTGATCCCCTTCAGCAATGAAACCATGCACCAAACAATCCATCTCTGGAGTAAGCAGACACTGTGGTTCTGTGCTTGCACAAATTTAACTTCATCAAATAAAAACCAGCCACTAACTGATAAAACTTTGGCACTTCCAGGCAGCTCTTCTTACCTTTGTTTTGCTTCTTCATGCGGATGGATGTTCTTTTGAAATTCACTGTAATGTCATGGAAAACTGGAGGGGAGAGAAAAAAAAAAGTACATTGAACCTAAAGCTGCTGTGACTACCAGCCTGATTTGTCCAGCCCATGATCTGTCCAGCTGCTGGCCTGGGTCAGCATGCACAGATCAAGTCAAGAGGTTATTCTCAGGGGAATTCACTGTTAAGAGATGCCCAGACAACCTCTGACTTCCTGAACTCAAACTGTGCCAGCAGAGAACTGATCTTGCTTCTATCCCCTCTCCCACCCCCCATGTTTTAAAAGCCTGGAATACTACACATCCAAACATCTTAAACATGGGAGGGCAGGAGACTAGAAGGGAGATAAATCTCCCCATGTTCTAACAACAAAGTATTACAGAATCTTGTCTTTGTGGACCTTCCTATAACTGCTGGTACCAACCTGAGTGCCAGCAAAGAGCACAGTAAATACTCGTTCCAGGTAACGGTCACTTATTTCACAGGGGGCTGATGACTGACTGTGCACTCAGGTGGTACCAGCCTCGACCCAAACACTCAAGAAACAAAATAATCACAGAACATGAGGAGTTGGAAGGGACCTCGGAAGATCATCTAGTCCAATCCCCTGCCTGAGCAGGGTCACCTCGATTAAATCACACAGGAATGTGTCCAGATTGGTCTTGAATGTCTCCAGAGAAGGAGACTCCACAACCTCTCTGGGCAGCCTGGCCCAGGGCTCTGTCACCCCCACAGGGAAAAAGTTCCTCCTTATATTCACATGGAACCTCCTCTGCTCCAGCTTGGACCCATTGCCCCTTGTCCTGTCACTGTCCATCCCTGAGAAGAGCCTGGCTCCATCCTCCTGACACTCACCCTTTACATATTTATAAACACTAATGAGGTCACCCCTCAGTCTCCTCTTCTCCAAGCTAAAGAGACCCAGCTCCCTCAGCCTGTCCTCAGAAGGAAGGTGTTCCACTCCCTTCATCATCTAGGTGGCCCTGTGCTGGGCTCTTTCAAGCAGTTCTATGTCCTTGTGGAACTGAGGGGCCCAGAACTGGGCACAAAATTCTAGGTGTGGTCTGAGGGTGTTTGGGACTCTTCTGCATCTCTCCTTGCACGTGTCTTTGCTTGAGGTCTAAAGAGTCTAAACCCTCTTACTGTGTTAGTAGCTAATCTTTCTCTTGACATCTAGAAGCATCAGTGGTAAAAGGAAGGGATCCTGAAGAACAAGTTTCTATGTATATTGCACACATAATATAACTTGAGAAGAGCCTGGCTCCATCCTCCTGACACTCACCCTTTACATATTTATAGATATTAATGAGGTCACCCCTCAGTCTCCTCTTCTGCAGGCTAAAGAGCCCCAGCTCCCTCAGCTTGTCCTCACAATGAAGGTATTCCACTCCCTTCATCATCTTTATGGCTCTGCACTGGGCTCTTTCAATCACACACAATGCACTGGATCACAAAGGGTTAAATTAACATCTCTGTGCCCTGTAACCAGTTTGTTTTGTCATACTCAGTTCTCGTTGGAAGCTGAGGTCCAAAGGAGTTGAGTACTTACGTGTGTGGTCCTGATAGAGCTCTATAAACTGCAGGCAGTGTATTGCTTTATTCTTTGCCTAGGGGACAAGGAAGGGCAGAAAAGATTTTATTTTCCTTGAATTTTCTGCAAACTGTTTGAAATTTATCATCAGTCAGCTAATGACAGAAAATAACAAGCAAGGAAGCAAACAGGAAATCTCCAAACCATTTACTTTATATAAAAATGAAGCTGTTCTCTCTTTTTTTTACCTGACAGATTTAATATTTTTAAAAATTTCTTAATACAGTAACAACTTCATGAATCTTTGTGTGCTTGTGTATTTGATTAGTTGAGCATTACAACACAAACCATGTTAATACAGATGGACAAGCCACACTCTGAGGCCTACAGGAGGATTAATAAGGTCACTGTGCATGTGTAGCACCAAATCCCTCCACACCACTGTCCGAGCTGATTGTGTGCTCCAGAGCTACTGGAAACAACTGAGCAAGGAGGGGGGTATGTAAAGGCCTCACAGGAAAGGGAGCAGAAAGAGGCTGAGAGAGTTGGGCTTGTTCAGCCTGGAGAAGAGAAGGCTCCGAGGAGATCTCAGAGCGGCCTTCCAGTACCTGAAGGGGCTGACAAGAAAGATGGCGAGGGGCTGGAGGGCCTGGAGTGACAGGACAAGGGGGACTGGCTTTAAATTGGAAGGGGGTAGATTTAGATTGGATATCAGGAAGGAATTCTTCTCTCTGAGGGTGGTGAGGCCTGAGCACCCTGTATCAGGGCCTCACTACCCTCAGAAGTGGTGGCTGCCCCCACACTGGAGGTGTTCAAGGCCAGATATGAGGTGAAGTTCTTCACGGAGAGTGGTGAGGTGCTGGAATGGGCTGCCCAGAGAGGTGGAGGATGCCCCAACCCTGGAGGTGTTCAAGGCCAGGTTGGATGAGGCCCTGGGCAACCTTGTCTAGCTGCAGGCCTGGATGTTGGTGGCCCTGCTTGTGGCTGGGGGGGACTGGAACTCAATGAGTCCCTTCCAACCCAGACCAGTCTGTGATTCTTTTGGACAGGGCCTTGAGCAGCCTGGTCTGGCAAGAGGTGTCCTGGCCCATGGCAGCGGGGGTTGGAACTTGGTGATCTTTAGGGCTCTTCCAGCCCTAATTGTTCTATTTGTCATCTCATGTAGATGACAAAAGAAACTGATTATTAAAACAAAAAAAAGAAGTGTAGGTATGAATTATTCATGCTGGTCATCAAGCAACAAGTAATTTGGTCAACAAACCTTCCTTAAGGCGTTCATCCTGTCACTTGCCTTCCCCAGTGCAAAACCTGCAGGACAGAAAAGGATCCTTTTATTACTGAGAAAAAAACATCAGCCTTCAAAAAGCAGAGGGGAAAAACCACAGGGTCTCACCACCAAAGGTAGCACCTGTTATTTCCACTCCACTGCACTGATCATACTCAGAAACTGGGCCAGGGAAAACCACAGACACCACACACAGTAAGGGGCTGTGGGTATCTAACCACTGGAGACACTGAAGAAACAAATAAAGCTCAAGTTGTTTCTTTTGTGTATTTGTCCAGGCTTGTTCCAAACAACTGAATAGTGAAACCCACTTCATGAAAAAAAAAAAAAAAACACACCCAAAAATTCCAGTCTTCTGTTTAAAAAGAAAGAAGGAATGAAAAAGAGGAAGATGATGCAGATATGTCAATGCCCATACAAAGGGGCAATGGGTCCAAGCTGGAGCAGAGGAGGTTCCATGTCAGTGTAAGGAAAAACTATCTCCCTGTGAACTATTTCCTCTCTCTTCCTTCCCTCTGAACTGCAATTAAAATTGAGGAACACACCTTGGCTTGAATCTTTCACATAAATAAAGTTCTGCAAAACTGCAGTTGGCTGGAAATTCAGTTGTCTTACTGGAGCTCCCACATACATCCCATCATCAGAGATGTCTACTCAGCTCCTAACAAAAGGAGACTGTGTTCAGAAAGTGGATGCTCTGCACATATACTGAAAGCAGAACTTTCTTTACTGGAGTCACAGAGCAATGCAAAGGTTCTTTCCCACACTCTGTCACCTATAAAATACATGGCATGTTCCCACCTCCTATCACGAGGTAGGATTTCTCTATTATTTGGATTATTTCCTTCACAGTTATTAATTTTCTAATTTTTGAGCTGATTCTCCTTTTCATTCTGCACAGCTCTAAGGCCACCTGAGATTTAGCAGGAATTTTAACATACATTGGTTTATATCCACAACAGGTTGCATGAAAACTCTCTCTTAATGGAGAAAACCTTTGAATATTCAAGAGTACTTCTTAAATAAAACTTTAATAATAAACTGCAACAAACCCAACAAACTCCTGGTATTTGTAACCTGAGTGAGTGATAAACACTGTTTTCTCAATAACAGAACTGGAAACTCGTTGCTGAACATGGTGGCCACACTGTTCCTTTATGCTGGGACCCACGGTTAATTAGTCCAAGGAAATTGA
This sequence comes from Heliornis fulica, assembly GCA_013399135.1. Lineage (NCBI taxonomy): Eukaryota > Metazoa > Chordata > Aves > Gruiformes > Heliornithidae > Heliornis > Heliornis fulica. The sequence goes on from VXBZ01000600.1 coordinate 79,057, forward strand.
TCCACTGAGATGGTTTGATTGCTTCTAGAGGTGGCTTGTCATCACCACCCTGCATAATTGTGTTTTGAGTTCCATCAGAAGGAAATCAGAACTAACTGAATGGCTCTGACCACTGCTCTTCCTTGAGACTCTGCTGAGAAAGAAAACCAATGTCTCTTTTTACAGCCTCTGGGCTATAAGATCCTTCATAATCTTCTTTTGATGCTTCCTATTTACACCACTGACAGCAATGATATGGTTAGACCTCAGATTGCTTCCTGAAGACACTATTACACAGAGTCATCCATATGCAGAAAACCTACAAATGGGCCAAGCTGCAGATCACTCAAGTTATGATGAAACCACACTCAAATGGCCCCAAGTATTCAGTTTTTCCATAAAAGTATCCAGGATTTGTAGGGTGCCCATACCATGGATTCATTATCTCATGATGAAAGTCCAGCATACAACTAGACAAAACCATAAAGTGTTGGGTGGGCAACTGGCTGGAGGATGACAGTGAATGGGGTGACATCTGGCTGGTGGTCAGTCACTAGTGGGGTTCCCCAGGGCTCCATTTTAGGTCCAGTGCTTTTGACATTTTCATAAACAACCTGGACTCAGGACTAGAGGGTGCCTTAAGTAAATCTGCAGGTAACAGCAAACTAGGAGGAGCTGTTACCTGCTCACCACTGAGGGTGGAGAAGCCTTGCAGAGGGACCTGGCCAGACTGGAGAGCTGGGCAATCACCAGCAGTATGAGGTTCAACAAGGGCAGGTGCCATTTCTGCACCTGGGAAAGGACAACCCTGGCTGCACATCCAGACTGGGGGAGCAGATGCTGGATGCCAGCCATGCTGGGAGAGATTTGGGGTCCTGGTTGGCAGCCAGTTTCCCATGAACCAGCAGTGTCCCCAGGCACCAGGAGAGCCAACCATACCCTGGGTGCCTCCAGCACGGCACGGCCAGCTGGGCCGGGGAGGGGATTGTCCCACTCTGCTCTGTGCTGGGGCAGCCTCTCCTTGAGCACTGGGGGCAGTTTTGGGTGCCACAGGACATGAGGGACACAAAACTGTTGGAGAGTGGCCAGAAGAGGGCAACAAGGATGAGGAAGGGTCTGAAGGGGAAGTTTTATGAGGAGAGGCTGAAGTCCCTTGGTCTGTTCAGCCTGGAGAAGAGGAGGCTGAGAGGAGGCATCATGGTGGTCTGTGGCTTCCTGATGAGGGGGAGCAAAGGGGCAGGTGCCAATCTCCTCTCTTTGGTGACCAGTGATAGAGCCCAAGGGAACAGCATGAAGCTGAGACAGGGGAGGTTCAGGTTGGATGTTATGAAGAGGCTCTTTGCTGTGGTCAGGCACTGGAACAGGCTCCCCAGGGAAGGGGTCACAGCACTCAGCTGGGCTGAGGTCAAGAAGTGTCTGGAGGACACTTTCAGTCCCATGAAGTGGTTGGCCCTGTGTGGAGCCAGGAGTTGGACTTGATGATCCTTATGGGTCCCTTCCAGCTCAAGAGAGTCTAGGATTCTATGATGTATTATGATTAACTTTAATAAAGTAAGAAAGTTTCCTCAAGAGGCTGAATTGGAAGGAAATTTAGGGACTTGTGATTTGACAGATTCATTGAGAACTTCTGACTCAAGAGGCTACCTGAGACTACCAGCAAAGAAGCTCTTGTTAAATCAAAGCACTGATACTTCAAGGGACTTAGGGAGAGGAAGAAAAAAAATCAGCCAGATTCATTCTAAGTCTGGCTAATATATGCTCTAAACCTCACCATATATTACTACTTTTCCCAATTTCTTTTTCTTTTACACAAAGAGCCCAGATGAATACATGCACAGGTTGATTATAAAACTCACTTTTATAGATAAAACTAATAATTCTTACAGGTATTTCAATACTGCCCAGTGGGAAAATGGATAATTTTTATTTTTTAAGGGTAAGAACTCCCTATAAATCAGGTTGCCTCCCAAAGTTCTGTTACAAACCACGATTAATTTGGCATCTTTTCCATACATGCACATACCTGCAGCCCCTTTACCATTCCCAATAGCCACTAAGGCACGAATGGATTTTTTTCTGCCTTCCTTTGCCTTCATACAAAACACATTTTTCACCTGAAGAAGAAAACAAACAACACACAAATCACACTGTTATTGCACTGTCCAGCTGTATTTTTTTCTGAGAGTCAATTCACCAAAAAAAAAAGGTAATTAGAGGTCTGTGATGAAACCTTCCAATATATGTGTCCCATCTGCAGTGGGACACCAGCTTCAAGGCATTAAATACATAAAGACTGCTAAAAACCTACAGACTCAGAAGTTTCCTTGGTGCAGTTTCATTAAAACATCCCCATCTGTTGTGTGTAGCTCACAGCAGCTAACATGCTAATGCAGCCAGCTTAGTGAGACTTCAACTATACTGAAAGAACAAGGAGACAAACTGGAAGTGACACTAATATCCAACTGCCCCCCTCACATCTTAACATATTTTAGAAGAGCTCTCAGGAATTGCTCAAGGCACTTTGATGCTTTACATGTGTTGAAACTTAGCACTGCAATCTACTTGCAGACTCCAGAAGGCAGGCTCATTGCTGAGAGGACAGCTGTGTAAAAGAAGACTTCATTTAGGAGAGGGGAAGAATAAATAGTATTTAATTCCTGCAACTAAAAATGTTTACAAAAAACCCTCTGTGATAAATTCAGGAGATGCAAGAAAACTATTTATTTTGGAGTGGAGGGACACAACAATTGGGGAGACAGGTGGCCCAGTGGTTGGTGACATTCTGGAAATTTAAATTTCCTTCTGTCTCTGTGACTACAGGTGAGTCTCTGCTCTTTTTACAGCCTCCTGCCTTAAATGGTCTAATCCATCACCTGAGGTCCTTGGTCCACCTACTCCCGTTCCAGCTCTCTGGTTCTGCTTATACACTGATGTCTGTTGATGGGCATGGATCAGGCTGAGGCCCAGCTGGGCACCACTCAGCTCGCTCACCCCTCCCATGGAGGG
>VXBZ01000600.1:82500-102407 GCA_013399135.1 Heliornis fulica
CCCAGGTCCTTCTCCTCCAGGGAGCTCTCCAGACACTCTGCCCCAAGCCTGTAGCACTGATGGGGGTTGTTGTGACCAAAGGGCAGGACCCAGCACTTGGCCTTGTTGACCCCATGGGGTTGGTCCCTGCCCATGGATCCAGCCTGGCCAGGTCCCTCTGCAGAGCCTTCCTGCCTTCCAGCAGATCGACACCCCCACCCAATTTGGTGTCATCCACAGACTTACAGAGGGTGCACTCAATCCCCTCATCCAGATCATCAATGAAGGTGTTAAACAGGACCAACCCCAGCACCAACCCCTGGGGGAAACCCCTTGGGACCTGCCCCCAGCTGGATTTAACTCCAGTCCCCCAGCTCTCTGGGCCCGGCCGTCCAGCCGGTGTTTAACCCAGCCCAGAGTGTGCCCATCCAGCCCATGAGTGGCTGCTGGCTCTGGGAGGAGGCTGTGGGACAGTGTCAAAGGCCTCACTGAAGTCCAGGCAGACAACATCCACAACCTTTCCCATACCCACTGAGCAGATCACCTTGTCACAGAAGGAGATCAAGTTGGTCAAGCAGCATCTGCCCTCCATAAACCCATTAAGCAGTACTCCTCATGCTTCCCTATAGGCAGTTCTTCAGTAAGCCAGGCTGGCTGTAGCATTCTATGTCTGGAAATAGATTATTATAAAATACCTGCTCATAGCTTAGGCATTCTTACTTAAATCCACCAAAAAATTAATTAACAAATTGAAATCATCACTGATATCACTAGATACAGATTAGGAACAACTGTTTCTGAAAATCCCACCTTGCTCTCATTACAGATGCTGTGAAATTCAAGGTGCACAAGCCTGAAGAGCACATCAAAGAAACACCAGCTTGGCTAGTTGATTATTCTAAGCTTTTTCCTTCTGCAATTTATGGCTTACAAGGACAAACAGAAAAAAAACCACAAACTCCCTAAGATGACAGTCCCTGTGGAGATAGGTTAGTTTGTAGAATTCTTCTCAAGAATTATTCTTTTCCCTTTCCAGAAGGTGGCAATAACAACCCATGCACAGAGCTTCTCCAGCTTTCCTGAAGTGCACTTGTCAGCTGTTTCTGAGCAGCTCTGAAGGAAAATGTGTTCAGTCACCCATGGCAGTCAGTGCTGTACGTCTCCTGAGATGCTGTGAAGGCCTTTCAAGCTTGATAATGTACACAGGCAGCCATGACACAACAGTGTCCTCAGATTCTCCCTGCCACAACCTCGTGTCTCCTTCTATCAGAGAAAGCAGAGCTCTTCTGGAGGGTGCTTGGGAGTGCTTTCCTCTCCTCTTGCTGCAAAGAAGGACCTGGGACTGCATCAAGAAGAGCATGGCCAGCAGGTCAAGGATGGTTCTCCTCCCCCTCTGCTCTGACCTGGAAAGACCACATCTGGAGGGCTGTGTCTAGTCCTGAGCTCCCCAATTCAAGAAAGACAGGGAACTGCTGGAGAGAGTCCAGCTACAAGAATGATGAGGGGTCTGGAGCATCTCTCATTTGAGGAAAGCCTGAGAGAGCTGAGGCTATTTAATCTGGAGGAGACTGAGAGAGATCTCATCACTACCTATCTTAAGGATGGGTGCCCAGAGGATGGGACCAGACTCTTCTCAGTGGTGGTCGGTGACAGGACAAGGGGTGATGGGCACAAAGTGGAACACAGAAAATTCCATCTCAGTACAAGGAACTTCCCCTTGAGTGTGACAGAGCCCTGAGACAGGCTGCCTGGAGAGGTTGTGGAGTCTCCTTCTCTGGAGACATTCAAGATCCACCTGGACATGATCCTGTGCAACCAGCTGTAGGTGATTGTGCTTTAGCAGGGGGTTGGACTAGATGATCTCCAGAGGTCCCCTCCAACCTGTGGTGGTTTGAGCCTGGCTGAAGGCCAGTCTGCCACTGAAGTTGCTCTATCACTCCCCTCTCAGCTGGACAGGGGGGAAAATACCTATTGAGAGGCTCAGGAGTGGAAATCAGGACAGGGAGAGATCATTCCATAATCAGCATCACGGGCAAAACAGACTCAACACAGAATAAAGAAACTCTCTGAGCCAGATAATGAGAAGTACAAACAGCTCTTAAAACACCACCCCCTGCCCTCCCTTCTCTGCAGGCTTCACTTTATCCACTTTCTCCTCCCCAGGATGGCACAGGAGAAAGTGGAGGGAATAGGGAGTGGAGGCTTCAGACTTCAGTCAGCTCCTCATGAGTTTTTTTCCTTCTTGGGCTGGGGGTATTTCTCACACTCTTTCCCTGCACCAGCATGGGGTCCCACCCATGAGACAGTTCTCCACAACCCTCTCCACGTGAGTCCTCTCCCACGGGGCCTCGGCTCTTCCCCAACTGCCCCAGCATGGGTCACTGCTAGAAACTCACAGAATGTCTCTCAGTCTCTCAGTCCCAGACTGCTGCCCCCAGCCTGGTCCCCCCTAGAGTCACAAGACCCCCCAGCAAACCTGCTCCATGGTGGCTCCTGCCTGGCCCAGGTACCTTTCCATGGGCTACAAGTGGGGTCTCTTCATCCTCCATGGGCTGCAGGGGGACACCCGCTTCACCATGGTCTTCTCCACAGGCCACAGGGAATCTTCTCTGAACATCTCCTCCCCCCTTTACTGACCTTGGTGTCTGCAAAGTTTCTCACATCTTCTCACTCCCTTCTCTGGTGGCAAAATGTGGCTGTTTGCATTCTTCTGTGTCTAAAATGTGATTCCCAGAGGCTTGTGACCGGCACTGATCAGCCCGGCCTTGTCAGTAACAGGGTTTGGGAGTTTGGCCTTGGGAGCCCAGCTGGGATTTACTCTGTCAGACCTCAAAGAAGCTTCTAGCTACTTCTTACAGAAGCCACGTTGCAAAACCAGCACATAACCCCCACCTTTTGTGATTCTGTGAATAAAGCACGCAGCTGAAAGCCTATCATTAAACTGCACTGGAATTAATTAATACACAATGAACAAAGTACCACTTTTAAAACAGCATGAACTCCAGAAAGTGACTTAGACTAAGACACAATTACCCCTATTTACTAAATTGCCACTCAAGCCAGATTTAAAGCCAATTTTTAAAATTTGAAAACAGATGCATACTTAAACCTTAATCACAGTGTATCTCAAATCATCTGTCTCCCAGTATCTGTTATCCAGTGGTGATAATGCACATTCAGCCTCCTTTCAAGAGCCAAGGGATGAACAGCATCTCTCAAACACAGAATTAAATCACCTCAAACATTTACTGAGAAGAGAAATGGCAAGTAAGAGTTTCAAAGGTGGAGTTGAAAGCGTGGAAACAGGCTACAGAGAGAAGCTGCTAAAGGTTATTTCAAGTACTTTTCAGTTGTAGTTGTATTGTTAGAGAAAGGTAAAAACCCAACCCTTCCCATGAGGCTTTCCTGTAAAAGCAGAATGAAAGAGGCCAGAATGACTGCCCTTGGACTGCCCTCCTTTCTAGAAATCATTTTGTAGCCCTGGTTTTCAGGAACCTGCCACCTTGAGGACACATTCTTGACACTTCTATTCTTTTCCTGCTGTTACACAGAGGACAGTGTGTGTAAAGGCTGATCCCGATGGAGTAAGGTCCTCTGGTCCCAGTACTCCTACAAGGTACAAAGTCAGAAAAGAAATCACAAGGTTGGAAAAGATCATTAAGATCATTGAGTCCAACCATCCCTGTGCTCTCTTAAACCACATCCCTGAGCACCTCATCTTCCCGTCTGTTAAATACACCCAGGGGTGGGGACTCAACCCCCTCCCTGGGCAGCCTGTGCCACATCCCGACAGCTCTTTNGAGGGGCCCAGAACTGACCGCAGCACTCGAGGTGCGGCCTCACCAGTGCCCAGTCCAGGGGCACAATCCCCTCCCCAGATCTGCTGGCCACACCGTTCCTGATCCAAGCCAGGATGCCGTTGGCCTTCCTGGCCACCTGGGCACACTGCTGGCTCATGTTCAGTCAGCAGCCAACCAACAGCTTCTTTGCAGACAAGCCTAGAGGGGCTCAGGGACACAGCTAAAAGGCTTGGGAAGCCAGTTACACAGAAGAATTGAGTAATAAACTGCAAACAAAAATCAAGCCCAGTGCAGGTGCATTAGTGGGAAACATCAATACTCCAGTTGCTGCACTTAGCACCCCCCTCCAGACACACACATGCACACAGCAAACAAGAGTTCCTAGCCCAAGAAAACAGTTAGAAATTGAGTATGAGAAGGAGTTGGGAAAGACTGTACTGATGGACACAGGTCATGGCAACACAAGCACACTAACCATCCCTGCTTACAATGCAGGCCACCTATATCCCTTTATTTGTCCACATTTGTTCCTCCTTGAATCACCTAGAACCTTCCCTTGCTCCTTTGAGTTCCCAAATCACCTAGATCCTTCCCTTGTTCCCTTTGGCTCCTGCCCTGGACATCTAGTGTAGTATACTGAAATACTCTTTCCCTGTAGTTCATAATGTGCCCCTTTTCCCTTGGCAATAAACCCAACCACCACACTCTGTGGGGTGCTCTCCAGTTGTCTCTTGTGGAACCTCCCAGGACAGGCCCAGGAGGAGCCAAATACAGAATCTGTAATTTTGTTCCCCTTCTCTGCCTCTGTGGGGATGAGCCACTGGCAAGGTGTTACTCTGGTTCCTCTACTTGCTATTGCCTCTGTGCTCCTTTGTGTGTGGGCAGACAGGCCTTTTATCACATTAACAGTCAGTTCTCTCTCCATCTCAGCCATCAGCACAAAGTACTCTCTTGAAGAATTTGATTCAGTAGCTACAACCTCTGAGAAGCAGGAAGATTAGCACTAGCCATCCTCTTCACAGAGCATCCATGCCCCAAGGACACAGTAAGTGGAGAAACTGCAATACAGAAAATAATCTGGGCTCCTCCACCACCCTCCCACTTGTTAAAAGTCTTGACCAGACACTTGTTCTGCGTATACTCATCACAGCTCTGGGATAAACCCCAAGTGCAGCTCTCATCCAAATAATTAATGAGAGAAACTACTGCCTAAACCATGTTTAGGGCTGACAGTTTTCTCCTGTCACACGTGAGAAACTCTTTTATAGCTCACTAGGAAAAACAACAAAGCTAAAACGTCACACTGACACAGTGCCTTGTCTAAAGGGGCTTCATGCTAGAGCCCACAACTGAGAGCTCTGGATTAACCCCACAGTAATGCACACTGAAAGCCACACTACATCTGAAGTGGCTTTGTTCCCTTCTGAAAAGATGATCATTAATCATGCTGAATTACAATCCATTTAAAGGCTTCTGAATGTTCTAAATGCCAGTTATTTCATCCACGCCAGGCAGACAGGTAAAAGAGATCAAAAGAATTAATTATTTAATCAACAGAACCACTTGAAGGGTAGCATCCCTAAACTCTAAAAGAAGGCCAAAACTCTTTGAGAACTCTGAGAATATCAGAAATAAATTCTGATGCATAGCTCTGACCTCTCACTCTTTCCTGTGACAGGTTGCTTCAGGTGCAATCTTAAAAACCATCTGAGATTTTCATTGTCAGTCTAAAGACAATGCCAGTATCATCAAGCAAAACAGAAAATTTCCCAGTAGTTCCAAAAGCAAAATCTAGATCTCCAACACCCCAGAAGTACTTTTGAGCCAACATCTCATTTGAAGTAAATTATGATTCAGAGAGTATCCTGTACACCATATAATTTCTCAGTCAAGGATGTCAAATAATGGATCTCAGACACTGTAATTTCATGCAGCATTTCCTTTGCACAAGTCTTTTTTTATTGCACCCTTTGCAAAAACTAGAGTGAGAAACCAATTTCCATCAACTTATAAAAAGCAGCAAAGGCTTCAGACAGCATATTAAGGAATATTCCTTTTGTCACGAGTCACAAGTCTATCAAGATTAATTCTGTGGTCTTAAACAAACATGTACTCACGGGGGTTCTGCTCCTTTGTGGGAAGTTGAAATGATGGCTTTGTATTCTGCTAACAATGCCCTGCTGCAACCAGAGAAGTTATTTTTTCAGTGGATGCAGAACAAATGACTGCAGAGTGATAGTTGTAACTCTCTCCTGTGTTCATACTCCCTATGTGTAACTCTGTCCTTGCACGTTCTTCTGTGATAATACACTTGGAAACACTGAAGACAAGGTCCTTCACATGTGATAGGACAAGGGGTGATGGTTTTAAAACAGAGGGAGGGAGATTGGATATTAGAAAAAGGTTCTTTACTGTAAGAGTGGTGGAGCACTGGAACAGGTTGCCCAGGGATGTGGTGGATGCCCCATCCCTGGAGATGTTCAAGGCCAGGTTGGATGAGGCCCTGAGCAAGCTGATCTAGTTGGGGGTGTCCCTGCTTCTTGCAGGGGGGTTGGACTGGATGACCTCTGGGAGTCCCTTCCAACTCTAATCATTCTATGACCTCTGTAAAGGAGCACTACTGACTAGCAGAGACATCTGTGGCGACGTCTGTGCGACGCCGTTTCAGAGCAAACAGGACAGAAGCCATTCACATCATTCTGACACAACAAACCTTTGTTCTTCTGACTTTACCCTGGCTTCCCATATGCCAACATAAAGGTACTGCTCCTAAAGGAAGGCAACTCTCCATGGCTTGGTAAAGAAAGTCTAGAGGTTCCTAGTGCCACCATACCCAGACAGTCCCTGAACGGAAAGGGAGTCCCCAGACAATCAATCTCTACTGCCCCAGTGGTATTTGCTAAGGGCTGGATTCAGGTGATTACACAAGTGCTGGTGACACTCAACTGCAAGAACATAAACCTTGAAACTTCTCTTTTCCAGCTAGGAATGGCAACTGTTCACTCTACTCCTGCTCAGGTGTGGGCTAACTCACTGTGCATGTTCAGGCATGATCCATACTGGGAGCTGCTCCGTTAGGTGGAAGCGAGGGCGACATGCAAACACCATGGCCAGGAAGGGCTACAGGCAGTCACAGCCACCTGTGTATGGAAGTGTTAAAAAAGATCTTTGTCCTCTCTTCTCCCCTCTCCTCCCACACTCTTAGAAAGTAAAACCAAACAAAACCCACACAAACACCCAAAAGAAGAGAGGTCCAAGTACAGTTTTACCTACCACATAAGAAAGAATGTGAGATGACCCTGAACTAAAACAGCAACATAAAATAATTTTTTTAATCTCCAGAACCCCAAAAGACCATATAAACACCCCAGTACCCAGCCCATGACATCAGAAGCTCTGTATGCACAAAAAAAAGCACCAGTGCACGCCTACCTACAGCAGCTTTTGTTTTAAGGATAGTATCAGTGTCTTTATTACAAACTGAACATCTTGCCTCACTTGAACTCCTTCAGCAAACCAGCAACCTGTAATTCAAGATTCACAAACAAGTGAATGTGGGGTTTGTTTTTTTTTTTGTTTGAAAATGACAGTACCATGTTCTAACCACCTGGTTGAACAAAGGAACTATTCTGATACTGGAAAGGTTGGAATGACCCAGTTACAATGGGGCCAGGCTTCCCCAAAGTTCCTCAAGTTATCCTTCTTAGATGTATTGTATGTCAACTACAGCTGTACATTTTAATTACTGCTATTATTACATTATGTTAAACAACAGTAAATACTACCACCAGTTCTAACCACAGAAACTTCTCTGATGAGCAAAACAAGAAATGTGCTTCTCCTGGTTTAGGCTGGGACAGAGCTCATTTTCTTTCTGCTAGTTTGCAGTGCTGTGTGTGGGATTTAGGATGTGAATAATGTTGGTAACACACAGATGTTTTAGTTGTTGCTAAGTAGTTCCTATATTAATCCAAGCTTCTTTTCAGCATCTCATGCCCTGCCAGTGAGAAGGCTGGGGTGCACAAGAGGCTGGGAGAGGACATCACTGGGACAGCTGACCCCAAGTGACCAAAGACATACCACACAGAATCACAGAACATGAGGAGTTGGAAGGGACCTCAAAAGATCATCTAGTCCAACCCCCTGCCTGAGCAGGGTCACATATGTTGTGGTGCTCACTGTATGAACTGGGGGAAGTCGGGCAGTGAGTGGCAATCACTGCTCAGGGCCTGGCTTGGCACTGGCTGGTGTGTGGCAACAACTGGTTTTCATTTGCATGGCTTGGGTTTGATTTCTCTTTGTGTTATTTTACTTTACATTACAATTTTTGTATTGTTATTGTTATGTTTCACTCCAATTAATAAACTGTTCTTATCTCAACCCACGAGATTCCTCACTTCTACTCTTCCAGTTCTCTCCACCATCCTGCTGAGGGGGAGTGAGCAAACAGCTACGTGGTGCTTAGTCACTGGCTGGGGTTAAACCACAACCCAGGGAAAAGACAAGACAGGTAGCCCAAGTAATGCAATAACCTCTATGGAAGCCATAAACAAAGACAAAATGCAGTCCCTCCTTAACACTCACACAAGCCACCTTTTTCTCTGACAACTTTAGCTCTAGTTTACATGAAAATCTGACCTGGCTGTACTCTGCAAGTAAAGAAAATTCAAGTTAGCTTTTCTGTTTTCACATTAGAAAAAAAAACCCACTTTAATATGCAATTTCTCTCTTTTAGCAGGGGAGCACAGACTTTTTGGTAGCATAATCACAACAGAAAGGGGTTTTTGTACCTTTGTTCATAAGACAGTCCTTTAAAAATGTCTTTCAGTTTCTTGCTGCAAAGTATAATTTCCCAACACACTTTACTCTCATCTCCTGTACTGTTCTGAAGATAAAGATAATGGAAAATACATAAGTAAACAGCATCTATTTAAAATCAGGATGCTAAAAAAAAGTTCTGTTTATTTCAAAACTCCTACTTGTTATCAGAAAATTTCAGGACTCAATTATCTTGGGCTCACTGCTGGCTTTGAAATACAGAGGTTTCTGCTCTGCTGCTATCCTACAAAAAGCCCCACTCTGCTCTCAGTTCACATCTGTGGCTAACTCATGTAAGAGCAGAGCCCCAGCCTGCTTCAAAAAGCTTCTTTATTAATCAGGCAGACTAAAGAAGTGGAACAGATTTCTACAGCACATGGAAGCACTGTAAAGCAACTTATTTTGTTTTTTAATCTAACCAAGTTGACTGTAAATAATGTCAGCACTTTTAGTGAACACCTGCTGTAGTATCCAAACTGACACTCAGCGGTGACCTGTCGCAGTAACAAAACATCAGGCCAATTGCAGGGCTCATTAGGAAAAATTACTTCTTTTATGAGCAACTTGCCAACCTGAGAGAGATTTGGGGGTCCTGGTTGGCAGCCAGTGCCCCATGAACCAGCACTGTCCCCAGGCACCAGGAGAACCAACTTTACCCTGGGTGCCTCCAGCACGGCACAGCCAGCTGGGCCAGGGGAGGATTGTCCCACTCTGCTCTGTGCTGGGGTGGCCTCTCCTTGAGCACTGGGGGCAGTTTTGGGTGCCACAGGACAAGAGGGACACAAAGCTGTTGGAAAGTGGCCAGAGGACAACGAGGATGGGGAAGGGGCTGGAGGGGAAGTCTGATGAGGAGAGGCTGAAGTGTCTGGGTTGGTTCAGCCTGGAGAAGAGGAGGCTGAGGGGAGACCTCTTGGTGGTCTGTGGCTTCCCGACGAGGGGGCATGAAGGGGCAGGGGCTGATCTCCTCTCTTTGGTGACCAGTGATAGAACCTGAGGGAACAGCATGAAGCTGAGACAGGGGAGGGTCAGGTTGGATGTTATGAAGAGGCTCTTTGCTGAGAGGGTGGTCAGGCACTGCAACAGGCTCCCCAGGGAAGGTCACAGCACCCAGCTCGAGTGAGGTCCAAGCATCTAGACCATGCTCTCAGTCCCACACTCTGACTTGGCTGGTCCTGTGGAGCCAGGAGTCAGACTTGATGATCCCTATGGGTTCCTTCCCAATTAGGAGACTCGTAGGATTATAAATCAACTACCACAAGGTGCCTTCCAAAGCAGTAGCAGTTAAAGGTTAAGTGGTCCAAACAGTCTTTGTTACATCAAACTCCAGAGTGCCAAGTCCACTCCAAAACCTCACTACCTAAAGCAGTGTTAATAAATTATTACTTACTCTAATGTACTTAATGTGTGTATAGCTACTATTGATCTAAGAGAAACTAAAAAGGAAAAAGGAAAAAAATAGAGGTAATTTTCTGATTCTTCAGCATCTCCAATGAAACCACATGTGTGGTTTTCAACCTGAGGATGAGAATTTCCTTTCACATGTTAAAATTGTATGGTCCAAATCAGGACATCTCCATGCTCCCATGAATATTAATTTCTGGTGCATTTATTATTCTCACCATAATTCCTAAAATACTTTTAAATGGGAATTTGGCATGTAAATGGATCAGATGATCCACTTGCGTATGATCAGATGATCAACACCTTTTTTTCCAGTAATACCATCCTTTAAAGGGTATTTAGGGAATTCTAGACATATGCACATCAACATATGCAGGAAGGTCTAGAAGCACACAACCCTTTTATTATAGCAACAAATTACCCATGACATTAAGGGCAAGTTTACTACTCTTTTCATTTTCTAACATCTCTAGGCACCAGAGACAAATCTGACAGGAATATATTAAGGATATTGAAAGAAAAGAAAAAAAATCTTGAGACAAAAATCATTTGCACAGGTTTATAATCATGTCTTGTTAGATACACACAGCACACAGTGCACTAAATATGAACTGCCAGGGAAGGTCAGATCCTTTGATAAATGCTATCTTAAGTTTCAGACTGAATACACTCTTTAATGGAAAATATAACCCTCATTAATCTCACTTCCATTTGTGCACTTGTTCTTGTGCATACTAACACCACTTCACACATTCTGTTAAGACTCTGAAAAGTCAAAGCCGATCTTAAATAGCAATTTAGTTTTAAAATAAATAGTGATCATATCCAAAGAGCAGCAGATACTGGAGAGTAATTTTGCTTGACACCATCATCGAGGGAGGGGTTTCTCCCCCTCTACTCTGCCCTCGGGAGACCTCACCTGGAGTACTGTGTCCAGTGCTGGAACCCCCAACATAAGACCAACATGGACCAGTTGGAGAGGGTCCAGAGGAGGCCACAAAGATAATAAAGGGGCTGAAGCACCTTTCCTATGAGGACAGGCTGAGAGAGTTGGGGCTGTTCAGCCTGGAGAAGAGGAGGCTCCGGGGAGACCTTCTAGCAGTCTGCCAGTACCTCAAGGGGGCCTACAAGAAAGATGGGGAGAGGCTGTTCAGTAGGGCCTGTTGTGACAGGACAAGGGGTGATGGTTTTAAAATAGAGGGAGGGAGATTTAGATTGGATATTAGAAAAAAGTTCTTTCCTGTGAGAGTGGTGGAGCACTGGAACAGGTTGCCCAGAGAGGTGGTGGATGCCCCTGGATCCCTGGAGACGTTCAAGGCCAGGTTGGATGAGGCCCTGAGCAACCTGATCTAGTTGGGGGTGTCCCTGCTTCTTGCAGGGGGGTTGGACTAGATGACCTCTGGGAGTCGCTTCCAACTCTACCCATTCTATGACTCTATGATCTCCGTAAAGGAGCACTACTGACTAGCAGAGACATCTGCGGCAACGTCGTTTCAGAGCAAACAGGACAGAAGGCAGAAACACGAGCTCAGAGATGGAGACATTCACTCTGCTTAGTGGAAGAGGAGACTGCAAAGGAGGAAAGGGAATATTTTTCCAACTCCATCTGGATATTTCCTCGAGCCTTTTGGAAGTTCCAAAAGGACAGCACTGTTCTCAAACACATCTGGTACCAAAAGACAACTGCTGAATTGCTGCAGATAAACAGATATATACAGACTCCTCCCAGCATTCCTCCCTGCACTTACCCTGAGAATAGTACAGATCTGCTTTCACCTCATGAAGATGTCACATGGAAACTCCTTGGGAGCTGAATGCATATCTTCAAAGGTAAATCTGTCTAACCTTATTTTACAAGAATACTTTAAAACAATTATTTACAAAGTAGTAATTGTTTTACTTACAAATAAAAGTGACTGTGCAAAGGTGGCTACAGATTAAATGAAACATGCTTGAAATGTCTTAAAGAATCATAGGAAAATGGGTTCCAAGAGAGATTTTGTCTCCCTGCCTCCTCTTGACAGATTTATCTCCAGCGACAGAACTTCCATCTACTCCCAGACAATCCATTCCAGCATTCAACTTCCCATTTGTAATTCATTCTGTCTAAATTTCCCTTGCTTGTTATTTAAACCCATTGTTCCTCATCCTCATCACAGCAGACATGTACAACAGCATTTTTTCTTTCTCCCACAGAGGATTTTTAAAAATATATAAACCAACTTGTGACTTTTAATTACACAACCTGACATTACAATACAACATCATTGTTTTCCATGTCTCAGAGGATATTCCAAACCACTGCAACAAGCAATGATTTTGATACATAGGATTAATCTAGAAGTCATCCAAGCTGCTGGATGTATTCCCAACAGCAAAATGCAGCAAGATAATGAAGGACAAAGAAACCCATTTGCTCTTTTATGAGGACAGGAGAGAGCCCTCAGATGTTTTCTGGAATAGAGATGTCAATCATCTCAACTACTGATTTGCCTGATCTTTTAACTTCCAGACAAGGAGCTCTTTTGAAGGCAAATGTTCCTCATAAACTCTCCCTCCCAACTAAAGTGAGTTCAAGCAACTCACTTTTCAGATAGGTTCCAGCTGTACACAGTCTGAAAGAAACAAATGCTATCTCAGTTACACGTTGTTCTTACTCTTGCATGGTATACACACTATTTATTAGTTACTCAAGGCCATTTAAAGGTATTTTATTTTAATTCTGGCAAAATATAACTTACTTACTCTGGCCTCATATATCTCAGTTAAGGCAATGGACAGACTCCTGTTAGCAAGATATCCATGAGCCAGCTATGTGCACTCATGGCCAAAGAGGCCAATGGCATCCTGAGGTGCTTTAGAAGGGGGGTGGCTAGTAGGTCAAGAGAGGTCCTTCTCACCCTCTGATCTGCCCTGGTGAGACCACACCTGGAGTATTGTGTCCAGTTCTGGGCCCCTCAGTTCCACAAGGACATAGAACTGCTTGAAAGAGCCCAGCACAGGGCCACCAAGATGATGAAGGGAGTGGAACACCTTCCTTATGAGGACAGGCTGAGGGAGCTGGGGCTCTTTAGCTTGGGGAAGACAAGACTGAGGGGTGACTTCATTAACATTTATAAATATGTAAAGGGTGAGTGTCAGGAGGATGGAGCCAGGCTCTTCTCAGGGATGGCCAGTGACAGGACAAGGGGCAACAGGTCTGAGGTGGAGCAGAGGAGGTTCCGTGTGANGATCCTCCTCAGGCAGAAGGTATGGACTTGATGATCATTTGAGGTCCCTTCCAACTCCTGACATTCTGTGATTCCGTGAAATACAACATGGAAATCCTCAAATATTGATGAAAGCAAGTTCTGAATAAAGTATTTCTTCAAGGAAAGTATCTGTTCAGTAGGTCCCTCCTTTCACCCCTTGTGGGTATAATTCCCACAGTACGTCCCCAAGGAACAGCAAAACAATTTCCAGCAAAGGCAGTTGACCACCACTCTAAAGAAGGTGACACAATGACAGGAGAGCTAAAAAGAAAAGGACAGTAAACATATTTTGTCTCCACCTTCAGCTGATACTCAGTATTCTGCTTCCACCCTTTATCCTAAGCCTCTAGATAAGGCACCATTTGAGAATGTTACTATTATTAATGTACATTATTTATTTCCTAAACATGTTTGGGGTTTTTTTTCCTCAAAAGTGGCAGTGAGCAAAACTAGATATTGATGAAACTTCAAGTTCCTTTGCTTATCTTGCATTGTACACCTAAACCTATGCAGCCTTTTGCTGCAAAATGGACAGATGAATGACTCTCTGCTCCATAGTTATGGCCCTGTTTGAGACTGGGAAATGGACATCTCTTTTCTCTCCAAACCAAGTGAGCACTTGATATCACTTGATTAGGCAGCAGTTCTGATTTTATTGTCAAGGGACTGGTTCACTTCATTCTGTCTCAAAAAAGGAATTGTTTGGCCATGCTTCAAGAAAAATGTAGTAAGACATAAGGTCTGGCAAAGAAAAACCAAAAACAAACCAATGTCTGGCATTTTTATCTTGCTTAGAGATATGCAGGACAGAAGATAGATGCAGTCTCAAAGAGATTAAAATCTGAACATAAGATTTTACCATATCCACAATGCAAAATCTTGAGACATAACAACTATTTTCAAGTTCATCCTGCTAATTAAGAACATGTTATTCCTTGCTAGTTTTGTCAGACAAGGGATTTAAAATAGATTTACATGAAGGAAAAACAGCTGTTCCAGCAGTATATGACAGTGCACTGTAGCTGCCAGAGAGAGTGTTAACCCTTCCAAAAAAAAGAAAACCCCATCACAAGTGAACTTCAGCAGTGGAACTCAAGATGATATGCTGTGAGTAAAACTGAACAGAAATTCAAACACAGATACTTTAGAACAGATACCTTGTCTGGACACAGGTACAATCTAATTGTGGCTAAAAATATAGGCAATGGTTCCTAGACCTGTTTGGTAAGTGAAACTGATACCTTGAACAAAGGCTGAAGGATTCCACTATGTCAATCCTGTTGTGCTTTCTTTGTGCTTGGTAGAGCAACACTGAAACTTCTGGTACAGATAGAAGACATAAGAAACCTTGAGCTACTGTGTAATGGAACAGAGTGTATGGATACACAATGGGGAACATCAAACTAAGGAGGAATGCAAGGAGCCATGGATAAGAATGCAACCAAGGATGGTATTTATAAACATGGTGGAAAGGTGCAGATAAATTAGCAAGAAACTAGTCAGAGCTAGACAGCTGTAAGAGAAGAAGCCACCTGGATTAATCCACACAGTGAAGGCTTCAAGGAGAAGTTCACGGAAAAGGAAATTTTTGGACCACCAAAGGTTCTCAGAGAAGACCCTCGGAGACTTCAGGGGCATGTGCAAAGAATATTAAAATATTACTACTAGATCCAGGAAATGAAATGAATATGCCTGCAGTAGAATGATATATGTTTTTGCTCTTGCTACTAAGGGTATGCATGTTAAGTGGGAACTACTCCCTGTGTATCCAGCACTGCAATAAAGAAAGCTTGCTTGCTTGCTGAAACTCCAAAATTGAGTCTTGGACAGGTTCTTAACCAACGTTTCCAGTAACAAAACTAGTAACGACAAGAGTAAAGTGATGAACAGTCAGCTCTACCCAATTAAAGCTGGATAACAACTCCATGGACAGTCACTTTATTTTACAGCAAGAGTGTAACTTACACATTAAGCTGAGAGAGCTGATGTGCATCTGTCACAGAATGTGTATTGACTTGGGTTAATACCTTGGCTCTCAGATCACGATTGGGAATGAGAGAAGACTCTTTTTCAAAGCAGCAGCTGGACTAGTATAGGTTTTCAATAATAAAGCAATTAAATATTAATTCAAAAAGAAAGTTCTGCTGATAATCCTGAAAGGAACATAAATCTAATATGCAATTTCAGCTGTGGGTAAGTAAATAAGGTGAGACTGTTCTAAAGTGACAAATTTACGCAACTGGTCATAACCAATAGAGGTTCACGAGGGGAAAGTCCTGTTTAACTTAGTTTCCTTTTATGACAAGGTCACCCATCTAGTGGACTAAGGGAAGCCAGCAGATGTGGGCATTTGGGATTTTAGCAAGGCTTTTGATATTGCCCCTCACTGTATCCTTCTGCACGAAATCTCCAGCATACAGCTAGGCAAGTCCATAACACAATGGGCAAACAATTGGCTGATGGGTTGGGCTCAAAGAGTGACAGCAAACAGGATTACATCAAACCAGTGGCCAGTCACCAGTGGAGTTCCCCAGGGCTCAATTTTAGGGCCCTTACACAGAGACCTAGATAGATTGCAGAGCTGGGCCATCACCAACCATATAACATCTAACAAGAGCAAATGATGGATTCTGCACCTGGAATGGGCTAATCCCAGTTATAAATATAAATCGTGGATCGAAAGGCTGGACAACAGACCCACAGAAAGAGATCTGGGGGTCTGGGCTGATGGCAAGTTGATTATGAGTTGACACTGTGCCCTGGCAGTCAAAAGTTCATGAGAGAAACACGTGGGAGTCAACCTTGTTACATGCAGATAAAGTCATCAGAATTTACAGCATATGTTAGAATTTATTTACTAAAGAGACAAGAAATGTACCCAAACACAGACATCTTTTGTCATCTATTTCTGATTGCTAGGTATTTTAAATGTGAGATGATACAATACAGTATGTTTAGAAATAAGGGTGGAAACAAGACTTCTATTAGTCCAGCTATAGCCATCATCCTGACTCTGTCAATAAGCACAATGTGGATATAAAAATACGAATGGGAAAATTTCTCAGAATCATCTTCAATAACAATAAATATCATTAGCTGTGACATCTAGGACAAGTATTTTATTACTTGAGAGGCACACACAATGGAATCTTCATTCCACGCCCTCTCTACCCTGTGCTGCCACTTCCCCCCCCTTTAATTATTTATTTTGTGAGCAGAATTATACAACTTCCAACTTGCAGTTTTGTCTGAGAAATAACCCTAACACTTTACTAGGTTCTTTATCATGATTGTATGTGAACTGTGAAAGGTTTATATTCAGGCATTTGCCAACTCAAAGTCATTCAAAACAACCTTTGAATTATAGTTTGTTTGCTCAATAGTGAAGGCCCCAACGAAAAGAATGACGGATTATGCTGTGCAGTTGAAACAAAACACCAGACTAATTCCTGCTGCTGTAAATCTGATTTAGCATAGATAAGTTAAATAATTCAGGCTCAATATAAAATAGTGATGACTATTTAAAGTCCTTGAAAAGATTTGTAACTCTTACCTCAATGACTCTTGCTTCAAAATCCTCGTAAGTTTCTGTTGGGAGGGAAACAGGGTATTACATTTCCTTCTACTCTTAGCTGGCAGCACAGCTCCCTCTAGGTAGTATAATTTTAAAAGGACACAATAATTTATTGTAATATAATTTATAAATTAATCACAATAATAAGTAGAAAAGAATAATTTGACCATATCTAAAGCAAGCTTTATTAGTTGCTTCCATTAAAAAGGGCCGAAAATATGGGATTTTTACTTGACTCCATTAATTCAATCTTTTAGAATAAATAAGTCAGTGCAAAAACATCATACAGCTCTTATTTAACTCATAGGTGTTTTACTTCAGTAAAATCAACATAAGCTTAAAAATATTACACATAGTTAAAGTGATAACTGCCAAGAAACTGAAATACTACTCGCTATAATTACACCACATTCCTGTTATAATTAATAGATAACAACTGTTAAATAGATTTCTTGTAATCTATTATGGACCTCAACTTCCAAGGTTAATAATTCAATATATAATAAGTTAATAAGTCAATAATTTATCTTTTTAATTAGCATATATGCAGGAAAGCAAGATGTAATAGTCTGAACCCCAAATTTCATATATACTGAGTGAAGGCTGCAAATGGTTCAAAAATAAAAAGGTAAATCACCAAATCTGTCGCTTCCATCACGGCCATACCACTATCCCATATGGTTCAGAATATATGTAGTACCCAACACAGGAAGGGCATGGAACTGTTGGAACAGCTCCAGAGGAGGCCACAGAGATGATTAGAGGGCTGGAGCATCTCTCCTATGCAGACAGGCTGAGAGAGTTGGGCTTGTTCAGCCTGGAGAAGAGAAGGCTCCAAGGAGATCTTAGAGCGGCCTTCCAGTACCTGAAGGGGCTGACAAGAAAGCTGGGGAGGGACTGGAGGGCCTGGAGTGACAGGACAAGAGGGACTGGCTTTAAATTGGAAGGGGGTAGATTTAGANTCATTCTGTGGTTCTATGAATCTGAAACTTTCATTAGACAATCAGTAGGGTTTCAAAGAAATTGCATATATTTCTTCATTTGTATTTCTGTGTAATTCCATGTGTGTGTGTAGGGTAAAACAAAACAACACAATAATACCCAGCCACTTCAAATAATCCTGAACTCAAATAACCAGACCCCCTTTTTCCACCCTATTTCAATTACACATGCTGCCTGAAAAATTTTCTTTGCAATCAAAGAAATTACATCCTAATTTGTCTAGTAACAGTTATGCTGCTTTTTCATAGCAAAATAAAGATTGCCTCTGTGTCAATCTGTGTTCAAGTCTTTTAATCACAGTGGTAATGAAACAGTGGGCACAGGGCTCTGGGGAGGTGAATGTTACCTATCAGCTCAAAGTAACAAACATACCCTTTTCACTGCACATAGTTTAAGTTTCTGCTTTGTCATCAGAGGGGACTTCAAAGAATTAAGATGGTTTTGAAATGTCTTACAACATAGTGTAGGAGGAAACAGCAAGAATGCTGGAGAGCTCTGGGCATGACACGGGCATCTACATGTACCACCTCCAGACAGTGGATCAAATGAGCACCAGACCATGCAAACAGCATTCCAGTCAGATGTTGTCCATCTGCCTTCCCCCTGACACCCACTGGAAGAAAAATCAGCAAGCAATTCCCTTAGGCTTGGCTTTCAGCAGTCCCAGCAGCATTTCTCAAAATCCATCGTACAGAAGCAGGCAAAAATGCTGCAAGTCACAGATACTGTCAAAAATATCCCATTTTCTCTGAGTTTCTGCTTCAAAGCCTAATGATCACAAAACCACCTGAATATAGATTGCATATATAGAGTAGGCTTATAATAGATCTGTATTTTAATATAGATATTTTTTTACAAGAATTATCCTATTATTGGCTTTGTTGTGGAAAAAACCTTACTGACTTTAGGGGTCCCATGGGACCCTTTAAGAAACTATAAAAAGCAACTGTAATTCACATTCAAGACATCTGATGTTGAACACAGAAAAACATTTCCATAGTTCAAGACCCCTGTAACAGCCTACAACAGGATACAGTACTCTGTAATACAGTATAGCATCATACAGTCTGCAGCATAAACAGTCTAACAGCTATATGAAAGAGAGAAGTGATTTAACAAATTCCTCCTGTGTTAACATAACTTTTTCCTTGCTCCAGCTGCCTTGCTTCATGTATGGTCATATAGGAATTAAGTACAAAGACAAATTTTCAATCACAAAAAAAAAGTTTGGGTCTCACTTTCCCCAAGCACCTTATCAGAAAAGATAAGTAAGACTAAGATAGATATTCAGTTTTCTTACCTCCATTAGGACCTGGGTCAGGAGGATCCAGAATGACACCTCCCCAACAACTTCCACTCCATCCACCTTCTCTCTTAACTTTTATTTTTCTTTTCTTCTCCCATATATCTCTCCGCTGAACAATTTCAGACTGGATTTTCTCTTGTTCTTCTTTTTTTCTTTGGGTAACTTTCTGGACTTTCCCACTCTGTATCACAGGAGCATTAAGACCAGGCCAGAGGAAGCCAGAACGTCCTTAAAAAGGACAAGGAAAAATTACTGTTTGTGCCAAATGAGGGGTGGAACTCCACACACCAGAAAAATGCAACAAAATGTATGAGTCTCACATATTTCAACTGCATTTTATGATAAAAATGTGTCCAGTTCTGGAACCCCCAACACAAGAAGGACATGGACCAGTTGGAGAGGGTCCAGAGGAGGCCACCAAGATGATAAAGGGGCTGGAGCACCTTTCCTATGAGGACAGGCTGAGAGAGTTGGGGCTATTCAGCCTGGAGAAGAGGAGGCTCCGGGGAGACCTTCTAGCGGTCTTCCAGTACCTCAAGGGGGCCTACAAGAAAGATGGGGAGAGGCTGTTCAGTAGGGCCTGTTGTGACAGGACAAGGGGTGATGGTTTCAAAATAGAGGGAGGGAGATTTAGATTGGATATTAGAAAAAAGTTCTTTCCTGTGAGAGTGGTGGAGCACTGGAACAGGTTGCCGAGGGGGGGTGGTGGATGCCCCTGGATCCCTGTAGAAGTTCAAGGCCAGGTTGGATGAGGCCCTGAGCAACCTGATCTAGTT